>CM035234.1:34896594-35311074 GCA_020226215.1 Sindora glabra | reverse complement strand
TTTGTAAACCTTAGTCTGAATCACTATTAGTAAAAGTAAAATGCCTATCTTCTTCTTCATCAGTTTCAATATCATTATCAAATTATAACTTTATTTTGTCTATATAATCACCAATTGTTTCATCTTCTATTATGCCATCATCATTTATGAAGTTATTAACATGTTATATGTCAACATGATTATATGTAGAAGATAAGCACATTAAGGATCGGTATTTACATGTAGTAAGGTTAAGCCTTCCTAATTTTTGAGTTCAATTGTTAGGGGAAAGTTATTAGAATTGTTGTCTTGTAATATCAAGCTTCTTAATCATTAGCATCATCATTTGGAAGATCATATATATTATAATGCATCATATGAGTAATAACTCTCTGGTTAGGTTTATTAAAAGGATTGACAAGGTAGAAAACTTGTTTTGCCTAAGAAGCAAGTATATATGGGTCATTTCTATACATTGAGCACTGATAAAAATGCTTGTCATGTTCTTGGATGTCATAATTTTCATTTTTCTAAGGGTAGTGTCAAATCATTTGCACTTGAATAGAGTCATAAAGTAGTTGTGGATATAAGTTAGCTCTATGATATCCTTTGGAATATTGTAAAATTTTTTATCCAACTCAAGTATAGAAACCCTACTATTTTGTGTCATATGCTTAGAATCTTGAAAGGAAGTCACATATAAAACCTTATTGACTACACATGTCGAACATGACAGAACCATGAAACTTGGCCTGGAAACTCTTGTTAATTTCCTTTAGTGACTCGTTCTTGCATAGGTGACAAATCTACAAAATAAATTAGTAGAACAATCTTAAATTAAGCAACAAAGATGGATAAAATTGTGGCAACAAATAGTGAAAGACATTGCTTCCAAGTAAAACCATAAAAGGAACTTTATTTTTTGCAGTTGATTTGGGTTTTGACAACCTCTTACTTGCAATCTCCTTTTACATTCACTACAAAGTTCATGTTATTAATTAAATAGGAAAAAGTTAGAAAAAAATGGGCGACATGTTTAAGAGACTTACTTAAGATTTTTCTCGATTTTGACACAATTGTTTAAGATATATTATATTGTAATATCTTGATTACTTCTCTTAAGCAGTTGACAATAAGATCTAAATACTGACAATGTCTTTCCATTCTAGGATGGATAGCACCTTTATTTCATTTAGGTTAATTGAATCAAGTTTCCACATATTATAGATACATGGAATAAAATATTAATGTCTCATCTATAATATATCTTTCAAAAGAAGAATCCCTAGGTCAAGCATAATTTCTAACATAATCCTTTAACTTTTTGATATATCTTTTATATAGGTACATTGACCAAAAATGCATAAGTCCCCCTAACAATGATTCTTTAGGCAAATGCATCACCAAGTATAACATTATACCAAAGAATGTTAAGGGGTATATCAATTCAAGCTTGTAGAGAATGAGAATAATGTCTTCCTTAACTCTTTCCACATTTATCTTGTTCAAAGTTCTTGCACAAATTAGGTTGAAGTAATTGCATAGCTTAACAATTAGTGCAGAAAACTCTTTTAGCCTTAATCCTCAAATAACATATGATAATAATCATTGCATTATGACATAACAATCATGCAACTTCAACCCTTTGATTTTGCTCATTGCTAGTCATATTTTTTCTTCAAATTACTAGCAATCTTTACTTGTCAACATCATTCAAAGTGTAACTACAAATAGTTTCATCAACCTGTTCCCTTATTTATTTAGATGTACCTGTGATCTTATGTTTATGTCAGTCAGATCATATCTTGTATTGTTTATGCCCTTTGACTTATGTTTTAGGTCTAGCAACATGCCTACAATATTGTTGCACATATTCTTTTCAACATGTATGATATTAATGTTATGCCTCAATTTCATTAAATGCTAGTAGGAAAGCTTGAAAAAAGTGTTTCTTTTACTCTAATTAAGTTCAACAACACCTTTTTTCCATTTCACTCCACCATATTGCATGTATTTTCTAAAAATTCTCCAACTTAATTAACTTAGTTTATAAACACAATGTTAGGTTTTAGATCATCATATGCAACGGAATTTTTTTAAAAAAGTTGATCCAAATTCTATCTAGGATCCATGAAAAATGGCATAAATCAATGTTTAGGGTTTTACCTTTTGTGTGCTCATGTTCTTTTTGAACAAAACCTTGAGAGAGTGGGATGAATTATGAATCAAATGCCAACCAAAAGGTACAGTGTCTTTACGATATCCACACGGAATGAACAAAGACTTCTCACCTTCCACGAATCTGCTAGGATACATCTATCTCTTACTAGGATTAGGATTATTGCATCTTGTAGTGATTTTAGGGTTTAATGGCAGTTCATTGCCATTCAATGTGCTACCTTCAAGTTTCCTTTTATAGAACTAAGGCAAACCACATTTCTAGTCCTACTAGGATAATGCTTCTAAAAATCCTAATCACATTTGACAACTATCACCTTATCCTTATCATGGAGAGAGTGAGGAGATAGGACTTATCCATTATCCAATATTAGATAATAATATTGTCTCATAATATAATTATCTAATATTAGAAAGGCATATCGTTATCTTATATTAGAAAATACTATTATCTCATAATATAGTTATCTAATATCTAATAACGTAATTATTTGATATTACTTTAATATCAAATAACATCAAATAATATATCATATATATTATGTGAAAATATATTATTATTTTAATAATATATATATGCATGAAAATAAGCCCAATTAATTGAATTTTAGTCTAACTAAAGTCCAATTAATTATTGTCTTATTCCTACTCTTTTTGTATGACCCTATAGATTTTTATTACATTGGTAATAGTCCATTTGTGGATCATAGACAGTGAGTGGTATCTAACAATATGTCACTGCCACTTAAGTAGTAAAAATATCTATGACTCAATATTCACTTAATGTGTGAATAATACATTGCAACATAATCCCTTTTGTAATGATATCCAAATTGAACTAGAGGCATGGAATACGTCATCCTCATTGATGTTCAATTTATATTTCTTGATACCGAATAAACTAATTTAAGCAAATGATCAATATCTCATATTAATCCATTTGAGCATGACTATGCATTTATTAATATCACTCAATCAAGGGGCCCAAGGATATCACTCCTATTATATAATAGGAACAAAATTTTCATCTATATCACTCATATCCCTCTACATGATTTATGATACACCCAATTAATGTCCTACAACACATCCTGATTAAAGGTGATATAGGATGATATCAAAGTGTGTGACTCCTCATGTAGGGAACTGTAGTGACTTCAAGTCAAATGACTACGTGCACTATGGTCGCATGAGAATAACTAATGACACCTAATAATCTACGTAGTTTTCTCATTGTGAGCCAATCCAATACATTTGTTCACTAACAATGTATCTATGTATTGACTTGATATCACATATCCATGATTCATAATCATCAGTCACTATACATACTAGTCTTAATATATTATTATTATCCTTTTCGCAATAATACTTGATTAGGGATATTTTAGGAATAGTAAAACTATTCTAGGGATAATTATTATATTAAGTTTATAAATTAAGCAGAATAAAGAAATATGAAAACAAAATATAATAATTGAATTACTTGAAACAAAAACATAATACATTATACATTATTACAATCATCCCTATGATTGCTTCTAAGACACATACCAACACATAACACTTATAATTTGCCTCAAAGGGGCCTTCTTTCAATCTTCCTATTAAACTATTTATTGTTTCAAAACCTATGATTCATAGAGAAAAGTGATGATAACCAACATACACTATTTTTCCCCTCACCTGCACTAATGAAATATCTTTATTGTAAGTTAGGCATGCTTTGTACCCTTATCCACTCCACACCAACATATTACTCTATATAGGAAAGTCATTAACTATTTATAGTAATGTCGCACATAAGTTAATATGCTATTACTAGTAGTATCTTAAGCTTTAACCCTTATTTGCCATAACTATTTCAGCTTTTCCACTAGCAAGCTTAAAACAGATCAATATATTTTCTCAAGGATTATGGTTTAGGGATTAATAATGTCAACATGAAGAAAGACTCCTTCATAAGAAGCCATAATGGCAAATTGTAAATCATCATAACCAATGGTCACATGTTGTAAAATAGGGTTATATTGCTAAAAGGATTGAATCTATCTACACTCAAACTTAGTTGAACATTTCTCAAATTTATGGTAAAATTCAAGTGTATTCTATCGAAATCCTACCAAGCTTCTCCATTGATAGAATGTTGCATGACCTTCTCTTTCTATTAACCATCTTGTTATCATTTAATATCCTTCGCCATATGCTTTGGATCCATATAACTATTTTAACTTAGGTATCAATGGAAAATATTTCTACATTGTGGTGAGGGAACATTTTTCCTTTTTTATGTTTTGTTAACCTAACAATTCTCCCTCTTAGCATTCTCTTTCCAAAAATCATACAATTATCCTTGCAAATATGAATTACTTACACCCTAACCTTAACTTATTGAATCATTTCTTTGCATCGTTGTGTGAACCTGGAAATTTATTCTCTATAGAAGTGCTTCCTTCTATAACTTCAATGAGAATTGATTGATTTGTTTATCCACTAATATAGTACTTTCAAATGCATAAATTTGATCAAAAAGTTCAAAAATGAAAAGTTTGTGTAATTGAAATACAATTCTATCCTTGACTTTAGCAAATAGCTCATAAGAGCTTTGACCACATGATATGTTCCCTAATACTCACTTGGATAGGTAATTAGGAAAAGTTATCTAACTTTTTTTAATAGACATGTTGTCACTAATCATCAACATGAGGAGGTTATTAAGTGATTCAATCTTTGTGTATGTTTGTTGTATATCCTAAATCCATCTTATCGCTCTAACTCTAAGGGGTAAGATCCTATCTTATTTAGGATATTCCTATAGCTATTGTGTTTACTTATCCACACTTTATTGTTTCTTAAATGTAGAGATTTGGTAGCATCTTTCCATAGTTCTCTAATTGTTCAAACTTTATACCGATAGAGTACACACCCAATGAACAAAGAAGACAGTGTGAAAATTTCATAACATGAAATGATAAGCAAATACATTAACAATAATAATTAAAGGACTTATCCTAAATTGCCCAAGTACATAAGACAATTTAAGGTTGGTTAGCCCATTAAGGCCAACCAATTCTTAAATGGATCTAAGGCTTAAGTGAAAGTGAAATAAATTTAGGGACTATTCAATATTTTGTTTCAAATTATTTCCAATTCCTTTTAAAAATGAATAATCTATTTAGAAAAAAGTACATTCAAGGTTTCAATATTGAAGAATATGATTGTTAAAAGGTGTTGACATTAATATTAATGTTATTTAATTTTCTCTTCAATAAGATTAAACATGATTAAATATTATCTAATCTTATTGACTGCTATATTTGTAATGAACTATCACCTTAACTAATTAAATTTTTTATCTCCCTACTTTATTTTGGCACTTTAACTTAAATTTCATTATTGACACATATGATTTGCTTAGAATTGTTTTTTAATGTCTATTACGTGTAATATATTTTTGTTATTTACTTAATCAAAAGTAAATATGCTATATTTTTGTATAAATTTTAATTTGCAATTATTACAAAAAATTATTTTTATCATTTATCAAAAGCAAATTACAACATATTTTGATACGAAAAATATTTTCTCATTATTGTAAAAAAATTATTGATCCACTAACATGAAAATCTATTTTACATTCTAATTAAAAAATATTTTTAATTTTTGGGGTAAATTTAAAAAAAACTAAAATTTGCTTAGACTACTATTGATATTTTTCATGTTAAAATTCTTCTTTTATATTATATTTTGTTCTTGATTAATAGAACATTGATTTTTATGTAAAAATTACTTTTTCATTTTTTTAAGTGTGAAAATATTTTAATTTGCCAAAAAAAGTGAATATATTATGTTTTATCATTCACTAATTCTTCTTTTACATTATATAAAGTTTTTCATAGACATTGAATGTTTTATTTTTTATGTTAAGATTCTATTAGTACATACCATATTTTTAAGTCTTATTACATTATAATTCATGCATCGTTTCTTTCATTTTTATGTAATTCTAATATAAAAATGTTTTGATTCATAAGAAATTATAAAAACATTTATTTCAAAATTTTATATTACTTTACAGCTCAAGATTTTTTCAAATTCTTACATCATGAAGATTCTTTCATATCTTGTGTGTTGTGACTTTTAATACTCATAATAAAATTCATGAATCTTATGCTAAGTGTAAACATCACAAAACTATCGATATAACATCCCAACATGCTCATATAAATATCAAGTGTACAAAAGTTATGCTAAATTCAAATACAACACAATGATCAATATATCATAATCATACAATATATACAACCATAGGGTCATAATAAATATATTAGATGGAACACATTCATTCAATGACTAACTAAGCAGAGAATTACATAAGTATTTTCTACAATCATACCAGAATTCATCATCAATGATCAAATAAAATTGCACAAAAATACTTTCTACCAATCTCAATGGAAGAATAACAGCAATAATTAGCAAATGTATAAACTCAATGTTATAAAATAAGATAGAAAGCCAAAAAAATGGTTGAAATAACAAAAAAGCCATTATGAACTAATTTCAAAAGCCCAATTTTATTTTTTTTTGCTTCTTCTGCCTTTGATTAGTCACGCAAAGGGTGGAAATGGCACTCTATGCCTCTGTATCATTAGGACATTCAATGACAACCTATAATTCGGTTGTTATTGATTGAAAAAATTCGATCATTGTGATAGAATAACTAAAAATTTTGGTACTAGACTATTCCCACTCACCTTTTGAAGTCATATTGACAACATGTCAAGTCATTGAAATTCAAACTTCAAATTTTTCAAATTTTAAAAAATATTTTACAATGACATTGTTGTCAATAAATGGATTTACTTTTTTTATGCCAATTACAATTTACTAAGCAGATATATGAACAACAATGTCATCAATAAATGCTCTACCATCATGGTTCCACTCTCCAAGAAATTTAATTTCTAATCGTTATTAGATAACTCTTTAGTAACGAAAAATGTCATTGTTGTATAATAATTTTTTTTAGCAATAATACCATTACTATTGAAGAAAATCATTATCTATAATACTTAGCAATCATTATATAGATAATGAATTTTCTTCAATAGTAATTGATTATAATTGAAATCAATTTTATTTTAATCTTCAAATATTGTCATTAAAAAATAGAATATGCTATTAATGAATTCAATTAATAATTTCTATAATTAATTTTTAATATATTTAAATATTTCTAAAAAATTTAAAAATAAAATATATAATATTATATCAATATTACTTAATAATATTAGTGCCTAAGTTATAAGTAATAGAAGTAAGCATGAAAGATAGAAAAATATGAAATAAAACAAGTAAAAAGAAGAGAAATAATGCATCAATTATAAGGTAATAAAAGTTAAAAATGAAATATATAATAAAATAAATTAATTTAATTAAATAAAGTATTAAAATTATTTATTATATTTTTACCATAAAAAATTATACTATGCTAAATTTATAATGCTCAATAGTATTTGATTTTTAAATTGTATAACAAAATAAAATTATAAGTAATAGAAGTGAATATAAAAAATAGAAAAATATGAAACAAAGCAAACAAAAAAAAATACAGGATTATCTTTTTAAATCCAATTATGCGCTGTTGTACAGCAATTTCTTTTAAAAGTAATCAATTACAATTTATAGGATAAATATCTTAGGACCATCACGTATCTTTTATTGCATGACATATGATGCATTCAAATAGATAAAGGATAATTCTAATACCTTGATTTTGCGGTAGAATGAAGATTATTAGGTTTCAATATATAAAAATATATGATTAAGATTTGTAATTAGGAGGCTTGTTTTATGGGTAAAAAATTGATGGCATGATAATTATATTTTAAATCATGAATTTTCTTTTAATTTTAGATCCACCAATAACCTCAAATAAGTAATTTAAGTGAATTGTCCAAATGAAACTTATATGTATATTTTTTATATCTCTTCACTATATAATAACCATAATTTAATGATTATTAACACAAATTTTTATAATACATTATAATTCAAAACTTTCAAAACTAAAATGATTTAAAAAATTGCCATATAATCATTTTCAAAAATGCAAAATATAGTTAACAACTTAAAAATCTAAAAAATTACTTTATAAAGCTAGTTTTTTATTTCTTCTTTTTTTTCTAAATTATCTCCTTCAATTATTTTTTACACATTACAACATTTTAAAATACTCAATTAGTATTATTTTCGATCAAAAGTTTAATATTCATTGATACTTTTAAAAAAAGATGATACTTATACATATTAGTTATCAAAGCATATTTAAAATATGTTAAATAAGTTTTATTTGAAAATTAAAGTATTATGCATACACTTATAAAAATATAATAATATGTGTATTTCCTTTTTTTCTCATCTTATAAACTATTTAAAGCACAAGCTTTTACAACATAAATACTATCATTTTTAAATAAACTATTTATTTATTAGTTTATTTATTGTTATTAATGATTTTTGTATAAGATAAAAATGCAAAAATAAAAAAGAGTCGGAATTAAGTTTCTTATTAATGTGTGAAATTGTGAGAAAAAATAAAGATTAACATTAAGAAAAAATATAATCAATAATATTATATATTACGTCTAGAAATAAACTATTTGTATGAGGTAAAAGTTATAATAGCAAATCACTTATACTTTGTAGTCCCAAATTTTTAGGTGGAATGTATTTGAATATGCATACATAGTGAGTATGTGTGCATGTATATTAAATTTTTACTAATAATTTCTTGATATTGTTTGATTTTTATATATAAACCTAAATAATTTAAAAAATAAAAACTAAAAAAAATATTACATTATATTAAAAAGAATAATAACATAATTTCTATTAAAAAATTTGGTTAGTTATTTGGATATGGTGATTAATGTCCAATTATAATTTTATTGTGTTGTATATAATAATGTTTTCTTCAATAAATTTATGATAATTAAAGACTTTCATTGTGAAAAAAATAATGTTGTTGATAAAATAATTAAAATGAAGTATTTAAGAATATAGTATATAGTTCTTTTTTATTTTTTAGATAAATTAGAATTTTCTTCATTTAACACAAAAGCACTAAGTTTTTTATACATTTGTTTTAATATAAATGAGTGATTTTAAATAGTAAAAAGTAGTTTTTTTATTTCACACGACATTAAATAGTGAATGGTAACATTTTATTCATTTTAGTGATAATTAATATGTCATTCTATTTAGTAAAGTAATAATTTTATTATGTGTCTTTAAGGTTAAGAACAAATATAAATTTTAGAAATACATTGGTGTGAAGAAAAAAGAGAGTAAAAAAAAAAAGGAAATATCTGAATCAAGAGTTCTTTAAATTTATATAGAGAAAAGAATACCTTTGGCCTAACTTACTTTTTATTTAGCTATTAATTTGTTAAAAAAAGATATGGAGTTAAAATAAATTTAAGATTTGATTTAAAAGGTTTACAAAGAAATAATTAATCTAAAAACCTGTTCCATACAAGCAATATCCCATCATTTCATTGGCTTTTCAATCAGAGTATTGATACCTGTAATTATAGTTTGAATATGGAAGAAAAAATATGGAAGATTTATCCATGGACAAAGTGTATAGGATTATTTTTTTAAATCAAATTATGCATTAATCATTGAAGTAATATGAATATTATTTTTATGAACTCATGATCTTTAAAAGCCTAGACTAATAAAATTAAAAAAAAAATAAAAGACAATAGATGAGCTACCTACTAAACTGTCACTTAAGGTAGCAACTTAAATCTCTTGTTTTTTTTTCTTTGAAACCTTCAAGACATGTTCTGAGATTAGAAAGCATATGCATATGACTGTAGTAAAATTTAAGAAATGTGAGAATCCTTTTTTAAAGACTGAAAATTATAACCTTTCATATTTACTTTTTAATTCATAATGTATTACACGAATCCAGGTGTAGTCCCGATCATTTATAATGTGCACCCAAACAAATTGTATTGTACTCTCTGTTCATCTATGTTGCATCTCTCCTCTTACCATGTTTCTTGCTTCAGTAATCCTTGCTACAATGTTTGTCGGGTGAGTCACATGAAAGTTGAACCTATTGGACAAAACGGGGCAATAGAGGGCATAAGTTTGACATTTTGTCCTTTCACCCACTCTCTCACTATAAATTTCAGCTATGTTATGGTTGTTGGAAAAGATTTGAAGATGCTAGAAGCTTAGTAGATTAGTATAGTTACTATAATTAAAGGGATAAAAAATCCACATAGAATGTTGAAGAGGCGTATCTAAACTCCAATCCTCCCAAGGCCACTGATGCTTGGTTGTCTAAGATTTCTTATCCTTTATTAACACTTGAATTGAAGAATTTCTTAGATGCTCTACCATTGAAAGGTGAGCTATAAGTAAACTAGCTATACCTTCAAAAAATCAAACATGAAGTATAGAATTTTAAATATGAAAGTTTACAATAATGCAAATTTGTTGCATATAACACCATATTCAGTTGTAAGGCATCCACATGTATAGTTTAATGAGCAAAGTATTGATGTTCTAAATTCACCTTTGTGAAGTACATTTCTCTCTTTCATAACCTTTTAAGTTATATTTGCATATTGTTATCCTCGCAATAGTTGTCTAGTGTTGTTAATCTTTCCATATCACTGAATAATGTTGCTCATCAAATGCTTTTCATCACCCTATGTCATACTTATTTTAAAGTTAATAATTTATCTTGCAAAGTCCTCTAATGGTTAATAGTATGTCAATTAATGACTTAGAAGTGGATGTAAGTTTTTGGTGTGATGGTCATCTCTAATATTTTCATAATCAACTCTTTAAACTTATTAATTTATCACACAAAGTTTGCTTAGATTAGCATGTTCCTTCTAACCAAACTTATGAAAGGCCCTCATCTTCTACATTAATATAATCACTACTACAATTACAAATCTATATCAGTTGATAAACATTAATCAAAGGATACACTAAAGTCTATCACTACAACAAATTAACACTTGTGCCACGAATTATGCCACAAAAATTTAAAAATTATGGCAATTTTACCATTTGGCATAGGAACAAAAAAATTTAAACAAATGTCCAAAAAATTAAAAAATTTATGCCACGAGAAAACTTTACCTATGGTAAAATATCACTTGTGCCATGAACAAAACTACGGGAACACAATTTCCATGGAAAAGATCACTTGTGCTACAAAAAAATTTTATCTGTAGCAAAATATCACTTATGTCACAAAACTAAGCTACAAGAATACATTTTTCTTAACAAAGTATTACTTGTGCTATGAAAAAACTTTACTTATGGCAAAATATCACTTGTGCTACAAATTAAGTTATGAAAACATATTCCATATGGAAAAGTATTACTTGTACTATAAATTAAGTTGCAAGTATATATTTCTTGTGATAAAGTATCACTTATTATATAATATAAGTCAAAAAAATTTATCTATAATAAGCATTACTTATGTCATGAATTAATTCTATGAATAAATTATAGTCAAATATATCATTTTTAGTAGCTATATATATAAAAAATATTATTTATAATAAGTGTAATATGCTGCAATATGGTATACAATAAAATAAATAAATATTTATATGTTATGGATGTTTAGCAAATAACTAATTCATCAATTAATCAATTGATTAGCCCTATCAATCAAAATAAAAAAGCTATAGAACTTAACATTTTCAATTAGTTAATTTATAAAATATATGTAAAAAAATAGAATTACCCATAAATTATATAGTTATGTAATTTTCTAATTTCTTTTAAAATAATTGAAATAGGAGTTGAATCCCAAACCTTAAAATATGTAAGAAAGAATTTAATTATTAAGCTTCTAAGTATTTTTATTTATATATGTACCAAATTTAATATTTATTAGAATGTAACTATTTTTCTTAAATAATAAATAATTATTTAACTTTCCATCAATTAAATTTATATAATAAAATTAATATACATCAATAAAATAAATATTATAATATATTAAAGATTGTATTAAATTTTTATTTAATGAATTTAAAATATCAATTAAACAAAAAAATATTCAAGGTATATAATATTATAAAATTTTATGTTTTTTTGCATCGCATTATTATTAAAAAATGTGTTAACAAAAAAGATATATATATTATAAAAATACTAATATTATTATATTATATATAAATAGTATAATTTGTGAGATAGGTTATAACAAATTTTATTATAAAAATACGTAATAATAAATTTTACATTCATTACTGTAATATTAATAAAATTTTCATTAAAAAATTTAAAATAATAGTTATGTAAAATTATGTATAATTTAACAATAATAAAATTATTATATTAAAAAATTTTAAGCAAATTATATTTAAGAGAGTGATATATATAAAATTACCTAAATTTTCATTTTCATCCTTTATTAATTCCAATTGTATTAATTTCATTTCTCACATATATTTTGTGATAATTTATTTCCTCCTAAATAATAATTTAATTAATTTAATATATTCATTTATCATTTTATTGATAGGTTAAATACTTTATAAATGGAAGAATAAAAATTAAATATAAATAACATATGAGAAAAGAAATTGACAAAAAAAATTTGTGAAGGTTTGAATGATTTAACTTATATTTGTGAATAACAAAAATATGTATTATTAATAAAAATTAAAAACCAATAATTTATAATAATTTTAATTTTAATTTTTAATTAAAATTTAAATATACATAATAGTTGAAAGTTATGATTTATATGAATATTTATTTCATATAATTTAACCTTTATTGAACGAGTTTTAGAAAATAAAAAAAATTGCTTCAAAGATGTAAAAATTTTATTTTTATTTTGTAATAACTCAATTAATAATATTTAATAAAAAATATTAATAAAAAGATAAAATTAACTAACTAATTATTTATGAGAGATAAATTTGATATAAGATTTTTCTAAAGGATAAATTTGATATAAGCAAAATTAGTAACAAAATAAATAAAAATTTATTTTATAAAAAATTAAATTTTAAAATAAAATCATAAAATGTTTTAGTATTAATGTATTTTTATTATATGTATTTATGTAATATTTTATTATTATATAATTAGTGTCACATAAATGTAATTTTATTTTTGAAGTTAATTAGTCAATTAAAACTTTATATAAAATATATTGTATTATATTACTAAAGAAGCAAACTAGTGCAATAGCAAGGCATGACATTCATCAACTTGGAGATTCAAGTTCGATTCCCAGTAAATGCAATTTGTAATTTCTAGATATATAGAGTTTCAATGATTTATCTTAAGTAGATATGGGTCAAAAGCATTAGCATATTTCAACAGATGTATAAATAAAATAATAGGATAATACCTAATTAAATTAGCTAGATAATTAATTTAATTTAGATATATAAAAATTATTTTAGTTAATTATATTAATTTTTATAATTATTTTATTTTATTTTATTTTTTACCACAATTTTATTTGTGACAATATGAGCTACTAGCCACTGATGTGTCTTTATTGCCATATTTGTACTCGTGGTTAGAAGAATCTATTAGCCACAACTGAACTCGTGGCAAAAAAAATTATTTATGCCACAAAACCATTTTTTCTTGCGTCAATTTCCTTGCCATGCTTACATGTGCCACGGGACCATTCAACTAGTATTTCCATAGATAAATAACATAGCCACAGAAATTTTGATCTTGTGCCATAATTTTAACTATGGTACAAGTGTTAATTTGTTGTAGTATATATAAGTGCAATGGCATTTTTGAAATTATTATGGAAAATAAGATAATAGTTTAAAATAAATCAATATCTATAGTTAATTAGTAGTATTTTTGAAATTTAAATGAAAACTTAAGATAGGGACTAAGTTAGGAAACTATCATCCAAAAAGCACTTAAATGATCATGGTAAAAAAAGATAACATTACACATTAATTTTGTTATTAACCAACCTGTAAAGGCATTTAAAAAATTTCCTGGGACAATGAATTAACACTTAATTATAATGGAGTAAGCCTATGACATCATTTTATTTTAATAATTGATGTTTATATTTAGTTAATTGACTACATATTTCACATTCACTCTTCATTTAAAAATATTTCAATGATGCCTTAACCTTCATTATTTAGCTCCAACCTATGTTATGGAAAAGTAACATAACTACTCCTTCATCTTATCTAGCATCTTTAGAGATATTATAGAATCTAATTATTGTTCCTTTATATATTATCATCTTCAAATGTATCAAATGAGATGAAAGGGGAGCTATTACTCCTTCTAAAATACAAGTTGACATTAGTAATGCAGGCAAATGTATTTCTTATATTCATGATTTACCAATTACCAAATTTGATATATGGTTATAAGAACTAGCAGCAAGTTTAGCAACAAAAGTGGAAGAATAAAGTTTTCTTCTCTCTTTGTCCCCTTTTGTAATATTGATGTAAATTTGTATTTTATGATATAACGATATATAAAAGGAGTAAAATTATAGAATAAATTTTCCTATACTGATGTTTTCTTTCTCATATTTTTGTATATTACTTTCAATGTATTAATGTTTGAATTATTATAAGAAAAATATACAAAAAGAACATATAACTTATCTTGAATTTATGATAATTGATAAATTTGATTAAATGTTTTTTATTAATTTTGGAACTAACTTTTGTTTCTCAAACTTACAAAAATTAATATCTTTAGAAGACTTCTCATCCTATTTATGTAACTTTCAACCTTTCTCACACTTAATCCATCTCCTAGGTAATTTGTAGACTGGTTGCTTTGTTTTTTAATAGGAAGTAATTTTCTAAAACTCAAAATGATATATAAGTTAATTAAAAATATGGTAGAGAAAGGATATCCAATATTTATTACAAATTGATGTTGTTTGTGGAAATTAGATTCCTACATAGCAATGATTTTTTTCATCATAACCAATATCTAATATGTAATAAACCTCTAATAAATATCTACCAATATAATAAACAACATTTAAAATCCTATAGTTAAACAATGGTGTTTATTTAAAATGTTGGTTTTTTAATTAGCAACCAATGTCAAATGTTCTATATTACCTATAAATTGCATCCAAATATTATTTTTCTCTTCCATTTCCTTTTTCATTTTGGATTTCACTCTATAGTTTTTCTATCACTTCATTTTATTTATATGGCTTAAAAGGCCAATACAAGATCAATATTGCTAGTCATAACTCTTAGCCATAATTATTTGCAAGTTTTGCATCATTCATATGAAGGTATAGTTATTAAGATAGAGTAGGTATACAAGTGTTTGTTGATATAAAAATTTTATTTGCAAGTTTTGCATCATTCATACGAAGGCATACCTTATTGAAATTTGCTATGGACATGAAAGTTAAGAGAATGGATTGCTTTATAGATACCATGCAAACATTTATCATCACTTCTCTTCAAAGTCATGAAATTAAATGATTAATTATAATAATATTATTAGAATAATGATTTTATTGTATCTATTTTTAAACAAATGTAAGGATATAGAAGTTATAAAAAAACACATCAATTATTTACTATAAAATCAATATTGTTATAATCAAATGATAACACATTGTTTTATTTGACCAAATTAAAGTATAAAGGTACCATCCATTACGTAACTATAATAAATAGTGATAGTAAGTATTTATCAAAGTTGGTGTCTTATGAGGTATCGATATATGATGCTGATTTTTTAAACAACTAACATTAAAAGAATGGTATACAATACTAGATATTTATTAAAAATAAATGTCTAAAGTTTGGTAATCCATTTCAAATATCATGACGGTTCATTAGCAATTGTTCTTAGTCTATAAATTAGGCTCTCTATATAAATTTGAAATAATTATCAAGATAGTTTTCTTTATGATGTTTGATTGCTTTTTTACTTTGAGCATCTAATTATTCATGTGTTTTAGTACAAGAATCAATATGTTAATTGTTTTATGTGTTGTTTAGACTTTGATACACATAGAATAAGTAGCATTGCTCCCATATTGAAAAATCGGAACATTCAAATGTTTAAAGTAAATGATCAATCAAGTAACTTAAGGTTAATAAATGCAAAAATGTGGTGTGAAACTTTGATCAATTGCAAAGCAATAATAAGTTGTTATGAGAAGAAGTAACATTTCCAATCTTTGCTTTGGTAGGCTTGAGTATAATGCAAGATTCTTAATGATATTTTTTCCTTACTATAATTTATCATCAATTTATAAGCATCTACATAATTAATTTAAAGTCTTTATTTTTGTTGTTGTTTGTATTTGTATAATTGTACAAAAAAGTGACTATTTAAGGCAAAAAAAATTTTTAATGCTATCAAGCTATAAATTTACAGAATTTTTACTTGAAACATATTTTTAAACAAAATATTTTGGTTTAAGACATTTGTTGTTATTAAAAATCAACATTTAAACCTTTAAGTTGAATGACATTATTTTGCTATACATGTTATTTTTTATTGGGAATCGACATTTAATATTAAAATAGTTTAATTCAAAAAGTGCAAGATGAAAATAAAAAGGGTGAAGTCATGGCCTTATTTGCAAATTTTATTGTGAAGTTCTACTAACCCTAAAATGATTATCTCTCTACCAAGGTTTACTGACATTTTAATCTTAAAATGATTTTCTTTAATTTTTTTATACTTACCAATTATTTGCAGTATTAGAAATCTATTAGCCTATTGGTAGATTTGTGGAGTTATATGTTTATTGGAAGAGCATAGAATATAAATATAAGAAGTTTCTAAAATTTTGTGTTTTATTCTTACAATTTAATCTCTTTTTTTGAAGTGATGCTTACATATACAATTGTTTAATTCTTCATTTATATAATAGGTTGAAATATTTGGATAATGCAAGTCCCATTTGAAAGATGTACATAAATAAAAAATTAAATATAATTGGATAGAATGATATCCATAAAAAATTAGAAAGTAATTTTTTTCACCATGATAAACCTTTCCTTTAATTGTTGCAACACTCATATTTTCATTTGCTTGCTTTATTCTATTGTAGTTTGAAAATACTCTAAATATGTATCATTTAGCAGTGCAAATCATTAGCTATTCACTAGTTCCATATCCAAATTATAAAGAATCAATGTAAAGGAAAAAGAAGGCTAATCTATCTATCATGAATTGCATATATTGACTTTAGGTTCAAAATAGTATAGTAGAAAATGCTATGAAACACTATATAGAATGGATAAAATGTAGTAAATTATTTTTTTAATAAGGAATGTAATATAATGTTGGTTATATGAATCACCAAAGTAGTAAATCTAACATTCCACATTAATTAATCAGATGTTTAATTATAATTTTTAACAATGGTTATAGAAATAAAACTAACTTCATTAAATGCAACTAGTTATTGAGTGGTGTGACCTAAAAGAAACAATGACAATTCTTTTGTTAGGAAAACAACATATTAATCCTTTACTACTATGGTTTTTTAACTAACATTTGAAAATATTTATTATATCATAGGATAAAATGATAGTTCAGAGCTGATGTTTAATCCCTTAAACAATCAACATAGATTTGCAATTCTATATTAATGAGTTGACACATTAATGGTTCATTGCATTTCATTTTGCATTGACATCCTCCCTCTTTTTATAAGTATTCTCTCTAACAATGGTTACAACATTCCTAATATGATGGACATTTTCTTATGCTAAAATAGAAGTTGGTATGTGGACCTATAGTCTTTAACAAGGAGAATTTCACGAACTCAAGTTGCAAGTTATAAGTTTAAATATCGAAGCAATTCAAAATTTTCAATGTTTCAACACCAATCTTGTAAATTACTCAAGAATGAGTTTCATTTTTATATTTATCAAAAAATTTTAAATATCAAAGTTGAAATTCAATAATTTTTTAAGGTGCATGTGCAAAACTTCAGAAAGAAGTTTCAAAATAATGCTTTTGAGAAAAACATTAGTATATCTATACTCATAACCATTGCTTTCATTTTATGTTTTTATTATGCAACATGTTAAACTTACAATACTTTTATACTTAAATGTAAATGTAAGTCGTACTTAATTATATTACATAGTTACTCAATAAGTAGTAAGTTATAAGCAAGTACTATATTTAAAATTTTCAATTACTCAGTTAATAAACATATCTAAAATACTATACATTTGTAATTAACTATCATATATTATTATATATATTAAATATTATATTTATATATAATTCAAGTCAATATTATTTTTTATTTATTTGAATGTTATGAATTTCTTTTTCATATTAAGTTTTAAATACTGAATTAAGAATTAAATATATTGTAACTAATAACACTTAATCGAAAATATTAAATTAATTTTACTTAATGCATGCTAAAAGAAGTTAATCATGTTATTGAAAAAGATATCATTTTGTGAAACTTCATTTCAAAGTACATTTGTTAATAATTATTGTACATTATTATATATTGAATATTATATTTAAAAAGAAATAAAATCAATTTTATCCATTTATTTATTTCAATGTTTTGAATTTTTTAAAATTAATTTTTAAATAATATATTAAAAATTAAATATATTGTGATCAATAAAGACTTAATCAAACTTTAACCCTCAAAATTATTAAATTAATCTTTATTAGAACACCCTAAAAAAATGATAAATATAAATTAATTATATAGTTTATTCTTTCAACTAAAATTGATAAATTTGAAATAAAATTTCATTTTTATTCCATAAGAATGTAAAAATTGTTAGTTGCATTAATTAATTACATACTTTAAATTTTAATAAAAATATTTGAGAACTAATATTTAATTTTTTTACTCTCTACTAATATCTTATTCATAATAATTTATAAATATTACAATTCAAAATAAATGTATTGCAATATAAAATTTATTAAACATTTATTTATATAAGTACATATTCAATTAAGGTGAAAGTAAATTTATAAAATGAAAATAAACAATGAGCTGAAAAGTTAAAAACAAATGTATATTCGTTGATAAAATTGTATACAAATACAATATAGTAAAGTTGGAAGGTTTCTTGTGTCAAAAACGAGTACATATCATTAGGGTGGCCAAGTTCATTATTACACCTAGAAAGCATTAGTAGCAAGAAAGACCAAACTTTTTTATAAGGATTCATTGATGATGTTGATCATCACTTTTGCTACTAAAAAAATATATATAAAGCAAGTAAAAAACTAGAGCAATATGATCGAATGAAGGCAACTAAGAAAGCAAAATCTTTGCATTTTATACAAATAAAGAAGTAAAACATTACTTATAGTGATAAAAGAATGTTGATCAAACATAAAATAAATGGAAATACAACTTATTGATGGTAGAAAATGTGCTAACTCTGTTCTTATTCTACTCTCTCTCTGGCTTTTGGTGCCATTGAAAGAGGAAATGGCTCACTGTCTTTTGTTATAATGATATCTTATACATATTATGATGACAAAGTCATTGCTAATTTAAAACTTTGATTATCGTAATATGATTTCCAAAAATTTGGCACATTCTCCATTTCTTAGGAAATTCTATTATGATGATATAATCATCGGTATAGGCAATTTTAATCATTATTATATAGTGTCCATCAATACAACTTTGACTGTGTGCTCTCCCTTTTCCAAGCAACCGTATTACGATGACAATACCATTAGTATAAGTGAAACACAATCTTATCTATATAACCTCTAAATATTTGGTACTAACTAAATCTTCTCTTTTTCTCAATAAACCCTATTATTACAACATAATTGTCAGTATAATTAAAATTCAGTCAATGTTATATAGTCTCCATCAATATTGCTTTGACTATGCCATCTCCCTTTCTCAAGCAACCATATTATGACAACTATATTGTTGATATAAATGAAATTCGATTGTCATTATCTAGTTGATGGAGACTAGAGACATGTACTGTACATATTTTTAGGCTATATACTAGTGATAAGTCATTGTTAAAAGGTCAAATTTTGTATTTTAAAAAAATTATTTATTCCATGTTTATCTACCTAATATATACAAATGAGAATGTTATCATTACTTATCATTTTTAAAAAAAATTAATTTCATCATCTAAAAAATAAATTTTATTTTACTTTTGTATCTATGGTGATGGCTTTGTCATTGCTAAATAGTTACCGGACCCCATTTTTGGCACCAAGTCTCCAACCCCACAATCTTATGAATACAGTGACAACCAAGAAAATATTATTGCAATAGGTATCATCACAATACGTTCAACTTGTTGTAGTTTTGCTTCAAGTAAGAACATGGAGACAAAATTGAAATTTAAGTGAAGATTAAACGACCAAATATGCCTTTTAGCCTATATTTTTAAGAGTTGTTTTGTATTATGGTAAGAATTAATTTTGAATATAATTAATTATGAATGACTAGTTTTAAAAAATTGATTATAAATTAATATTTTATATTTAGTGATATTTAAATAAAAATTTTGAAAGTAAAATTAATAGTACTAATTTTTATTATAAAATCAATTTTAAAAAAAAGTGATTTTGAAAAATAAGGTATAGTATTGTGGGTCATGTATATATATATTTTTTTTTTGGGGGGGGGGGTTTAACAGAAACCTCATATGGCACTGTTAATTTATTACCTGACCCGTTAAGATTGCTTACATAGCATTGAGATCCTATTCTATGTAGCAGCGGGATCGACAGTGAAGAAATCTCTTACCTGGAGCTTCGATTTGAACGTGGTCCGCCACCCCAAAATACCATTCTCTGATTTTTCTGTAGTGCGTTTCTGCTAAAATAATTTTCTATATTTTACCTTTAATTTTAATCTTAACCATTCTCAAATGACGCAAAGCAATAATGCCATTAATTAAGGAAAAATGATGCAATTTTAAGAGTTGTTTGATTTGCAATAATAGTATGAAAAGTTTTATTTTCTGAGTTTAAAAAAATAAAAAAAATATTTAGTTAATTATTATCTAACAAATTGAATGAAATAAGATTTCTCAAGTTGTTTTGCTTTTCATGGGGCATGGGAGGTTGCTTGCCCAACTCCCTCTAATCAGTTCTACTTCTTATATTTTTAATGGATATAAAGATAAAATTATCCTTATTAAATTTAATTAATGATAATTAAATTTTATTAATTTATATTATAATAATATTGAGAATATAATAATAATTTTATTAATACTTTTCAAGAATTTCAATGTTGAACTAAACAAAATATAAAAAATTATTTCATTTGAAATGTCACTTCTTTAATATTAATTAAATAACTTTAAACATTTCTTGAAAAGTTTATATAAAGAATTATTTCTTGAAAAATTCAATTTCACACGAAAACTTATTTTTTGCATGAACTAAATGACTCATTACTTTTCTACACTAAATATGTAATTTTAACATATTAGATAATCAATAAATGATACCATATCAAACTTTTGTTATTTTTTTTTCTCATACATTTGGCGGAAAGACTGATAGAGTCGCATATTGAACATTCGGACTAAAACAAATCATAAGAATATTATAAAGATTAGATCGCAAAACCTCCAATCTTTTATGGATTGATAGACTAATTTACTTTTAACTTTACAGTGGATTAAAGAAAACGAAAAGGGTAGATTTGATAGGATTTTATATACTAAGCGTAAAGATAGGAAAAAATATGTATATAGCTTAGATTAATGAGTCGGGCTTTATAAAATTTGACTTACCCCATTTAATCAATCTTATTTTGCTAATCCTTACCAGTTTATACGTCTAGCTGGGGTAGATGTAAATCATGTTAGGCCATAAACATTTGATGAGTATTTAGCCATCGCTCTTAATAATATCACGATATTCGATGTTGTTTTAGAAGCTTTTTTCTCTTTCGATATTTCGAATTCCCACTTAGGATATTATGCGATGTTAAATGGCTTATTGTGTTATTAAAAAAAAAATCCACAATATATCTTCAAGCATTAGTATTCCGCGGATATTATCGGTGTACCATACCGATACATTAAATGTTTTCCATACAACAACATACTTTAATTAAAGTGCTCAAATAAGGCAAGTTACAAGGTTTCTTGTTTTGGCGTCGTCACAAAGTCAGCAAATTCAGTATCTAATGCTGATTTTGACGTCAACGAAATCAATGCCTGCACTTGAAGAAAATGATCTAATGAGAGTAAGAGAAATTTTTGGTTGGTCGTTTTTATTTTCTATTCTTATAGATAATTTTAGAATAATAAATTAAAAAATCTGTTCAAATCATTTGTCTAAGAAAGCAGCTTGAAGATCATAATTACAGAAATATGATAAAATATGATAAAGTATTAGAAAAATTCACAGTATTTACGAACCTATCATAAAAGAAAACAGTGATTGTCCCTGTTTTCAATATTTGTTTTTTAAGCAATTTAAAATATCTTCTATTTTTTAATTCCTGTTCCAAAAATGATTTTAAAACTTTAACTTAAAAATTTGTGTGGTGAAAAATCTTTCCTTTATGGTCAATATTCAGTCATTCAGTTCATGCATCAATAATATAGTTATATGTACACCAACAACAAAAGTAACTCATCTTCTTTTCTAAAGTACAAGAAAATAATATGGATATATCAAAGCTTAGACATATAACAATATTTCATGTAATATTAGTGTAAAAACAATTACATTGTTGCGCATGAAATATAAATACAAAAGATAAATTATACTCATTCTACCAGAAATATAATCAAATTACCTCGCATTCTTTTCATTTTTAAAAAACATGCACTCACTTTTCTTTTTTGCTTTTTAAGTAGAGGAGGTAGGTGTATATTGAAAAAGAAGGTTGGTCTATATTTATGAAAATAGAAGGATATAAATATTATTGAATTCCATTTTACAGGAAAAATGGGCGTAATTTTTCCAAATTCAAAATGTTATCAATGTAATAATAATAATAATAATAAGGAAGCACATAAGGCCCAACAAAGCTTTGAAGGAGAAATAAAGTATTGACAACGGAACAGCAGCTTCAATACCTCGGAGAAAAATTTGATACATCTCTTATTTTTTAGAGGCATTATATTCAGAGTTCATAAAACTGTAGACTAGGCAATTTGCTGTGAGAGATTTTAAAGTAGATGCATAAGAGTATATTGAGTAGAATTCTTACCTCTGCCTCACCGATGCCTAGGACACTAACTTCAATGTCATCAAAGGGAAGATTAAATTCCTTCACAATTTAAAGCATGGAAGAATTGAATTGAAGATCATCTCCCACAATAAAGGATACTGGTCTCTTCACAAATCC
The DNA here is from genome assembly GCA_020226215.1 of Sindora glabra. Classification (NCBI taxonomy): domain Eukaryota; kingdom Viridiplantae; phylum Streptophyta; class Magnoliopsida; order Fabales; family Fabaceae; genus Sindora; species Sindora glabra. The sequence continues at coordinate 35,287,559 of CM035234.1, read as the reverse complement.
CACTATATCTTCCTCTTTTCCATTAGGAGTTATTGGGTCATAGTATGAGTAACCTGCAGAATATTGTGTGTGAATCAATAACCCCTCATAAGAATAAGTATATTTGAGAGGCTCTAACATAGAAATTTTTAGTGGCTATTTTGGACAATTAAATTGGGGTGCAACAACAGGATCCATCAAAATTGAATGTGGGTTTGTGCACCATCTTTTGTCCAACCTTTCCACACTATTGTACATATTGTCAACACACCCAACGTCAGAGTTTCCTCCCAATAACTTCAGAATGGAACTAAGAGGTATGGTGAGGAAGCCAAATATGAAATCAACAAAATCTTCGTTTGCATCTATAGCCATAATTTTATTTTATTTTATTTAGTTGCTACATATCATTTTAATATTCTTTCTACGACTTTCTTTCTTAGCATACGATATTGTATCAACTTTAAATGCAGATAATCTCAATCATTCTGCCTTTTTCATGTCTTTCTCTAAAAATGTGTTGATGAGTGGTTCACTTTTAATTTTGAGCAACTTTGAAGGAAAAAAAAATTATTAACTCACTATTTTACATTTTCCTCCAAGCGATTGACGACCGAAGCTTCTAATTTGATGCTATTGAAGAAAAAGGATAAAGTTATGGACATGTCCATAAGCTTCCAACCCATCAAACCTCAATATTGCCACTATGCACGCCACTATGCACGCCTATGCGAGCTTGCATAAAATTTTTTTAGGTCAAACTGAATTTTGAATTTTCTTTTTTAACTAAAAATGGATTTTGAGACCCAATACAAGGACAGAAAGAATCAACTGACATCAATATAAATTAAAAAATATAATTTTCATCATTGTTGACATTTTATAATACAATTCTTCACAAAATCTATAGTTGGTTAAAGAAATCTATCTTGCAGATTAACTAACAATTTTATATATATCAAAATGAAATAATTGCTGCTTCATTGATAAACTTTAAAATTAATGTAAAATATGCCTTTCAAACGAGTAAATTACATTTATGTGATTGCATGGTTATTGTTATTCAAAATTTTCTCAAAAACACAATAACATGAAAAATACTTCCAAATCAATGATTAGATCAAAGAATATTATATTTCTTTAAAAAATTATTGACTGGTATTAGTGTTCTTATTTAATTCACGTACAGGTGACGTGTATTAAATAAGAACACTAGTCTTGTACCAAAACGAAAGGAAAGTATTGCTGCTATGGAATGTTGTATTGACAAGAAGAATTAAAACATATTAAAATCTGACACACATACCAGTGACACTCTCACTAAATACGTCCCTTGCATATTATATTATATTATATTATATTATAGTATAGTATAGTATATCGTAGACTGCAACAAAAGCAAATGCTAATACCTCTTCCAAGCCAATGGTTATGAATTCTCCTCCAAATACAAGAAATTTCGACCCTCCTTTCACAAAAAACCTACCTTCAATATTTTTCCCTACCTCCGAACGATATAGATTTTTCTTTATGTACATCAATCGTCCACAGGTGCACCTTGCATTTGCGAAAGAGTTTAGTGTTCGTGGTGAACATGAACAATATGGCAGGGAGTTCGCGGATTTAACAACATATTTTTGCAGATATCATTCAAGAAATTATCGGTGTCAAGATTTTCCACCGATTGATAAAAAATTGTTTATACTTCCAGGTGATGCTGGATGCTGCGAACCCTTGTTGCCAACAAGGCGGATGATGGTGCCCAGCGGAAGTGTGAGGAAGCTGAAGAGCGTGTCGATGAAGTCCTTAGTTGCTTCAGCCACAACAACTTTCTGCAACACTTTGTCACCTAAAATTTTCAAGGAAACTGATTGTAGTTCTCTTTGGGAATCCATTGGAAAATTCTGAGGGATGTATGAATTTCCTCAAAGCGTGGGTGTGTATGTATATCTTTCATTCTGGTTGGTTCAATTCATTCTTAATGGGTGAGTGCCACAAGCTAGTAGCTGTAATAGTTTGGCAGGCAAACATACTTGGATTGAGATGGGACTTGACAAAAAAATCTAACATGTTATGAAGATCCTATGGCTGAAATTTGGAATCAATCCAACTTGCGTACTATTTTTCCCAATTTTCTCAAATTTGAGGATATTTTGATCATTTCAAAAAGTTCAAGAATCCGGTAGGGTTTAAAAAGTTCATATTTTTTATTCTCACATTTTTATCTTCATGTTGACTGATTTTTGTGTTAATCAGACACTCGGAGCATAGCAAAAAAAGCTTATAATGACTCAAAAAAAGTATATCATCCTCCTGCAAGAGGTCTTTTGTTCAAAATGCTCCTTAAGGAAGTGGAGTGCTCTAAGGGCTTGGTGAGGGGCCTGGACACTAAACTAGGGATGAATTGCGTTAGCTTGTGGTTATCCTTCTGCACACTCAAAGCTATAGAATGAGGTATAAATCAAGTAAACAGAGTGTTCCTCTCTCTATTCAATTATCCTTTACGATCCGTAGTGCACGAAAGCTTCTTGTATGGAAGGATCCTACGATCTGGTATACACAAGTACTTCGATGACATACAATATTGGTATGGGGATATGTTATACAAGGGACTTGTTGTATAGGCAATAAGTCTTTGATATCTCATTATCTTTACCAAGCGTGCCAAATGAGGGTTATAATGAGGGAAAACTAGCATGTTGGCCAATAGTGGCAAGTATACGCTGCACGATTTTACCTGGAGAGCTGTCGACTCATAACATTTGCTATCATAGCCTAGTTTGTGCCAGAAGGCCGAGATCGAGTAAGCACAATTGGTTAGACGCGCCTTGTCCTTTAATAAACGGTATGCGCAAAGCTATTATTCTTACAAACTCGATGGTGTCATTATCAAAGACTTGACCACAGGGTGCAAGAGATTGGATCATCCCAAGAAACCAGTGGACCAAGGAATGGTACATATTGGTTGATCGAGGATTAGTACATCGGGCCTAAGCATTTGTGCCAAGTGGGCTATCTTACTTGTTGGTTGCTCACGGGACATTAGTTATGCACTCATTCATAGTAATGGCATCAAAGGATGCAAACCACTGTCCAATGGGATGAAGGAATTGACAGCTAATCTGATAGAAGAAGCTTTGGTCTTGCCAGAGGGCTTGACTATATGAGGGAATGGTGCAACCAGAGGGTGAAGCCATTAGTCATGCCAGTGGATGTGACCACAGTTGGAGGGTATGAGCAGATCATTCCAAAAGAAGTGATCCAAAATCATATCAAAGAGATTTAGAGGGATCGTCTGAGTGCTCGATGGAGCATTATAGCTAGAGGGCTTAGCAAAAATTCAGAGGAATCAATATTGTATGCAATCTATGGGTTAGATAGAATGTAGACAATCTTCCCACATGATTGTTTAAGCTAGAGTGGAGGGTGTTTTATGCTCAACCCCTTTCTACAAGTTGAAGTAGGGGAGCCATCAGAGGATGCACTCATGAAGTCATTAGAGGATGCAACCAAGGAGTGGTCATAAGGACCGTGATGTTAGTGGGCATTAAACTCTAAGGGTAGGCAGTGATAGCCAGTGTTATGCCAGAGGGCATTGATCCAGAAAGGATTAGAGGATCTGATCGAGTATGCATTGACATTGCCTAGTGCAATGAATCGACTGAAATGCAAACGAGCGACTGGGGAGTAAGGTTCGCCCTCTCTGCAAAAATCCAATGTAAGTCTTATCTCTTGTACCAGTGAATAGGATGTTTGGTGCAAGATACCTATTAGTAAGTGATTCAAAGTGCTAAGCATTTCCCATGAGCCATAAAGTTAGCATACACTTACACTGCAGAGGTGGCAGATCATGTAATCTACGGAGGCAGTGAACACAAGTTGTTGAGGTAATTACCTATTGAACAAGTTATGGAGATAACGAGTTCAGGAGAACTATGTGAGATAGCAGCACTAAAGAGTGTCGGGATACTTTGAGAGGTGACTATAGAGGTAGCCATTCAAATAACTTGTAAAGGATGTATTTTGCTAAAAGTATCTATGTTGTAAAGGCAACAGACAGCCTAACTTCAAGATGGGAGAAACATTTCATAGCACTAAAAAAGATAGGCTTTGAGACCATCGAGGGAATAACTTGATGGAGTAGGCTAAAGATCGAAGCCATGTCAGATTAATGCATCAATGAGGGCATTAACATTCAAAGTGGGGAAGAATGTCACAAGTTGGCAGTTATGACAATTTGATAGGCAAACATACTTGAATTGAAATGAAACTTGGTGGAAAAATCCAATATGTTACAAAGGTCTTGTGGCTCAAATTTGGGATCAATTTGGCTTGTGTACTATTTTTCATAATTTTCCTAATTTTGAGGCTATTTTGGTCATTTGAAAGGTTCAAGAATCCAATGAGGGTTCAAGAAGCCCATATTTATGATCCTCACATTTTTATCTTCATGTCAGTTGATTTTTGTGTTAATCAAACACCCAGAGCATGACGAAAAAGGCTTATGATAGCTTGAAAAAAGTATGTCATCTTCTTGCGGGAAGCCTTTTGTTCAAAATACTCTTCAAAGGAGTAGAGTGCTCTAACGGATTGATGGGGTGCCTGGACACTGAGTTAGGGATAGAATGTATTAGCTTATGGCCATTCTCCTACACACTCAAAGCTATGGAATGAGGCATAAATCAAGCGAATGGAGTATCCCTCTCCCTATTCAATTGTCCCTTACGGTCCGTAGTGCACAGAAGCTTCCTATGTGGAAGAATCTTGCGGTTCGATATACATAGATGCTTTGGTGACATACGATATTGGTGTGGGGATATGTTGTATATAGGACTTGTTGTATGGGCGATGAGTTTTTTATGTCCTGTTATCTTTACCAAGCGTACTAAACAAGGGTTATAATAAGGGAAAGCTGACATGTTGGCTAAGAGTGGCAAGCATGTGCTACACGATTTTAACTAGAGAGCAGTCGGCTCGTGATAGTAAGGAAGCACCATCCCTTGCCCAATAAAAAAAGAAAAATGAGTGAAAGTTATGTATTGGAAAAGGAAAGGAAAAGTTGAAGGTGGAAGCAAGTGTCAGTTTTCTTCTCAATGAGGTATGAATCAAAAGAGAGAGATTAAGATATTACCTTCTAGGAGTAAAAAATTATACTTTATCAAGAAAAATTATACTTTATACTTTAATTAAATGTAAAATTTCTTATTAAACATTTTTAATATGGACAATACTTAGGTATACCCTTTTAGATATCATAAATTTTTTCATTCAAATAGTTATTATATAGTAATAATTAATAAAATAATTAACACAAATTATAATACGAGCAAAGAATTTTACGCTAAATACTTAAATAATTTTTTAAAATTTTTTTAATAAAGTTAAAATTGTGTTATTGATAAGTTATCAATACCTTTAAACTTTGATGATAGCTTAACTTTTTCATTATCATTTCTTATCTTTAAATTTTTTATTCAAACATTATTGGGAAAATGTTAGTATATCATATATGATAAGATAAAAATATATTCAAAAGGTGTGATTTGATATTTAAAAAATTTAAATAAATTAGTTTTGAAGACAACTTGCTTTTTCGTGGTCCCTCAAAAAGCAACAAATATAAAGATGTGAAAATCAAGTAAGTAATAAGTAATAATGAAGTAATGAAATGCACAAATTTAAAAAGTAAGGGAAAGAGAAGATATTAATGATGTATAGTTATTCAATTATCCAAAAAAGGAACTATTTATTTTGGTTTACTTCACTTTCCTAATATCAATATCAATCTTGGCAATTATCCACCAATACATTTCTTTTACAAAGTTTAAGTATAGTTTTCCATTTGATCATTTAAGGACTCAAACAATCTCAACTTAATACTTAAGGGTTTCCATATCACATCCTACCTATAAGGTGTCTACAAGTGTGTCTCTCATACTTCACCCTAACTAGTAAACCTTTATAAGGTAAACTTTTTTCTTTTAAAGAAAATATAGAGCTTTATACACTTTAATAGTGTAGATTTGCTAGTTTAAACTTAAAAAAATATAAACAAAAGAAAAAATTTTAGAGAGAGAAAGTTTCCTAGAGAGAAAAAGAGATGCTTCTATATCTTGCCAATGTGGTAAGGACATATATTATAGTGGAGGAGGCAAAACTAGTTATTAAAGAATGCACAATTTATAAGGGACAACTACATTTTTAAAGTTTTTTTTCTCTTATTCTTTAGTCTTTTTTGTTGCTTGTTTTTTTAGAATGTCATTGATATGTCACTTTTAAAATCATCATGTATTAAGTGGTAATGCTTGTTCTTTCCTTTGTTATCCAAAAAGGTCACTTTTATTGTATATTTTTAAAGTACAATTTGCTTGCTCTTTCTAGAAAATTTGAATTTCTTTAGGAGTTATTACTATCAAATACGGTACTTTGCTTGCTTTTTCTAATTTGATCACTTGTTAAATTATATTTGCTTACTTAGTACTAAGTCAATAGTTAAAAAAAGCAACCTACAAAATTCAAATTTTGCAAACTAACTTAGAGAAAGTAAAGAATAACTTAGACATAATCAATGATTTTTAACTTAGAAATAATCAATGATTTTTTAACTTTTGTTTGTAAAAGAGCAAATTTTCACTAATATGGTAAGCATCCTTTTTATATTGGATCAAATTCTTTCCAAACTAAGTAAATAGACATGTGAAATCAATTAGAAAATAGATTTGACCATTTTTTTAGCTAAACAAAGAGCAAAATGAGTAGAATTCATTTTAAACTAGTAAAGTACAAAGCAAGTGACATATATTTAACAAGCTGACATTTTTGCACTTAGTAAATTATAAAATTTAAATATATCACCACCAAAACCAAAATATTTACTCATTTAAAATACAAAAAGGGTCTTAATTTTACATTCTCCCTTTTTTGATGATGACAACTTGCAAAAACATTTTGAAAACAAATAAATTTTAAAAAGTAGCAAGCATGTTATTAGAACATGATATTAAGACTATCATAACAATTTTCAAGTATTGGAGCATAGGATTAAAATATCAATGCATGAAATAATGTAATTATGATAGAAGATCTTGCTATTTTCTTTTTGTAATCCTTTTTATTTTCAAAGTTAAAATAAGGGTTTTAAAATAACAAAACATATTGGAAACAACAATCATAAGTATCAAATCATAAGCATGGCATGTATCTTATTACAAAATTGAAGTATTATATCAGAGAAGATTGAGTATCAGAGTATAATCATTTTGATATTTTAACAGTTTTTTTTTTTTTTGGTGATGGTATGCCTTGTTATTTCCTATTGTAATTTTCCTTGTTTTCAAGATATTACTACTTTCTTTTTGCTTCTATCATTTGTTGTTCTTTTTCCTTTTTGTTCCTTTATTCTTTTACTTTCTTCTCCTTCATCATAAAAAAATGTAAGTGCACAATAATTCTAACAGGTAAGAGACGAGTGTTATCCTACAAAAAATAGGTAGCAAGATCACAAAGATGGGAAACAATAGAACATTGAAAGTGATAGGGAAAAGAAAGAATCATTAAGAGCACTTCTCCTCAAACATTGCATTATAAAAGTTCTGCATTTAAGAGTTAGGTAACAACAAGAAAGAGTAGGTACTTAACAAGTAAAAGAACATATCACTACAACAAGAAATGCTCCATAAACATAACATGAAAGCTTTTAAATAGATTCTTTGAGTTAGTTCAAATTCCTTATAACAATTTACATTTGAAGCATTAATATACCAACTTTAGTAGCTAAGGAAGTGTCTTAAAATTGCTAGTTTGCCATCGGTTGATATGGTGGATGACTTGCTCATTTGCACTAGGTGCTGCATTGACCATTTGAGCATTAGGTTACTTGATCTCAATATCAACTTCTTGCAAATCTATTGATTGCTTATTTTCGTATTAATGGACATTGATAGCAAATATAGAGTAATAAGTATGGCGAGAGTTAGTCCAGATAAATTGATAAGAGCAAAAGGAATATCAGTGATGTTATTATTTATGCTAGACACTAGATCACTTGGATTGATTATAATAAATGGGATGAAAGGGATATGAGGGGCTTATGAAATAGTTATGGTGGTTGCTTATTAGAAATCTTCATGGAAAGTTCCATGACTAGGCTAAGATGAGGGTGTAGGGATATGTAATAGGTTAGAAAAGGTGGATAATTCTTCAAAAGGAATGATGACTTGCTCTTTTTAAGGTGAAGATTGGATAAAAGCAATTTTTACCAATTGGTTCAAGCTCAAGTTAGCTTCTTGTTGCACTATAAAAGCAAGTGCATTAGGATTGCCTTCTTAAACAAAAAGTTACTCATTTATAGTTTGAGAATAGCATTAAATATGGATATTTTCTCATCAGCTTTTTCTTACACCATAAAAGCAAGTGCATTTAGATCATTTTCCAATGTAATAAATTGCTCATTTGAAGATTGAGCAACTAGGCTAGAGTGAGCTTCATTAAGAGACTTTTCTTTTTCAACTTCATCACTAAAGCAAGTAAAAATAGATTTGACAAGGGATAAGTCATGGTGAAAATAAATATAATCTTTACTAAAATGATCTCCCTTAATAGTTTCTTCTCTTTCTATTCTAGAATAGAAAAATGCACAATTTCATTTTCTTCTACAAATTCTTCGTCATCATTATCAATGATGATGATCTTGCTTTAAGATTTATATGCTCTTTTCTCTTGTGAAGAGCCTTTAAAGCTAGATTTTATCCTTTAAGACCTTTTTGGAAAAGGTAGATCTTCAAAAGTTACTTTAAAGCCAACCTCCCCTAACCTTTTAACATATTTCTTCAACTTTTGCTTTTGTTAGGCTTGTAAGGAAAGTTTTGTTATTTTCTTTCCCTTTAAAGCAATAATAGCCTTAAAGTCTCTTGACTTCTTAGGAATTGGTCTATCAAAAAGCATAGTGCCTTTTTTTTTTTTAAGTTTGGTTTGTCATCTAAGTCTAATAAGAAAGATTTGGTTGCCTTTTTTGAATTAATTTCAACTGCTTCCTCCTTAAAGCTAGATGAGGCTTTATCTTTCAATAATAACACATTCTCTAGCCTTCTCTTAGTACCAAACAATTTGTGAGGGCTTTTTTACTTCTTTGAGGTTTTCTTACTTTTATATGATAGGAACTTTAGCCATTTGGCATTCACAGCATATCCAATATGCATTTTTTTTCTCCTTTTTTATGTGATAAATCAACAATAAGTGCTTGGTAAATTTGGTTAATAATCATTCCATATGGTAAAGAAGCTTTCTTTTTGTTTATCCCTTATACCATATGTTGCATGTTTAAATAGTCCAAATTTATTTTAACTCCCTTTCCTATAACCCACATAAAAAAGGCTTCAAAAATAAATGAAAAGGTATTGCTTGATAAAGAGTGAGAAGGTATTAGATAGGTTAGCCTAAAACAATTAAACTTGCTTTGGGATCCATATATGTATATTAGAAATATCCAAAAATTTGCTTTTTCTAGTAAATACATAGAAAAAGCTTTCTTGCTTAAGGGAATGTACTTGCCTTTTTTCCTTAATATCATCAGTATAATGCATATTAATACATCCTAATTAATAATCATTTATATTTTAATTTATTTATTATTAATTATTTAACATAAAATTAATTTAAAAATGCCTAAAAATTATATATGTAAGTGCTAATGCAAAATGATATGAAAATGCATCACATAATTATTTTTTTCCTAAAAATATAATTCAACTAATTTTGAATCAAATTAATTGAAATTAATCATTTCATGCTTATTTCTTATAAGACAAAATCTTTCCTTATGGAAGGTTTTGTGAAAATATCAGCTAACTAATTTTTAGTGTTTATAAAATTGAGTTTAATATCTTCTCTATAAATATGATCTCTTTTAAAATGATGTCTAATCTCATTATGTTTAGTTCTAGAATGTTGAATAGGTTTTCTATCAAATTAATAGCACTAGTATTATCATAAAGGATTAGAATATGTTCAAGATTTAAACTATAATCTCTAAATTGTTACTTCATTGACAAAACTTGGGCATAATAAATTCCAACTACCATATATTCTGCCTTAGCTATTGAAAGAACAACTGAAACTTGCTTTTTACCTTACCATGAAACCAAGACATTGGCCTAGGAAGTGACATGCTCCACTTGTGCTTTTCCTATCAAGCTTGTATCTAACAAAATTAGCATTAGAGTACCTAATAAAATCAAAGCAATTATTTTTAGGATACCACAAACCAAGATTTTTAGTATCAAGTAAACATCTAAAGATTTTTTTCACAGCTATTAAGTGTGATTTTTTAGGATTAGATTGATACCTTGCACATAACTATGCACATAATATTTGGTCTACTAGTAGTTAGATAGAATAATGAATCAATCATACCTCTATACTACTTCTTATCTACTAGCTTACTATTGTCATCTTTATCAAGTTTAATGGAGAGTTTCATAGGTGTACTAAAGACTTTAGCATTTTCCATCCCAAATTAATTTTAGAGACATTTAGTATACTTAGCTTAGTTGATGAAGATTCCATCTTTGGTTTGTTTTACTTAAAGCTAAGAAAAAAATGCAAACTCACCTATCATATTCATTTCAGACCCCCTTTCATAAAGTTAGAAAATTCCTTGCATAAAAAAATTATTAGTAGATCCAAATATAATATCATTAACAAATATTTGTACAATTAAAATATTATACTCAATATGTTTGATGAAAAGAATGATGTCTACTTTTCCTCTTTTAAAACCATTTTCAACAAAGAACTTACTTATTCTTTTATACCAAACTCTAAGAGCTTGCTTAAGAACATATAAAGCTTTAATGAGTTTAAAAACATGATTAGGTTTTTCAAAATTTTCAAACATGGGAGGTTGCTTAACATAAACTTTCCTATTTAAGAAATCATTTAAGAAAGCACTTTTGATATCCATTGAATAAGGCTTGAAATTTCTAAGGGATACAAAAGCAAATAGCATTTTAATGGATTCAAATCTAGTAACAAGAGCATAAGTTTCATCATCATCAATACTTTTTCATTGATTGCATCCATATGCTCCTAACCTTGCTTTGTTTCTTACCACTTTTTTAGATTCATTAAGTTTGTTATGAAATATCCACTTGGTGCTAATGATTGGATGGTAGAGAGGTTTGGGCATAAGTGTCTATTCTTCATTCTTTTCAAATTAATTAATTTCTTCTTTAATTCAATATGAGAGAGAAAAGGCTAGTTGTTATTGTTTTTAAATAAAAACCTTGTTCGAATTCCTTAAAAAGGATCACCAATGATATATTGATTTAGATAGGTTGGCATATGTCTCCCTTCTCTTGGAAAGTTTCAATGTTAAAACCTAGAAGTTTGCTCTTTGGGTTGCTTATTCAGCTTGGCTTACTTTTTTGATGCATTTTACTCATTTTGAAAATCTTTAGGATTATTATTTTATGCTTGCTCTTTTGATATGTTGCCTTTTTAGATGAAATCATCATCCTCATCCAAAGGCTTGCTTATATGAATACCATTATTCTCATGAAACACAATATGCATGCATTCTTGTATCATAAGAATTCTTTTGTTATAAATTTTATAAGCTATGTATGTGATAGGATAACCTAAAAAGGTACCTTTTATAATATTTTTGAATCAAATTTTGATAGTTGATTTTTCTCATTATTCAAGATATAACATCTACATTGAAATGCATTAAAGTTGTCAATATTGGGTTTTCTTCCATTCTAAAGCTCATAAGGAGTCCTTTTCAAAATATGATGTGTCAAACATCTATTTGTGATGTAGTATTAAGTGTTTATGGATTTCGCATAAAAATATTTTGGAAGTTTATGTTGACAAAGCATAATTCTAGTCATATCAATTAAAATTCTATTTTTCCTTTCAACTACCCTATTTTGTTAAAGAGTTCTAGGATATGAAAAATTATGGCTAATGTCATTTTCATTACAAAATTTTTCAAAAAAATGATTTTCATATTCTCCACCAAGATCACTTCTAGTGTTTAATATGAATACATTTTTCTTATTTTGAATCCTTTAGCAAAACCTTTTGAATTCATTAAAATTCTCATCTTTATGAGCTAGAAAGAGCATCCAAGTACATATTGAGAAATTATTAATAATAATTAGATCATATCTTTTTCTTCTAAAGTTTAGGTCTTGATAGGATTAGAAAAAATTATATGTAATAACTCCAAAGGTCTTGAAATAAAAATAATATTTTTAGGTTAAAAAAAGGATTTTACTTGTTTCCTACGTTGACAAGCATTGCAAATATAGTTTTTCTCAAAGTTGAGTTTAGGAAAGCCTTAAACTAAATTATTTTTGTAAAGGTTTAAAATAAGATATATGTTAACATGGCCTATCCTTCTATGCTAAAGCTAACTTTAATCACTTTTTGAAATAAAACATTTAGCTTCCTTTGAAGGGATGTCTTCTAAGGAGATAACATAAATGTTATCTAGCCTTTGACTTACAAAAGATACTTTGTTATTAGATATGTTTTACATATAACAATGAGAGAATTCAAATACAACTCTATAAACTTTGTCACAAGGTTGACTTATACTTAATACATTATGTTTGAATCCTTCCAAAATTCTAACATTATTGAGATGAGATGAAGAAATTATACCAGTATTATTAATTCTAATAATTTTACATTTTGTATTATCACCAAGAACTACATTTCCTCCTTAAATTGGCTTGAGAGAGATGAATTTACTTAAATATCCTATCATATACTTTGAGTAGTCATTATAAAGGAACTAATAATCATTTTTGACACTTGCTTTTAAGTTCACTTGCAAAGAGCAATTCTATTGTTTTAAGTACTTAAATCATCTTAGGTCCTCTAGGGTAGTTCCTTACTCTTTTGGATATTGACTTTTAAGTCTAAGAGCAACTTCTAATCATAGCACAAGATTGAGATATATATCCATTTTCCTCACAAAAGTTACAAGATAAATTCAAGTTAAAATTTTGAATTGCTTTTATAAAAAAAAATTCACATGATATTTATCATTCTTTCCTTATATAAAACTAACACCCACTTTGTTAAATGAATGTTTCTACTTTTTTAAAAAAGCATTTAATTTTCTTTTTTCTTTCACAAGCCTAGAAAGGCTTTTTTCAAATACTTCATTTTCTTTTTCAAAAGATGGTTGATTGCAATGTCGCTATGTATAATTGGTTTGTTGAAAAATAATATAATATAATAGAACAACCAGGCCATATCCTTGGTGATCTCTTAGTATTATATGTTACTATGAAATAATAATAGTATGCAAAAATAAAATGCACTACAAAATGCAAAAATAGATGTGAAACAGAATGCAACAGATATATACAGAATAGATGCAATATGCTATATGGATGCAAAATGTTAGATTATACAACAACAGAATTAGAGGTTTGTGTGAATTTAGATTAAATTTAATGTATTAAATAAAATAAAAATACAAAACAAATAGATAGAAAGAAAACCATTATAGCAAAACAATCAATTCATGAAATTGAAAGCTGTAGTTTGGATTAATTATTGATAAGTTAGGATTTGACTTTTCTAATTAATTCTTTAACCTTAAATTACCTAGAATCTTTGCAGTAATTCATGAATCCTATGCTAGATGATTATCTAGGTTTTGATCAATTAAAATTAACTAAATTAAGTAATCATTATAATTATTAAATTAGATCAAAATTAATTTAATGATAGAATTCAATTGAATTAAGTAATTAAATTAGAAATCTCTAAATTAATCCTTCAACCCTCTGCCTATATATGTAAAATTAGGATTTATCAAAGATAATTTAATATAAAAATAGTAAAGGATTAGAAATCACAAAAATGAACATCAATTATATCAAAACAACATCCAACGCAAGCAATCTCAAGAAATCAATATAAGTAAATAGGGAAATAAGAAAATTAATTAAAGAAAGTTAACATTATAAATCATAATCTTATAATTTAGATAAGGAAAGCCTTAAACTCCTTGAATCAATTTCAAATTTAAGCTTCTATTGATGAAGAATAAAAAAAAAAAAGAAGAACGAGAGTAAAACTATCTACTAAATCTCTAGAAGTCCTAAAATTTAATGAGTTTTTCTTTATTTATTTGACCTAATTAATCTAAAACACTACTAAGATTGGATTGTATGTCTCTTATGATTATAATAATGGGGCCTTCTCAATTTTTAGAACTCCAGACCTATTTTTAACAATATAATTAATTCTAATAGTTATATTAGTGAATTTCCACAAGCCTGATTTCCAACTAGTTTAAGATTAGTAAAATAAGACAATTTGGGTAATCCATAAACATCAAAATTATAGGTTTATGTCTTACAAAAATTTGGATGCTGATTTTAGGTTAATTAAACCTTTATAACTTTAGATGTGGTCTAAAAAAACAAAGACGAGTTTAACTAAAATAGAAATATGACTTCAATTTCTCAGCCATATATAACCTCTAAAATGTCTAAACTAGACTTATGCTAAAATATAAAAATTTTAAGTCTCTCTTTATACTTTCTAATGATATAAAGACTGCCTCAATCTAACATTCAAAGCTTAAGATATAGCTGAAAAATAAAAATAATGTCAAAATTTAGCATTGACTAAATAAATTTAAAATATTGTAAAATTAACAACAAATTATAAAACAAGGTCAATTTTATAAAATTAAGTATGTGTAACCTATTAAAAGACATAAAATAGAAAAAAATGAAATAATGAATATTTTTCTTATTGATGGTTCTCATTTTTTTAAAGAGCAAACCACCAATTTTTCTTTTTATAAAACTTGCTATTTCTTTTAAAAAAGGTATTTTTCTTTTTTTATTTTGAAATTCATTGATCATTCTTTTTTGAATAAGCAACCACTTGCCTTTTAGTTAAAATATTTTTATAATAAAGGAAAATATATTATATATATACACTATTGAATAATATTGATGTTTAAGTTATAAATAATAGGGTGGAATAAAAATAAACAAAACATGCAATGAAATAAATAAAAGGAAGGAAAACATTGCATAAGTTATAAACTCTTGAACAAATTTCAATTGATATTTATTGAATTTGAAATATACCATTTAAAAATTGGTATTAAGAAAATATTATGAGAATTTAAATAAATGAATTTGATTTTTTATATAATTTTAAACAAAAAATAGAATATAAAATTAGTAAATTCAATTAATATGTTCTATACTAAAATTACAACTATTTTAAAATATTTTATAATAAAAATAAAATAAATCATGTTAAATTTATACTACTTAATAAATTAGCATTGAAATTATAATTGGTAAGAGTGAACATAAAAAAAAGTGCGATGGAACAATTAAAAAGAAAAAGAAATACTATATGAATTATAAAGTAATAAAAATTAAAAATAAAATATTTAAATAATTAATTCAATTCAATTAAAAATTTAAATTTTAAAAATATTTTTATAATAAAATAAAATATTATATTTATATTTATATTAGTTAATAATATTAATAATTGAATAATAAATAACAAGGTGAATATGGAAAAATAAAATAAAATACATTCTATGAAATGAATAAAAGGAAATAAAATGGAGTGAACAAAATCTAAATAAATGAATTTGATTTAAAATTTTAAATATTTTAGTTATATACAATGTATGAAAAATCAGATTGGATTAACTGATTGAATTGAAAAAATTGGGAACCAATCACTTCACCGGTTTGATTAACATTTAAAATTGGTCAAAAAATCGGTGGGTGATAAACTAGTCAAACCTTGTAGATTAGTCACGATTTTCACGATTCGATTAATTTTTAAAAAAAAATTATTATTGTTTAAATATTTCTAAAAATAATATTATTTTTACTTGATATTATCTATATATTCAAATTTCAAAGTTTTAAATAATAAAAAATTAATACATAACCAAAAAATTGGATTCAATATTATAATTTTGTGATAATTTAAGTTATAAACTTATGAAAAATTGAAATTATTTAAAAAATTTTAAATATTTTTATATTATATATATAAATTTAATTTTATGATAATTTAATTATTTTTAACTATATATATATATATATATATATATATATATATATATATATATATATATATATTAAAATTTTTAGTTTACACTTTATATTATAATTTTGGTTCAACCCTAATTCAACTTGGATTAAACCATTAAACTTTAAATCGCTCTTATTTTTAGTTTAATGACTGGTTTGATTTTTAAAATATTGGTTATATAACGTAATATTGAATTAATTTATTCACATAATGCTTTTGATTTTAAAATATTTAAGATATTTCTATAATAAAATTAAATATATTAGATGATAGTGATATCAACATCTAAATTATAAACAATAACTATAAGAATTAAAATATTTCAAATGTTTTTATAACAAAAATAAAAATATCATGTTATATTTATATTCCTTAGTAATATTAAATCTTAGCAATAAGAATAAAAAATAGAATATGTAGTTAATTATTTTAATTAAATTAATAGTCAACTTATTTAAAATATTTTACAATAATAAATTATATTATATTATATATGTATTACTTAGTAATATTTCTATCTAAGTTATAAATAATAAAATTGAATATAAAAATATATTGAATTAGATTAAAAAAACATGTGAGTTATGAAATAATAAAGAAGTTAAAAATGAATTAAAAATAAATATACAATATAAAAGAAAGAGAAATAGTGAAATGAAAAGTAACATAATAATTGAAAATATAATTAAAGTGTATAAAATAAAAAATGTGCTTAAAATGAGAAAATATATATATATGAGTCGTACCTAATAACTTCGGCCGGACTTTTTATGTTTAATAACACAAAAATACAGTCAGAATCCAAACCTGACCCGTATTCGTTTTTTTCCCCCAAGTGGCCCGAGGTCAGCCCTATAAGAAATTCACAGGCCCAAATCCCAACCCGAAGCCCGAAACAATGCACCAGTATAGCTTGTGTTAGCATGGAAAGTTCGATGAATATGCGAAGAGATGCCGAAATTGGCTGTGCTCAAATTTGTGTTTTCAAAGATGGAGTTGTTATTGCAACACCAGTTCTTATGACAGTTTAATTTAGGTTTTAATAACTTAATCACCAAGTGAGTTGTTAATGCGAAAGTTGCCAAATTGAGGACTAAAGTTGTTGCAGCTCATCTTATCTTTAATTAGCAGTGCAGATTATTTGAGAATATGCTCAATTAGTCGGAAGAATGGTTGTAAAAGAGAATTGGAAGAATTAATAACTTACCTCTTCAGAGGATTGAAGAAGAAGATAGTTGTGGGAGCAGTGTCCTTTGCAGCAGCAAACAGCGAAGGAGCTATGCTTGTCTTGCTGCAGTTGAGCTTCAAAGGGACAGAAACTTTCGCCGGCGATCGCCTGAACGGTGGTCATCGCGGTGGCAGAGTAAAATAATGGCGAGAGGCGAGCGTGAGGAATGCGGCTCCTTGGGGATTCTATTGGGAAGACATTGGGACTCAAGGGTGGGTAGCTTAAGCCAGGGTTATTAACAATACAACAAAAAATTACACATTATGTAATGTAAACGAGCAAGCTGGCTCACGGGCCAGTTCACATAATTTATCCCAATCCCAACCTCATTAATATTTGGACATTAAAAAATAGGTTCAAACATCCTATTTTTGCAGGCTGATTTTATTAGACCTGCATCAAAAGTTAAAATGAAGTTGGAAAGGTTTCAGAAAAGGGTAGCAAAATGTGTAATAGAATAAGTAATCATGTAAGCACTATTAGTGAAAAAAGAAAAATAAAATATTTTGGAAGAAGAAAATTTCATGTAAATTTGACACATGTATCAAATAATAATAAAAAAGGAGAAGAAAAACTTTATTTTAGTTATTTAAATTTAATAATTAATACTTAATTAATTGATTGATTGATATTGTTATTGATCACTACTCAAATATTTCTAATCTATTTCCCTAAATTTTTTAGTCATAGTTATAGTGTGATTTCAAATTGTGTAGCTACACTGCAATCAATAAAATTATAGATAAATATGCTAAATAGTAGAATAAAATTTTAACAAGGGAAAAAATACACAACATCAATGAAGTTTGCATTAGTCTCAAATTTGGTACGTAAAGCTCAAAACCCATAAATTTCTTTCTTGGACTTTGAAAAAAAAATTGAAAATGTTTGTTTCTGTTTAAGTCTAATAGCACGTGACTCACACATGTCTATTTTTTCTGCTTTGGACGCTTTGTTTAGTTCAGATATAACCACTGCATTTTGTAAATTCCGCTTTGTAAGATGTTAAATTATGACTGAAATTCAGTTCTTGGAGTCATAAATTGTTGTGTTAATATTAGTTACTGAGAGCATAGTAGTTCATAAATTGCAGTAGCAGAAACAGAAAAGGATGCAGCTCATAGTCCACCAAATAATTTATCAACATGGATACTTAGGTTGATTGATTGATGATGGCTTTTTAAAATGCCATCTAAAAATTGGAACCAACTATTTCTTACATGCATTTAAATAGTTGAAATTTCATGTACATTTATAACCCATGAACTTGTAAGGAATTATTTGATAATGGTAATGCAGTATAGAACAAGCCATTTAACCCAGGGAGGTGTATGTGATACAAGAAGCCAGGCTCGGGATGTGTATTAGAAACCTGAGTCTAAAATAGGTATTATGTTTGTTCCTATCGTTATTGTATTAAGGCTTTGTTTAAAGCCAGATTTGAGCAAAGATAATTATAATAATATCAAAGGCAACTCTGACGGATGTGTGTAAATCCTGAGGATCCAGTTGCCATGGCCAGCATCCTGAGAGTTGCTTCCACTTTCTTCAATGCCATTGCCAAAAAAGAAGGAAGCCGTTATGCGTTCCACGATGGCAAATAGTCAGTAACAGAACCTCCTGATAAGTTGGAAAAGTCAGAACCTTCTACTGAAATAGAGGATAAAGAATTTGAACCGGAAGAGGCAAAAGGCAAGGAAGAGTTCGACAGAATTTGGTATTTGAACCGAGAAGGATTTGACGGGAGATTCCTAAGACCTGGCATTTATAGAAATGATAATGATAATTATGATGTTGGAGATAGAGGCTCAAGATCAATAGTAAATATGATGACAAATTTCATGCTCTGTTTCCGTAAGTCATTTTCACAAACAATCCCAAACGAAAATTCTTTTACATTTGCATAAACATGGTGTACAACTCATATCCCATTTCTGCTTTAATCTAACTATTTTCATCTATTACCAAACCCCAAATACAAATCAACTGCAAAAAACAGCAAAAATTAAAGAACATATGTTTATACAGTAAACTATTAGACATTTACTGACCGTTTCAGCATGAAAATAAGTAAAGGGGACGAAGAAAATGAAAAATGCAGCACAATACACCAAGCTAACAAAACGATTTATCTGAATTTTGAGATCACTGGTCCCATTTGATTTTCCCTCCGAACCTTGGCCGCAGTTTTGCTGCCTTAGAGCTCTCTACAAGCATAATGAGGAAGAAAGCTTCAAGATGACTAATACAAACAGGAGAAGGAGAAAAAAAGCATGCCTTAGTCACGTGCCGTCACACTTAAACGAAAGCAAACGTTCTTTCTTTTTTTCCCCCCCCCCCCCCCGAAAGCTTAGAGGGCAATCTGTAGAGTTTTAAACTTCATGTACCAATTTTGATACTAGTGCAAATTCTAGGGATGGTTTTATGTGTTTTTCCTTTTAAAAAATTATGGTTACATGCCACAATTTTAAATCATGATTATGTTTAATTTCATTTATTTTATTTTTTTTATAAGGTTCATTATATATCTTAGCATTGTAAATAATTCTACTTGTACAGTTTTAAAAGAAAAAATATTTCTTGTACTCTTTAAAGGAGAGCAAATGATCTCTCTTCTAGATGATGGAGCTTACAAAATTATAAATCTCACAATTTATTTAAAAAAAAAACTGTTCCAAAAGTAAATATAAAAAAGTAAAAGTAACGATACTCACTACTAAATTCACCATTCTTTCCTTTGTTAGGCAAAGAGGTCAAAGATTAAAAAATAAAATTAAAAATAAACAGCAAAATTAGAAATACTACTGTTATATTCACAGCCATTACTCACATCTATAATAGAAATAGTTTTATCATATTTAAGATGTCAATGATGTAGCGATAATGGATGCTGTCTGGAAATTTTACTCCTCAATATCTTATGTAATTTATTACTTCTGTTATTAAAAAAAAAAAAAAAACTACTTTGATATCTAATTTAATTTCTATTAAATTTCTTGTAGTTAACACTATTTTGTTATCTGAAAAGTGTCAGCCGGTGAGTAACTTCACCTTAGAGTGATTGGTGATCGTCTTTGAGAATTTTATACTCGCGACTCTCCATTTTCTGCTTCATATCCATTGAATTTTGGTGTCTTCATTTCTGATCCGTTGCTGATACTGATCTGTGTCTGCATTTATGGTTTTGCGGATTTGTTGCTTCGTTTTGCAGCTTTTGGCGATTTTTTTTATGTCTGATTATTTAGAGTTCTTTTTTTCTTTCCTTCTTTGTGTTATGTGCATTTTCAAATTGGGGGTTCTCTGCATATTTTCTATATTTTGCTATATTTGCCTCTTATATTATCTAAAATTCGAGTCTGTGTTTGCTTTATTACTTTGCCCTTTTTCACACTATTGTATGGTTGACACTATTGAGATATTTGGTGCCAATTTTGAAACCCTTACTGATCCTCTGTAGTTTTTTTTGTCCTCCAATTGTTAAATTTATATTTGAAATAATTATATTTTATTAACATAATGTTTCACCCATTTTTACTTTACCCACTTATAATTTTAAAAATTACAAGCTATCCACTTGTAATTTCAACCATTAGTACTTTGTCCACTTAAATTATTTTCCGTTCAAAAAAGCTAACAAAGAAACATCCAAAAGAAGCCAACGGGATCAAAATGACATCGTTTTGGTTATTATCTACTCTACAATGTTAGAGCTCATTGATTTACTTCTAAATCAACTTCTTGAAATTTCCTCGTAGAAATGATTTCGACATAAGTGATATATTTATTTGTCAATGCTTCTTCCAGTTTTGCTTGCAGTTCGTAAGTCACAAGATTTGTATATATGGATTCACAGATCAATCAATTCTGATTCCAGTTCTGCCTTCTATTTAGAAAAAAACGTCGTTTATGTATGTGTGTTGTCCATAAAGAAAATAAAATCGTAATCTTACTAATAATTTATTGCTTGCAGAATGATGGCAGTGTATGTGTTTCCATCAATGGCCATAAGTTTGATGATGAAAATTTTTTTGCGAAACACAATAGCTCTGGTCTTCTATCAATGGTACGTACATGCTTTCTCAACTTTGTACTTTGAGGGTACAGTAATCTTGCTGGCCAAATCCTTTGAAGTAGATACCCTTTTCTCTTGCCAAACTAGTGATGCTACTACTTTATACAGTGCCTTCGTCTCACCCTTAAAGCACTATTTTATATAGTGCCTACAGCCCTGTTTATCCATGCATACCTTCATTATTGCTCCTTTATAACTAAGAGTCTAATGGATTGAAGGATACTAAAGGCAATGTTCCCATAATTGAAGGTGTTCGGCATGTAGAACATAAGTGATTATTAATGGTTGTCCTATGTTGCTAGAAGTGAAATAGGAATATGTCTACTAAAGAATATGTCTCGCTATCTAGTATTTAAGATAAATGATTGATAAATATCTGATAATTTGATTGTGATTTTCATTTTTAAAGAAAGGTTTCTTCTTTTATCCGGATAATTTTCTTTTTCCCCTTATGAGTGGTTTCGGATGATGTGTAGTTATAATTAGTTCTATTACAAGGAATTAATACATATCTTTTTTCATTTCACAGCACATCTTAGTTATGCTTCTTTGCACATTCTTAGCTTGCTATCAATTGCTTTTAGATGTACAAGATGGTCACACCTTACATTTAGTTGCCACATAACAAATTCCCTCAATATTGTCGAACTTTGCTTCTTTGCACATTCTTAGCTTGCTATCAATTGCTTTTAGATGTACAAATGGTCACACCTTACATTTAGTTGCCAAATAACAAATTCCCTCAATATTATCGAACTTTGCTGATTATATAGGAAGGATGTACAGAGTTTTGTTTTTGTTTATTTTCATTTTATTGTATTCTTATGCTGATCAAAGGTTTGCTATATAACCTTGTTGGAAATTTGAAACATTCCATCAAATCTTACCATTGAACGTAACTTTGTAGCTACAAATCTAATTTCAACTAACAGCCATGGCCATTCAGCTCCTACTGTAGTATTTGGAACAATAGATATTTTTTATCTAGGTGATGGATTCATTCCAGTCCAGATTTTAGTCAGATACGTATATGGCTATGAAATGTCTCACTTCCCATTATCACTGTTCGTTTTTCTTTTAAATTCTTGATACAAGACAAACAAATGTTGTTCCATAAGAATTTGACCTTTTGACACTGTGCTATGTTCGTAAGAAGTAATATTATTTGAGAAGAAGCAAGGAAAAAAATTAGAAAAACTGGAAGAAATAGATTTAGAAGTAGATCAATGAGCTTTGACATTGTGGGGTAGCTGATAATCAAACTAATGACAGAAAATAACTCAGGTGAACAAAATGCTAATGATTGAAACCACAGCTAGGTAATTTGTAACATTTAAAATTACTGGTGGGTAAAGTGAAATTGGATGAAACCCCATGTGGGCAAAATATAATTTTCCCTTTATATTTTGATTGTTCAATGTTCAATAACTTTTAAACAAATGTTATTTTAGTTGTTTTTCTTTTAGCATTGGTCTTGAAAGGCACAAATAATTTGTCATTTTCTTTCTATTTCATCTTTGTTTGTTTATTATGCTTCTATTGAGGCTATTGCAATTTCTCATTCTTTGTTGGGTTCTTCAACTAGCTCCATAGTGTGCTTTCACAATCTTCTGGAACCTGGTAAGCTTTTCTTCTCATCTTTGTTTATGTGCTTGTTGCATTGTTGAATCGTTCCTTCTTGTTGTTTATTTCTTTTCTAATGATGTTTTAAGGTAAGCAAATCCTTTGTACTGTTTATTTTTGATCAATTATGCAGTTACTCTACTATGTTGTTGCCTAACGTAACCATTAGCTTTCATTGTGATTATTATTTTTCCTCTTTGTGTTACGAGTATATGTTTGTTCTTTTATCTCACCACTATTGTTGGCTAGAAGGTTTAAAGGCACAAAATTTTGTTTTTATGTTTGAATAGCTTGAAAAATAACTTCTTTGTGGACATACTTTCCTTTTATGAGTTTTGAAATCTATTTTCTTTTGGAGCATGTTTTGTTTTCTAAGATTATCATAAAAGGTTTTACCCTTGAGATCATGTTTGTTACGGTCTACCTTGAAAGTTTTTATCCCTTTTCATCCTTGTGTTAACTGTTAGATCATTTATGTTTACTTCCATTCTATTGGAAATGGAAAAATATCTATACCATTATACTGAAATTATATATTTATCTTCCTTTTTGATCATATCTTCATCTTCCTTTAGGTTCTTCTGTTTCAAAACAAATCTATTTGCTGGTTTTTTGCATTTTTTTATCATCCCTTTATTTCCACCAATACACAACTTGACCACTCACTTTTATCTTCAAAATGAATACAAGTTCTTTTTTTTTTTTTGTCATATTGTCTACTGGTGGTATTCAAACATTCACTCATGAATTTTGTGTTTCTAAGATTTTATTTGATAATGGCCAAACTTGCATAATCACTTTCCTTGCATCTATTAATTTGGAGCCCCTTTGTGCAATGATTTGCTTGACATTTGCTTTCTTATGATACTCTAACCAAAATTTTCATATTATGTTGATTGATACTTTAGGAGCTGAGGTTGCTGGAACTAGAGGTTTCTATCTCAAAGGAGATGGTGTTTGTCTTAACCAAGCTCTGATAAACTTTGAACTTTGTTAAGAGAAAGAAATTCTTGAAGCCATACTCCTACAAGAGGTTGACATGTTTATTTATAATAAATTATAGGGTTACAAGAGATAGGTCCATGTCCCATATATCTTAGTAAATAAGAAATTGATAACCTAATCCTTAATTCACTAACACTCCCCCTCAAGTTAGAGCATAAATATCAAATATGTTCAGCTTGTTACAAATATCACCAACCTATTTTCCTGGAAGGGCTTTAGTAAACAAGTCAGCTAACTAACCCTCAATTCTAATGTGTCTCAAATCAATAATCCCTTCCTGAAGTTTTTCTCTAACAAAATGACAATCAACTTCTATATGTTTTGTACATTCATGAAAAACCAAATTTATAGCAATATGTGTAGCTGCTCGATTATCACACCATAGTTGCATAGTTTCATAAGGTTCAATTCCAAGTTGATGAAGAAGGTAGAAAATCTACACAAACTCTAACGTGGCATGAGCCATACCTCAATACTTAGATTATGCACTTGAACGTAATACCACTACTTGTTTCTTACTTTTCCTAGACACAAGATTCCTAACAATAAATATACAATACTCAGAGGTGAATCTTCTATCTATAGGACATCTAGCCCAATCTGCATCAGAAAAGCCTTTTATTCTGCAATGATCATGATTTTTATATAAAAGTCCATGACCAGGTGCCTTCTTGAGATATTTCAGAATATGCATGATTGCATCCCAATGAGAAGTTCTTAGAGAGTTCATAAATTGACTTACTACACTTATCGAAAAGGCAATATCAAGTCTAGTTATGGTAAGGTAGTTTAATTTACCCACTAGTCGTCTATACCGCTCTAGATCTTCTAACAACTCCCCATCTTCCAAGTTAAGTTTAACATTCAAAATCATAGGAGTATCACAGGGTTTAGAGCCGAGCATCCCCGTTTCTTTCAAGAGATCAAGAACGTATATTCTCTAAAATAAGAAGATTCATTTCCTTCCTCGAGTAATTTCAATCCCTAAAAAAAATTGAAGTGCTCCCAAGTCTTTAGTTTGAAACTTGGTTTGAAGAAAAAATTTTAATCTTGAAATACCCAATCTATCACTACTAGTGATCACAATATCATCCATATAAACAGCCAGAAGAATACAACTAAAATCTGATTGTTTATAAAAAACTGAATGGTCATGGTCACTTTTTTTCATCCCAAACTCTGTCATCACATTACTAAATCTCCCAAACCAAGCTCGAGGAAATTGTTTCAAGCCATATAAATATTTTTCTAGTCGACAAACCTTGCCATACTCCCTCTGAGCAACAAACCCAAGCAGTTGCTCCATATACACCTCTTCATATAAATCACCATGCAAAAACACATTTTTAATATCAAGTAGATAGAGAGGCTAGCCATAAAATGCAGCAAGAGAAATAAATATGTGAACAGAAGTAAGTTTTGTAACTGGAGAAAATATTTCTGAATAATCCATACCATAAGTCTGTGCATATCCTTTTACCACTAAATGAGCCTTCAACCAAGCAATAGTACCATCTAGGTTAACTTTCATAGTGAATACCTACTTACACCTAATAGAATTTTTACCAGTTGGTAAGGACACAAGATCCCATCTATGATTTTCCTCAAGGGCTATCATTTCTTCTTCCATAGTAACACGCCACCCAGGATGAGAAAGTACCTCTACAACACACTTAAGAATAGTGATAGAATCCAATGAGGCAATATATGATTGTGAGGAGACAAGTAGTGAGGAATAGGATAGATATGTAGAAACAGGATAAAGATGATTAATGTTATCTTTCTGAGTGCAACTACAAGTACCTTTTCGGTGGGTAATAGGAATATCAAGATCTGAGGGTAATGGAGGGGGGTCTAGTGATGAAGTAGTTGGTAGAGGAGACAAAGGTGGTTATGATTCAATAGTTGGTGTTGTATTGGATGTCTCGACATTGTCAGATGATGATGCTATAACTAGTACCTGCACTCTATGAGAATAAACATGCATAATAGGAAGATAGACCCAATTTTTCTCTAAGGAAGCATGAGAATCTAGAGAGGTAGAATACATAAGAGAATATTTGTCTAGGGAATCAGACTCAAGTGTGGCAGAGGAAGATTTAGATGAGTCAAAATATGATGTGGATTCAAAAAATGTAACATTAGAAGATACAAAATAGCGGTTGAAATTGGGAGAATAACATCAATGCCTTTTTTATGTTTGAGAATAACTAAGGAAGACATATTTTAAAGACCATAGGTCAAGTTTAGAGATCTGAGAACAATGATCCTAAACAAAACAAGTACAACAAAAAATACATAGAGTGAGAGGAAACAAAGATCTAGAAGGAAACAAAATGGAGTAAGGCACTTGACCATTAAGAATCGTGGATGGCATTCGATTGATTAAAAAACAAGCAGTGGAAACTGCCTCTGCCCAAAACACCTTAGGCACTTTCATTTGGAATAAGAGTGCACAAGAAACCTCCATCAAATGATGATTTTTTTCTTTTGGGTATTCCATTTTATTGTGGAGTAACTGGACAGGAAGATTGATGAATAATACCATGTTGATATAAGTATAAAGAAAACTGGGCAGAAAAATGTTCTTTAGCATTATCACTTTGTATGTTTTGTATGGAAGTATGGAATTGATTTACAATTTTAGCATGAAAGGCACAAAAAATGGTAAATAATTTAGATCAATTTTTCATGAAATAAAGTCAAGTGACTCTTGAATAATCATCAACAAAAGTAACAAAATACCGATAACTAAGTTTAGCCACTACTGGACATGGACCTTAAACATCAGAGTGTACTAATTCAAAAGGAGATGCAATACGTTTATTAATTCTAGGAATATAAGGCAGATGATGTTGTTTAGCAAACTGACATGATTCACAATTGAATTGTAAATAGAACTTACACTAGGAAATAGTTTCTTTAAAGATGCTAAGGAAAGATGACCCAAATGGCAATGCAATTGATATGGAGTGATGGTAACAACTATAGCAATAGATCGAGGAACTTTTTTATTAAGCACGTATAAGTTGTCAAATTCATATCCTCTACCAAAAATCTTCTTTGTCAACAGATTCTAAAAATTACAATAGCCAAGAAAGAAAAAAATACCACAATTATAGACACGTGTTATTTGACTAATAGAAAGCAACTTGAAAGGAAATTTAGAGAGCCATAAAACATTAGATAAGGAAATATCAGGGGTAACATTTACTATACCACTCCTAACAATTGAAGCAATAGACCCGTTTGCTATAGTAACAAAAAAAGAGGAAGAAAAATTTTGGAAAGATGACAAGATACCTTTGTAACCCGTCATATGATCAATGGCCCCAGAATCAATTACCCATTTAGATTGGGAATTGGAAAGACATGTAGTGGGATTAGCTGTTTGAATTAAAGTTGCAATAGATTGAGTAGATGTGGTTGTCTAGAGACTTGAAATTATAGGTATTCAATATATTCACTTTCAGACATACTTATAATAAATTGTTTCCCTTCTCTTTCTAACTTTTGATCAATAATCTTTCCACCAATCGAAAGCAAATCCATAGCCATAAAAGAAGATGACTTCCTTTCATTATTGTGTGTAGTTCTCATACTTAAATTAGAGAAATTTGCCATTATGTCGATTGAAAAAGAGCACAAAAAAAATACCAAAAAATTGAAATATTGTAATTAGAGTGCCCAAATCACAAATCTAACCACACAAGAAGGTGCGGAATCTGCCCAGAAGGTTGTCGAAGAAAATGCATCGCTGGCAGATGATACACGCGCCTCCACGTGCCAGAGAACTTGCTACACGTGTTGCCCACGCGCTAGCTCGGTGAAGTCACCGGTCGCCAATCTACAATTCCATCAACCTAAATTTGCAAAAAATGCATTGAATCTCCTTCAAATGCCCTAGACAGCAGCTCTACTTGTTCTACGATACTACGCACTCTAGACAACAATTCCAGATTTGGGTTTTCTAGTTATGAACTCCGTGATCTAGATGAAGACTCTAGATACCATGTTAAGAGAAAGGAATTCTTGAAGCCATACTCCTATAAGAGGTTGGCATGTTTATTTATAATAAAATATAGGGTTACAAGAGATAGATCCATGACCCATATATCTTAGTAAATAAGAAATTAATAACCTAATCCTTAATTCACTACTTGATAAATGCATTGCATGATTAGTTAACATACCGAAACCCTTATTATAGTGAGTTCAAAGCTTACTTTTTTTCTCCTTAGAATATCTGAGTTATGTAGCTAACCGGTGAAGGATATGATAAATATCTAATTGCAACAGCAGAACAGCCCCTTTGTACATATTATTTAAATGTTTGGATCCACCCTTCCCAGCTGCCATGAAGGTGATATATATTCATGTTGATTGGAATTTTTTGAAAGATTATATTTTTTATTTCCTTTAAAAATGCTTTTGGAAGATATGGTAGCTATTCATCATGTTTTCGCAAGGAAGCTGGATATCATGGTCAAGATACTCTAGGAATTTTTTAGTTCGTCAATTTGAGAAAGTGGAGCAGTTTTGCATCACATATTATGCTTTTGCTAGAAAATTTCTTCGTAAAAGATTATCTGCAATTCCTTTGTATATGTTATGTTCATCCTCTGATTTGATTCATTCTATTTGAAGTTTTTTTGGGATAAAGCATTAGCACCCTTTTTCTGCCATCAATTTGGTCAAACATAAAAATCGTAATTTGTAACACCTTCAGTTAGCTCAAGATCAGGGCTTCTTGCCAATTAAAACGCCAATTAATTTGCGTTAAATTAATCCTGATGTCAGATGATGAAAGGAAGATAAAAGATAGATAAATCAATTAAAAATTTAGAAAGCACACTTCAGTTAGCTCAAGATCAGGGCTTCTTGCCAATTAATTTGTATTAAATTAATCCTAATGTTAGGTGATGAGAGGAAGATAAAAGATAGATAAAGCAATTAAAAATTTAGAAAGCAAACTTCAGTTAGCTCAAGATCAGGGCTTCTTGCCAACAGAGACTTCCACCCTTGCACCAGTTTTGTCAGTCAGTTTAGCTTCAAAATCCTCATCAAATTCTACTGGATGAAACAATATCAGATCCGAAACATTATCTATGATAAGCAGTGATCAGTCAAGTACATATTTATAGCAGCAGAATAGTATTAGCACTTTAGCAGTTTGGGTTCTTTGGGTAGAACTTCACAATCCTAGCATTTATGAGACATAACCTTTGCCAGATGCAGTGAGTCAGGACGAATCGTACGTCACTCTTTGTGCCTTCCACAAGAAGATTTTCATTGAACTGAATCCTATGATAAAAAAGATTATAGTCACTACCAACAAGGTAGCTGCAGATATAAAATTAGTTTTCCATAAAAATTGAAGCTCTGACTAAAATCAAATTTGTTATAATATTTAAACTGGCACGTGGTATGAGTTAATTTCATTAATTATGATAATTACAGTCAAACATAACATGAAAATTGTAATTTAAATTTTTTCACATAAACTTGAAATTAATTTTGATAAAATTATGTAAGCTTAGTATAGAAGTTCAATTTTAAACACTCTAAAATATAATTATTTGTTACATAACATAAACAAATATTTATATAATAATTTTTAATTGTTTAATACATAAGTTCAAATTGAATAAAATAAAGGAGAATTTTATAAAATATAACATAATCTTAAAATTTCTAAAACTTATCATTTAGATTTAAAATAAAAATATTTTTTGAGGAATACCTATAGAAATAATTGCAGGGAATAAAAAATTTAATTATATGATATTTTATGAATAAAAGTAATATTTCGTATCTCAAAAAAAAATTATTCATGAAAGTAAATATAGAATACATTATATATATATATATATCAAACATCTTTACTTAAAGACATAATCAGATAGAAATCAAACTAATTTAACTATTCTGTTAAATCGTATAAATCCTCTATCAACATAAAAGACTATTTGTTTTCTTAATATTATTTATTTAAAATAATATCTTA
Organism: Sindora glabra; assembly: GCA_020226215.1. Taxonomy (NCBI): domain Eukaryota; kingdom Viridiplantae; phylum Streptophyta; class Magnoliopsida; order Fabales; family Fabaceae; genus Sindora; species Sindora glabra. The sequence continues at coordinate 35,257,535 of CM035234.1, read as the reverse complement.
TAAAATAGGATAATGTCCATATATCACACGGGTTACATTCTAATTTGCAGTGTAAGACGGCGTGCAATAATCATTTAAAAAGAAATGTCAGTGAATCATTTTTTAGCCGAAGAAGCATCCCCTTGCCAATGGAAAGTGAAGCCTAGCTGGACCCATCATTAATTATTTATCTTGTATCATAACAGCACTGAAAATAAGTTCCTCTTTAAATTAATTGATGTTATTTTCCATCATATCCTTACATAAAATATTTTTTATTATTTTAATATTTATAACTATAACCACAAATAAATAAAATTATTTTTACACATTATAATCTGCTGAAATAAACATACCCTTGGTTCAGACACCAAATATTAATATGGGGTCTCAGGTAAGGCTTCACATGATAAGAAAATAGGATTCTTGCATTCCCAGCTTCGAAGAGATCATGGAGCTGACTAGTTGTCGTACAATTTGTCAAAGAATCACTCTTTTTTCGGTAACTTCAGAAAATCTTCAAGACTACCGGTCAAGGTAGAGATTGATGTCAAAGAGCTTCTCAGGTGGTCTAAAGCCTGCACATAAGTCAAAACTAGGGGTTGAGGGCGAGAAATTAAAAGAGTAGTGTCTATTTTGAAGACGGGAAATGAGAGGAAAGCCAAGACAAGGGAAGATTATACTTTAAAAAATAAACTTATGTCTGAAAAAAATATCATAGTTGATTGTTATTATTCTTTGTAACGTATTAATTAAGTTTTCGAAAGCATTTGAGAATAGTTAAATATTATATGATAAATATAAATTGTAAATGTAATCGTAAATATTATTATAATAAAAATTTAATTCTATATATTATTATATTTATTAGATATCTGTCATATTATTTTATTTATTATGCTTATTATTTATTATTTTAATATTCAACTATAAGATTAAAAAATTCTTTATTTTTAATTATATATAAATTTGATAAAATTATTTATTTATTATATTAATTACTTAATTGAAGTTTTTCATCATTTAAATTATATTCCTTATTTCATTATATTGAGATAATTTAATACACCCACATATATAAGGCATCTTAATTTTTTTACGTAGACCTATTCTACTTTCTTTAGTAAATTAAAAATAAATAGCTTAAAAAAACTATCATGGAAAGAGAGATTAGAAATATGATTTTAAAAAAAGATAATTAGAGACAATTAAAATTTATTGATGATATTTCTTATTTTTATATTATAATTTTGAAGGGTATATTAATTATTTTAAAAATATCTCTAAAGAAATTTAAACTTAAACCAAATAAAATATGGGAAATTAATTTTACAAGTGTATTTACTTTTTAAGAAGTTTAAATTCTTATGGAAACTTACTTTTTGTGAAGTAAATGACTCCTATCATTATTTTAAAACATTTTTGAGAATATGAAAAGAATTCTATGAATCAAATGACTTCTTAATTTTAATTTAATTATTCAATTATACTAAAACAATTAATAAGAAGACAATTCAATGGAAAACATTCAGCTGACCTCAGGCGAATTTTACTTGAACAAGGATTTAAATCATAAGACTGATCCTTATCAACGATTCACCCAAAAAAAAAAAAAAATTACACCCAGATTATTCTGAACAAAAATTTTGATACCAATTTTATCTCTGAGTTTATGTTTAATGAAGCCCCTCTGCCAGTCTCATGTTAGAATTTTTTAACAGTATAACTGATTTATTATAATAGAATTGATTGATGAGTATATGACCAAATTAATAGTAGAACATTGCCTGTCAGCAAATTAATTGCTACGTGAGAATTTTACTTGGATTCAAATGATAAATTAGTAAAAGGACTGAATTAGCTGTAATTGAATAACTCAAAAATTAAATTGATTTTGGAATTCTTTGAAGAGCCAAATTAATAAGAGCCAAAATAGTAAACAGTTAACATAGGTGCTTACAATTGATCATTTTAGAGTGAATTAACTAATCATTTTTAAAAGATTTGACATCGTGCAATTTAATCCTTAAAAGATTTTGTAGCTCAATTTAGTCCTAATGCTGTAAATGAGGCTCGATTGAGTCATTACACCGATTGGGGAAAAAATGCTAAAAAACATATAATTCCCTTATACTGCATTTTATTTGCAAAAAATTCCTGATATTTTAAAATACGTAATTGCAATATTTAACTATGTAAAAAATGTTTTTCGTTATCTCTTCTTCCATCAAGCAATTTAATCCTTAAAAGATTTTGTGACTAAATTTAGTCCTAATGCTATAAATGAGGCTCGATTGAGTCATCCCACCAATTGGAAAAAAATGTTAATACTATACTTTATTAGAAAAATGTTTCTGATATTTTAAAATATGTTCTTCCATATCTTAACGGTAAAAAAGAATTTATGCAATTATTTTTTTACATGTTTAGTTACATAAAAGTTAACATTTCAGGATTAATTTTATGTTTAAAATTAATTTTAAAATAAAAATTAAAAATAATAGTTTTACTTTTAAAACTAAAAATAAAATATTAATAAATATTAAATATTAAGTTACAATCACTTTTTAAAACTAGTTATTCATACTCAACTATATTCAAAATAAAACCATTGTATAAAACATATTTAAAAAAATATTTCATTCCATTCCATTTTGAGCAATTTTTATAGATATATTTTTTTATCAGCAATTTGAAAGAAAATTGATTATTTTTCTATGTCATATGTGTTATTAGGAAAATAATTTCATAAAAAATTATATTCATAAAAAGTAAAAATGTTTAAAATGTAATAGAATAAAAATTTTTTAAAATTTTTTTTACAATGAGAAGAATTAATTTTTAATATAATTGGTTGAGAATAATTGATTTGGAAAAATAATTAAAAATTAATATTTTATATTTAATAACATTTAAATATTAATTTTTAAAGTTAAAATTATTATTTCAATTTTTAATTTAAAATCAATTTGAACATAAAAGTAATTTTGTCAGGTCAACTTTTTTGCAACTAAATACATTAATAAAAATAATATGTTATGAATAATTATTTTTAAAAGTTGATTACATTAAATATGAATAATCGCTCATAATTTTTATACGACCAAAATATTTAAATATCAATAAGAATAATATATTTTTAAGAGTCGTTTTGTACTATGTTAAGAATTGATTTTGAATATATTTAATTAGGGATAATTAGTTTGAAATTTTGATTATAAATTAATATTTTATATTTGATAATATTTAAATATTAACTTTGAAAGTATAATTTTTATTTCTAATTTTTATTTTAAAATGAATTTTAAGTATAAAAGTAATTTATTTTAAAAAGTAAGTTTTTAGGCAACCGATCACACTAAAAAAATAATTGCAAAAATTTCCTAACAACCATTAAGATTTGGAAAGAGAGATTACGGAGGACTTTATACACAACATCTATAGTTTAAATATTTTAATGGTACCTTTTAAAACATTAATGATTTTCTGCAAATGAGGTATAGTATAAGAGATTGTGTGTATTTCAGGACAGAAAACCAATAAAAACTTTATACCATATGGTTAATTGATTGCTTGACATGTTAGATTTTTTTTTTTCAAAGGACTCCTAATATTGACAGTTACTTTAAAGTATTGAGTAATTTGAAGTTAAACCGAATCGAATCCAATACAAAAGTAAATTCTTCTAATACTTTTTTTTCACAAAATTTGAATTCAAAGCTTTTATTAAGTAATATTGAATTTCTTACCATTCAAACAAACATGCATGAGCTTACACGTTGGAATTGCTTATATAGCATGGAAATCCTATTCTATGCAGCGGCGGAATCAACAGTAAAGAAATCCCTCACCTGGATGTGCCGGAGCTTCCATTTTAATGTGGTCTCCCACCTAAAAAACCATTCTTCTAAATTTTATTTGTGCTTTTCTAAAATGCGTCTTTGCTAAAGAAATTCTCTATCTTCTACCTTTAATTTTAATCCTAACCGTCCTCAAATGAAGCAAAGAAATAGCACCATTAATTAAGTAAAAATGAAGTAATTTTACTTTCCTGTACTCGGTATGCAATGTCAACACATCACATAATCAATTAATGATATCGCCCATGATTTTTGCTAATTTTTTCTCTTACATTTGTTGGAAGGACACAGGTTTCTTTATTTTTCTAAAAAAAATTTCTAAAGAAAATTTTATAAATTTCTATATGAATGAAGAAGTGATATATTATTTCCATACTTTATTGCATTACAACAAAATGAAGCATCAACGACAATGACAAACATTTGTCGTTGTTAAAAAAAAACTCGATCACTGCAAAAAGAAAATATCGTCGCTAAAAACGTCGTCATATAGATTCGTTGCTAGAGAAACCTACACTGATGACAAATATGTCATCAGTAAAAAGTTAACTTTTAGTAACAATAATGTCGTCATTGAAAGTCATTTCAAATTTCAAATTTGAAAGCTTTTATCGTCACTAAAAGATCTAAAACAAAAAAATAAAAAAATAGTACTATCTTTAGCGATGACTTTGTAATCGATAAAAGTAATTCTATTTTTTTTTCATCTTATATATTTTAGCGATGACGTTCTGTCGTCAATAAAAGTTTAGTATTTTTTTAAAAATGTCCATCAATTAGTATATTATATTTAATAATATAGATAATACCTTTTATTTTTAATAAATTGAGTAAATTTGATAATTTTAAATTTAATTTTATATATTATTAATTCTATAATTTTATATAATAATATTTTTTATTTTAAACATGCTAACAGTATCAATATAATAAAATCACATAATCCATATAAAAAATTGAATACTTATAAAATAGGAAGCAAAATTGTTTATACACATATAACAAATTTTATGTACATGATTCATATAAATATCTATACATGAAAAAAATCCTAAATACAAAATCTAAGGAGAAGGAAAATGCAGATAATTCGATGTATTATTATCCATGTCAAAACTATCATCATCATCCTCCTCCTGATGACATAGACAATACATAAAGGATGGTGGCTAGGACGGACTGGCAGGCTGGGCAAGGGGTGCAGCTACATATGTGCTCAAACTAGGTGGTGCAGTAGTAAACAGTGACAGAGGTAACATGAAACCTTGTTGTCTGAGTATGGATGTCAACTCCGCTAGGTATGTCTTAAATTGATCAAGCTGTTGTTGCTGCTACTGGATCAACTGTTGACTCTACTAAAACTCCTATTAACTCTACTGCAACTACTCCTACAATTCTCCCACCTAAGGCACATGGTGGGAGCTCCCCATAGAGTTAGAGGCGCTCAATGAATGATACATCTAGGCAGCCAGCACACAATCGACCACCCTCTTGTATCCTTGACGAATGCTAAGTACCCCATCGATTATGGCAGCCTCGTCAACTCACATAGAAGTGTCAGGTGAGCTAGCGGATGATGGACTGCGGTGTTAGGTGACCAGCTCAGTCATCCTTATCTTGAACTTTTAAATTAAGAATTAATTATACAAACTAAGAAAATTGTTATCATTAAAATATAAAGTTTAGGGTACTTACATACTTCTCTGTAAGCATTGGATGCACCCATTCCTCCGTTCTATACATGTGCCAATCCCTGAAGTTTTCTAGCACCAACTACAGCTCATTAGTCTCTTTATTTCTCTATTAATATTTATAAGAAAAAGAAAGGATAAATGTAATAATTGAATTAGTGACAAATTATATATTTCAATAATAAATAATAAATTAAATTATCTTATCATAACAATGTGCAATAATGGATTTCTATCAATGCCAATCATTCACCACCTTCTTTACTCAGTTATCTGCATTTCTCATAGATAGCTCTTGCAAATTAAGAATTAATTATATAATATATTTATATTTACAATTTAAATATATGAACCACTATTAATTTTATTAAATATCATGCTTACCTTGTAATTATCATTGTCAAAGAAATCCACACATTTTTGCCATATCTAAAAAGTGTTTGTTCAACCTGTACTTCTAGTTTCTGTACAGGTTAGCAACATTCTGTATCAGGCCAAAATTGAATCAGGTGAGAAGATACAAATTATTATATTCACATAATGAAATTACATAATAACTCTTACACAATTATGAGTTATCATGAAAAAAAATTTGGCTGCCTAATCTAATTCAGTGTCAATAGACTTAATAGACTCATCCCTACAGTCATTTGTTTCTTCACCATTAGATTGTACCAACACATTCTCCATATAATCTTCAATTGTTTCATCTTCCAAGTTGTCATCATCATCGATGAAGATGTCGACTCCCTCTATCGCAACCCCAGTATTCCTAAAAGGTGAAATGATTGAAGGGCCATTTCTTTAGTTCGTCAAGTTAACTAAATAGAAATCTCTAAGATCAATTATAAGGTTGAAATTAAAGGAGTTGCTTTCCTACGTGAATGATGACTCTTGAACATTGACATCATCAACAGATAAATCCTATATGTTGCAGTGCACAATAGTATGGACGACTTGCTAATTTGGCCCATTAAAAAAATCATTGATATAAAAGACTTGTTGTGCTTGAGTTGCAAGAATGTAAGAGTCATCTCAATACCATTGCCCACTGATGGACATGCTTGTAATGTTTTTATCAATGCAAAGTTTCTTTTTTCTAGGATCAATATCATACCACTTGCATTTAAATAAACTCACAGTGTGGTTGTTTAGATAAGTTAGCTTTATAATGCCCTCCAGTACACCATAAAACATGTTACCATCAGTTTGCTAGAATGGAAATACCACTATTCTGTGTTTTATGCTTTGCATCTTGAGTTTCAACAAAAAATCGCACTCCATTAACAATACATGTTGAGTATGTTGCAATAGTAAACTCAGGCCAGAGGGTAACGATAATAACTCTTAAGTGGCTTCAGGGAAACCATTTCTATATAAATGGTATATTTATGAAAATAGCCAACGACAAAAAGTTATATTGGAAAAAAATTAAAAAAGGGGCACAACATTTACATGATAGTAAGTTTGGAAAAAATAAACTTTTACCTTGGAGTAAAACTATGTAGGAAATTTCATTCTTTGTAACTCATCTATGTTATCAACACTGCTTTGTTCAAGCTCTTGTCAATGCTCACTACAGAACATATGCATTTTAGTTCGTTATAATTAGTTGGAAGAAATGTACAAATAAATATAGAAACTTATCGAAGATACTTTTCCATCTCCACATAATTATTCAAGATGTACTATATGGCAACATCTCTATCCTTCATATCAAAGTGAGATATGATCTTTTTTCCCAATGGTCAACATTAGGATCTAAACACTGACAATGCTATTTCTATATGTTCAAATGCTATGACCTAGTTTTGGTTAAGTCGATCGAATCTAGTTTCCATCCTTTCTAGATACATGGAACAAAATGTCAATGTCTCATTGACAACATATCCTTCTGCAATTGAACCCTCAAGATAAGCACAATTCTTAACATAATCCTTTAATTTTTTTATATATCTTTCGTATGGGTACATCCATCGAAAATGAATGGAACCACCTTACAATGTTTTGTTGAGTAAGTGTATTAACAATTGGACCCTTATATTAAAGAATACTCGAGGGTATATCTTTTTAAGTTTGCATAAAATGATGACAATATCTTGCTTAGCTTGCAAGACATCCGTCCTATTAAGAGTTATAGCACATATTTGGTTGAAAAAATTGCACAACTCAACAATCGGATCTGATAATTCTTTTAGCAAAAATGCTCAGACCGAAGGTCCCAACAATTTTTACATAATAACATGATAGTCATGTGATTTCAACCCTTTCACTCTCATATCATAATCAGTCACATTCTTCTTGAGACTTTTAGCAAACCCATTTAGAAATTTCACATTTTTTATAAACTGGTAAAGTCATTATCATTCTGCCTAGTTGAGGGTGTATGCAGCATGTGGTTTAAATAGTTAGCCCCTCTCTTCATACAGATGTAAGTCTAGCCTTATCTTTATGTCTTCCAGATCCCGCCTTACATTATTTGTATCATTTGTCTTATGATCAATATCCAATAAAGTACTTAGAATACTTTCACATACATTCTTCTCAATGTGCATCACATCAATATTGTGTCTTAAGATCATTATCGGCTAACATGGAAGGTCAAAAAATATGCTTCTCTTACTCTAATTAAGTTCATTAGCACCTCTTTTCCACTTTAGACCGTTAAACTAAACATGTTTACTAGGAAGTCTCTGTGCCACCTACCTAACTAGTCCATGATAACTTCGTTACTAAGAGGACAAGGAAGGGGTTTCCTCTCTAGCTTCCCATTGAATTCCTTCAGATTTCTTCATATGTGACTCCTTCAAAGCCAACAACAATGACCAATGTAAGCAATTTTTCCCTTAACTCAAGTTAATGGAATATCATGATTGCACATAGTACATGCTTTATAACCCTATCCACTCCACCTAGAAAGATTATTTCGAGCGGGAAAATCATTTACAATCCATAACAAAATAGGCCATATGTTAAACAAAGTATTTGTATTAATATCTCAAGTATCAAGCCCCCTTTTCTAGAGATGCCTTAACTCCTTTACAACCGATCTTAGAAAGACATTTATATCCTTACCTAGTGACTGAGGCCCTGATATTAATAGAGTCAACATAAAAAATGATTGGGGTATGCACATCCATGGTGGCAAGTTTTAGGTAATCATGACCACTGGTCACATGTTGTATGACAAAATCCTATCACCAAAAGGATTAAATTCATCTGCACTTAAGCACAGCCTAACATTATGCAAATCAGCAGAGAAATCAAGATGCTTCCTATCAAATTCCTACCAAACTTCCCCATTAATCGGATGTCATATTACCCCATCCCCTATTGACCTACTAGTATGATGCCAAGTCATATCCTTTATAGTATGCCTCGACCCATACAATCATTTTAGCCAAGAAGTCAATGGAAAATACCAAAGCATTTTTTGAGACACCTTTCTTCCTTTCATGCTTTTGTCAACACATTGACTCTTCTCACAAATTGGATAACTATCCTTTGAAGCATCTTCTTTCCAGAAAAGTGCACAGTCATGCTTACACACATGGATTGACTTGTACCCTAACCCTAATTTGCTGAGCCATTTTTTTATACTATAATATGACTTAGGCAATTTATTGTCCATTAAAAGTGCCTTTTTCAGCAACTTTAAAAGAGTATCAAATGACTTATTAGTCCATTTATGTTACACCTTCAAGTGCATGAGTTTCACTAGAAAGTTGAATGTTGAGAATGATGTGTAGCCTAGATATAGTTCTATTTCCATTTATGCAAATAAATTATCACAACTGCTAAGATTCGATCCAATGTCCCTTTTGGATATGTTTGCATTCCCCTTCCTTCATCATAAATAACGTTCTTAGTTTCATGAGGTCCCATGAAATCATGTATATTATCCACCATCTCATCCCTATCATTAGGAAATAGCCCCCATTCCCTTGGAAATGGAAATATCCACTTCACCATGGTGTACCCAATTTTTGTATAATGGGTGAAATTCATTATTTGTGATATGTGCCTCCAAGGTTCCTAAATTTTGGAATAATATATTCACACATTTCTTACATGGACATCTTACCATGCCCTTTCTATCAACAAAGTTTCTAGCTCTATTGACAAACACCATCGCACCATTCCAATACTCGTCTGACAAGCAATTTCATAGATGGATCCAAGTTTTATCTATAGATATCATCCCACTAAATAAGAAAAAAATAATTTCATATGAAATTAAAGGTTGGGATCAATATTTGTTATGTGTCTCAAATCCACCGTATCACTCCAATTCTAAAAGGTAGGATCCTATCCCATTTGAGATATTTCTGTAGTTATCAATTCATTTATGCTCATTATTTTTTATGTGAAAATTTCAGTAGCATCTCCTTGTAGATCTCTAAGTGTGTAAACTATACATCAGTATACTTCAAACCTGGAGAAAAATTAGGGTGCTAATGAATTTCTATAATGCAAAACAAGAGCTAGATAAATTCACCTTTTAACAACAAGACATATTCCAAACTATCTAACTTTATAAAATAATTCAAGGGTTAGTTGATGTATACAGATCAACTAACCCTTGAACGAGTTTAAGCTTACCATGCAAATGCAATTCAATTACAAATTATTATAAAAATTTGTTTCTAATAACTTTAAATTTACATTGCAACATTTTATGAGGGTCGTTATTCTGGTATGTTCTTATATGTATACTTCAACTCATTTGCCCTAATGTACATTTTATGAGTACTCAACTTTTTTGACTAAATGTACATCTTATGAGCACAGACATATTTTCAAAAGTTCAAAGTTTTCAAGTTTCTAATACTGTACAATTGTCAAATTCATCTTGATTGTATTTTGAATTTTCCCTAATTGGTTATTATTTTTAATACATTCCCAATTAAAACATTGAAAAATTGGGGATTCAAATACATATTAATCATTAGTGAAACAACATTACATATTGTTGTAAACATTGTGTGACTTGTAATCCCTATTAAAGTATATATTCATATGAAATTCTTATATTAGTACATAAATTATAATATGAAATTTCTTTTCTATATTGATAAATGACCTCCTTATAATCAATATACAATGTTATGAAGTTTTTAAGGCAACAAAAATTGATAATTTCATTAAATTTTAATTTTTTACATTAAAGAATTAAAGAATAATTCCTATTTCCATTCATAATCTATCAACTAACAAATTTCATTTAATAATTTATTTTCATTTAATTTTATACTAAAAAATATTTCCTATAACAATTTGTCTTCTTTCTTTTTTTATATAATTTTTTTTGCATAAATTGTTATATGAAGTATTTATTAAAAATTACTTTAACAAACATTATTGAATGATAATTTTTTTTATTTTAGTCAATATACAATATTATAAAATTTTATTGGATTATGATCCCTATGAAATTGTATAGTCATATAAAATTGTCTTGTATTTTTTAACACAATTTTTAAATATAAAATTTTTCTATTAATTACAGTGTTTCTAGCAAATATTGTATTAGCATTTGCTTCCTTCATTATACATTTTCATTGCAATATGTTTATGAAGTTATATTAAAAAAATTTATCAACAAACTTAAAAGTTTATTTTCATGTGGATATTCTTCTTAAATTTTTTTTATATAATTATTCTAATTCTGTAAATTATTATGTTTCAATGTAATTAGAAAATTTTGTGTTCCTAAACTACACCCTAAATTTTATTTACAAAAAAATATACTTAACTAAATAATCTACATATATATCAAATTTCTTAAAAAAAACAAACTACAAGTGACATAACAATGACAAAATTTATATTTATAAATTACACATGAAAGTAAAATCATACAAACACATTTAACATATAAATCCAACTAATATTAATTTCATGCTAAACATGTCATTCCATCAAAATAAATTCATTCATTACATATTATTATAGCAAATAAATTCATACCAAATTGTTCATATCATAAATTATATAATGAAGTAAAAATCTTATAAAATTTGATACACATACCTCATGAAAATAAATCTACTGATCGAGAGTCCTCAAACACAACACAATCAATAACAAATAGCAACAATATCTAATAGAATAAAATAATAAATAATATATATAAATAACTAAATTATATAATTAAAACTCATAAATAAAAAATATGCTAAAACATAAAAGAATGATACCTGAATCTCTTTCTTCAATTTTCCTCTTCACCGCGCGTAAATGAGGTTAAGGATGCAGTGAGCTTATATATAGACTTACCCTTTAGTAACAACAAATTTCTTGATCATTGCTAAAAGGTCCTCGCTAAAAGCAAGCAGTCTTCAGCAATGATAATGTCTTGTTGAAAGGCTAGCACTCAGCGATGACACTGTCATCACTAAAAGCTATATATTTTTTGTGAGAACAAAGTCGTCGTTGAAGTGTTTCATATCCCACTTGTTTTATTTCGTAATGGCACCCCTTTTTTACCAATTTGATTTTTCAACAATGATCGAGTATTTGTCATTGCTTATGATATATTTTGTTGTAGTGTTATTAAAAAGAAATGATACTTAAAGTTATAGTAATAGAGAAAAACAATTTTTTCTTTCAAAAAAAGAAGTTATATTTTTTATAAACTCCTTATATTTAACATGCAATATATAAAATATTTTCTACCATCTTAACATTTTATAATTACATTTCTATGGAAGACACTTTTTACCAAAATAAATGAAACTCCAATTAAGTCACATTTTGCGACCTTAGGATTAAAATAAATCATAAAATTGTTATAAAGATTAGATTGCAAAATCTTTGATCTTTTATTGATGAATTAATTTTCTTTTAATTTTACTGTAGGTTAAAGGAAAAGTGAAAGATAGAGTTGAAAGGTTTTTATATATTAATTGTAAAGATGGAAAAAATGTAAATAGCTTAGGTTGATTGATTTACCAAGCCAAACTTAAAAAAATTTGGCTTACCCTATTTAACCTATCTTACTTATTAATTTAAAAAAAATATGACTTACTCTTGAATTTCGATTGCATGACAAAGATGGTACATGAATTTTAAAATTGTACACTTTACCCCCTGAACTTTAAATAAATAATAAAAATAGTAAATAAACTTTCAAACCTTACATTTTACCTCCTAAAATTTTAGAAAAAGTGAAAATATTAACTTTAAGTTAAATTCAAATCTCTATTAACTTAACTACTTTGACAATATATAGGATAAGTTGTCTAAAAATTATGGAAGTGTTACAACAATCATTGAAACTTGAAGAATACATGATATTGAAGTTCGATCCACTTGTATTTAATGCAAGTTTCTTTATGAAAAGTATTCAAAATTTATATTTATGAAAGCATAATGAACTTTATCTAATTTATAGATTTGAAAGCTAAATTGTTTGACTCATATAGTATAGGAATATTATAGAAATTTTTGTTTAAATTGTTCAAGAAAATTACTATTTGAAATGTTAGTATATAAATGAAAATTTTGATATGGTGAAGGTATAATAGATTTGAAGTTTAATATTTGATTTATATTACATGTTCTTAAAAATTGAGCAAATTATGGTTAAAATAAATTACTCCTTCCATTCCTTATTATTTCTTGCATTTAATTGATTTCATAGAAATTAAGAAAATAATTTAGTTTCTTTATTTTTAGTAGACTTTTTAAAACTACCCTTTAATTCAAAATCAAAATTTATTCCATTTTTAGTTTTCTCTTTATTTCAAACTTATGATCAGATTTAAATGCATACATAAGTATCTCTTTTTCATTTCATGTACAAATTTCAATATAATTAAAAATAAAAAGAGAGAGATAAAATAAATTTATTAAATATTTTAAGACAAAAGTGTAGAATAATAAAATATTTATCAATGAAACAAAATAGTAAAATTGGAAGAAATATATATATTTAATGCTTCATTGGATTTTTAAAATAACAAATAAAAAGGAATATTTTTTTTTGAAAAATATGATAATTAATAAGGAATGAAAAGAATATGTTCTTTGAGAAAACCCTATCTCAAATTTCAGAAGCAATTTTGAATTTTAATCTTTCAATGTTTCTTTAATTTTCTTAGAGAATTTGTTATCAATTTTTTTTTTTTTTTGGGTTTGAACTAAAGAGTGAGTTGATATAATGGAAAAGTAAGATTAATAGATGCTACTATTAAATTTAATCTAAAATTAATAATTTCACTTTTTCTAAAAATTTATAGAGATAAAGTGAAAGGTTTTAAAGTTCATATATCATTTTTGTCATTTAATCAAAGTTCAAGGATAAAGTATAAGGTTTTTAAAATTCATATATCATTTTTGTCACTCAATTAAAATCTAAGGGAGTATATTATGTTTTTCTTATATAATTTTGACTTGATTTATTTAATTGAATACGTCAAGCGAGGTCAGATGTAAATCAAATTAAGGCATGAGTTTTTTATGAGAAGCTCAGCATATTTCTACTTATAGCCATCCCCGTTAATAATATTGTATTATGTGATATTCACTTAGGAGCTTTTTTTTTCTTTCAGTATCTCAAATTCAAACTCAAAATATTACGTGGTGTTAAATGATTTGACACTCATATTGAGGAAAAAAAAAGAAACACTCCAAAAAATATATAATATATAGACGGCACCTATATAAACAATAATATCTTGATTGTCTGTATAGATATTTAAAAATTTTCTTAAAAAATTTTAAAAAGCCTATATAAACAACTTTAGTCCTCTGTATAATTTTATCAAATTTTTTTTTAAAAAATGAAAAAAATCTATAAAAACAACAAAAAGATGTTCATATAATTTTTTTAAATTGTTTAAAAAATTTAAAAATATATATTAATGAAAATTGTTGTACGTATAAATATTTTAAATAATTTTTTTAAAATCTATACACACACGACAAAATATCATTTATATAGGTTTTGTAAATATCTTCTAAAAAAAAAACTGCAGTTTTTAATTTTAAAAAACATTTAGCTTTACACAAACAACAAAAGTCATTTGTATAGAGTTGAAAATTTTGAAGGCAACAAGAAATTGACAATTAAAATTCAGCAAGAAACATAGACAGCTTTATTAGGCAATATAGACAACTTCTATCATGTCGAGGGAAAAATAACACCCCTCATTTTTCCCAAATATAGATGACCATACACAGACAACTTCATGTCGTCTTTATATGTTCTGCATATATATTTTCACCGTCGGCATCTTCTTCCATTATGTCCGCATGCAAACGAGCTTGAGCATCCTCTTCGTCTTTCTCTTCCTCTTTCATGTATGTTTTCTTTTTTATTTTTCAATTTTTTTTCATGTTTTCCTACTTATTTACTAGTTCTTTTATTTATTTTGTTATTAGATTATGTTGTTGTTTTGTTGATTGAAATTTGTGATAGTTGTTTCATTATTTTATTGATATAAGTAAAAAAATTCCATATGCTAAATTTTTATTAGTAGTAATGTAATATTTGATAATAAATTTAGCTTCATTAATCAATTTAATATAATTATTATTTTGTAAAATAAGGTATATATTTACCTTTAATTTTAATCTTCCTCAAATCACACAAAGAAAAAAGGCCATTAATCAAGGAAAAACCGTGTCATTTTACTTTCCTTTTCCTGTGTTACGTAAGCAATTTCAGCATGTCATATAATCAATTAATGATACCGCATAAGATTTTTGTTAATTTTTTCTTTTGCAATTGATGGAAGGACTCAGTTAAGTCACATTTGCAACATTAGGATTAAAGTAAGTCATAAAATTATTATAAAGATTAGATTGGAAAACCCCCCATCTTTTATGGATTGATGAATTAATTTACTTTTATTTTTACAGTGGGTTAAAGAAAAAGAGAACGATATTCTTGATAGGTTCTTATATATTAATTGGAAAAAAATGTAAATTGTTTACGTTGCTTGGTTTAACGAGTCAAGGCTTCAAAAAATTTTACTTAACCTATTTAACAAATCTTACTTATTAATAGTTTCTACTTGACTTATTAATTATATACGCTAGGTTGAATCAAATAGAAATTAAGTTAGATCATAAGTTTTTGATAAGAAAATTAGCATATTTCTATTTTTAGCCATTGCTATTAAAAATATCGTAATAATTTAAAGTTTTTTCTATCTTAAGATCTCAAATTCAAATTCGGAATAACGTGATATTAAATAACTTAACAATAATATTATACGGGAAAAAAAGGAAGAACACCACAAATTTTCTTCAAGCACAAGCATTCGTAGGTATTTAAGTGTATACTGGTTCATAGAGTGTTTTCCATAGAAAAACATACTTCAATCAAAAGTGCTAAAGTAAGACAAGTTACAAGGTTTCTTGTTTTGGCGTCTTCACAAAGTCAGCAAGCCCAGTATTTAGCGCTGATTTTGACGTCAACGAAGCTCTTAATAAGTTCAGTGCCTGCACCTCAGCAAAATGATCTAATGAGAAGAAGAGAAAATTTTGGTTGGTTCTTTCTATTTTTTATTCTTCAAAATAATTTTATAATAATAAAATAACAAATTCTGTTCAAATCATTTCTCTAAGAAACCAGCTTTAAGATCCAATAATTATAGAAATATCATTGATAAAGTATCAGAAACATTCACAGTATTCACGAACCTATTATTAAAGAAAACAATGATTGTCCCTGTTTTCAATTTGTATTTGAAGCAATTTAAAATGTCTTCTGTTTTTTTTTATTCTTGTTCTAAAAATAATTTTACAATTTTAACTTAAAATTTTATATGGCGAAATTTTTTTTCCTTTATGGTCAATATTCAGTCATTTGTTTCATGCATCAATAATATAATTATATTTACACCAGCACCAAGTATAACACAAACATCATGTTCTTTTTAAGGTACAAGAAAATAATATGATATATAAAAGCATAGACTCATGATGATATTTCATGTAATATTCGTGTAAATACAGTTATATCGTTCTGCATGAAATATAAAAAGAAAAGATAAATTACATTTATTTCCTTTGAAATTTAATCGAATTATCTTACATTTTTTGTATTTTCAGAAATATTCATTCATCTTTTTTATTTTTTTTAGATTAGAGGAAGGGAGTATATTTAAAATAGAAAGTGAAAGGAGTTAAGTGTGTATTGAGAAAGAAGGTTGATCTGTATTCATAAAAATAAAGAGATATAGACCTAATTAGATTAAATTTAAAGAGAAAAATAGACGTAATTTTTTCAAATTCAAAATATCATCTATGTAATTATAACAAAAAAGAAAACAAAAACTAAGGAAGCAAATATAAGGCCCAACAAAAGTTAGAAGGAGAAATAAAGTATTGACGAAGGAAAAGCAGCTTAATTACCTTTAAGAAAGTTTGAAACATTCCTATTTTTTAAAAGCATTATATACTTCTCCTAATGGATAATAAATGTCATAAAACTGTGGATTACATGATCTATGAGAAAGATTTTGAAGCATTTGCATAAGAGTATATCCAGTAGAATTCTTACCTCTGCCTCACCGATGCTTAGGACGCTCGCTTCAATGTCATCAAAGGGGAGATTGAATTCCTTCACAAATGAAACAATGGAAGATTTGAATTGAAGATCATCTCCTACAACGTAGGATGCCGGTCTCTTCACAAATCCCACTGCATCTTTTTCTTTCCCATTAGGAGCTCTTGGGTCCACAAGCTTATGATAACATGAATGAGATTTAGATTGTGTGTGAATCGACACAGGCCCTCTGGTATACTTGTAATTGTATTTGAGAGGTTCTAACATAGAAACTTTTAGTGGCTGTTTTGGACAACTAAATAGAGGTGCAACTCCAGGATCCATCAAAGCTGAATGTGAGTTTGTCCACCATCTTTTGTCTAAGCTTGCCCCACTATTGTACAAGTTGTCAACACACCCAACACAAGAGTTTCCTCCCAATAACTTCAGAATGGAACCAAGAGGTATGGTGAGGAATCCAAATATGAAATCGACAAAATCTTCCTTTGCTTCTATACACAAAATCTTATTTTTTGACTTGCTACAAAACACTTTAACATCCATTTTACAGTTGTCTCCATGGTCATTTGATTTTACATCGATTTTAAATGCAGATAACTCTTGTTCTTTTAAGTTTTTGATGTCTTTTTCTAAAAATGTGTTGGTGAGTGGCTCATGAGAAATTAATACATTCTTGAGCAGCTTTAAAATCTGCAATCACATAAAAAAAAATTAATTCACTGTACTTCAAATATTTTCCCCTAAGTAATTAATGACCAAAGCTTTTAATTGATGCTATTGAACAAAAAGGAGAAAGTTCTCTTCATGAGCTACCAACCCATTCAACCCCAATATGCGAGCTTAGATCAAATTTTTTTAGGCAGGACTGAATTTTAGATTTCCTTTTATAACTCAATGGATTGTGGGACCTCATTTAAAAAGAGGGAATCAATTGATATCTGTGTTCATGAAAATATATATTTCCACCATTGTTAAGTTTTTATAAAATAATTCTTCACAATATCTATAATTGTATTAAATATATTTTTCATGTAGATTAATTGATAATTTTATATTGAGATGAAATAACTACTACTTCATAAATAATTAAGCTTTAAAATTGTATGAAATATGTCTTTCAAATAAGTAAATTACAATTATGTAATGATTGCATAGTTATTGTTATTCAAAATTTTCTCAAATATACGAGAACATGAAAAATACTTTCAAATCTGGTTAGATCACAGAAAATCCATTTTACAAAAGAGAAATGTTGATTGGTGTAGCGTTTCACATGTATGCACTTATAAGTGATGAAAATTAAATAAAAATATTAATCTTATATCAAAAAGAATGGAATGAATAATTTCTGTGAAATCTTGCATCGACAAGTAAAATTAAAATATAATCAATGTATGATTTGGTACACATACAAGTGACACTCTCACTAACTACGTCCCATGTGTATATTTATGTTGTATATTATATTATAGTGTATATTGTGGCAAAAGTAAATGCAATACCTCCTGGAAGCCAATGTTTATGTATGTCTCCTAACCGAGAAGAGTCTTTGTAGCCAAGTTGAATTAGGAGCTGCAAAGAGTTATCACTCGAGTTGGGCATCACCTTTAGATCGTCAAACACAAGAAATTTCGACCATCCTTTCACAAAAACCCCACTTGCAGCATCAATTTCTGCAACTCTCTCTTCCTCCGATTCCTCTACAGTTGTCTCTTGGTCCATCAATCGTCCACAAGTGCATCTTGCATTTGCAAAAGTACTCAGTGTCGAGCAATAATTGCTACAACGAAAATATTTTGGAGGCTCTGTGTCATCCACGTTCACTAACAGCTTTGAGCAAATTACATGGCGGGAATTTCGCGGATTTAACAACATATTTTTGCAGACATCATTCAAGAAATAATCAGTGTCAAGATTTTCCACCGATTGATACAAATTGTTGATGCTACCAAGTGATGCCGGATGCTGCTGATCCTTGTTGCCAACGAGGCGGATGATGGTGCCCAGTGGAAGTGTGAGGAAGCTGAAGAGTGTGTCGACGAAGTCCTTGGTTGCTTCAGCCACAACTACTTTCTGCAATTCTCTGTCAACTAGGATTTTCAAGGAAAATGATTGTGGTTCTTTTTGCTGGGAATCCATTGGAAAATTGTGTGGGATGTATGAATTTCCTCTCACCAGGTGTGGTTGAATATATATCTTTCTTTTTCGTTCGTTCAGTTCTTTCTTAATAGGTAAGGAAGAAAGAAAAATTGAAATAAAACAAAACGGTGAAAGTTATGTACGGGAAAAAGGAAAGAAAATTTGAATGTGGAAGGAAAAGTCGAAAGTATCAGTTTTCTTCTTGATGAAGTATGAAAAGAGAGAGAGAGAGAGAGAACAAAACAGTGAAAGTTATGTACTGGAAAAGAAAAAGAACAGCTGAAGGTGGAAGAAAAAGTCGAAAATATCAGTTTCTTCTTGATATAGTGATGTAATATGAAGCACACACGTACACACACAGTTTCGTCTTGACATAGTGATGTAATATGAAAACACACACACAGAGACAGAGAGAGAATGATACAAATTTGCAGATGTGAGGTGGATGTGCCCAAGAACAGATGGTCAAACTGGGACCGAGGACCTCGTCAGAATTCCATTTAGTAGACACTAACCAGATAAAGGATTATTTTCAGTAGTAAAAAATTATATTATATTATATATACTTTAACTAAATCCAAAACTTATTACACATTTTAACGAAAAAATGTATTTTTATTCCCACAATTTTTACAAAAGTTTTAATGCCAATCTTCTAAGTATATAAATTTTATTTGAAATAAAGTTATCTTTTAGCTTTTCAAAAATAAAAATTTAATTTTTTAACTCTTATGGTAAAAAAATGGCACTTTTGATCCTTTAATTCTTATTCAAGTTTTAAATTTGTCCCGTAAATTTTATTTGGAATAAATTTATTATCTAGTTTTTCTTCTTCAAGTGGCATACTATTTATACCTCTGACTGAAAAAATGATACATTAAATTATGATATTGAAAACATAGAGGAATTTACTTTTCATAAATTTTTTATAGTTAATATTAAATAAAAGTATTTTTTATTATTTTATAATTATATTTTAAGAAATATTTTCATCAAAATAAACAAAACCTAAATAATTTTCTAGTTTCGCACTCTCATAGCTCGTTTCAAAGTCCTGTCCATTCTCTTTTTCTTCTTCGCTACCAAATTTCTCACCCTTATTAAAGTTTTAAATTTGTCCTCATAGTTATTCCGTACAACATGAAAAATTAATTTTGAATATGATTAATTGCAAATAATTAATTTTAAAAAATTAATTATAAATCAATATTTTATATTTTATGATATTTCAGTACTAATTTTGAAAGTTAAAATTATTTTTTTAATATTATAAAAAGTGATTTTAAAAATTAATTTTTTACCTAAATAAATTAATGAAAATAACATGAATAATAAGATTAAGAATTATGAATAAGTATTTTAAAATATGAATATTCATTCATAATTTTTATACTACCAAAATATTTAAATGTAAATAAGAATAAAATATTTTTTAAAGTTGTCTTGTACTAAGGTAATTAATTATGAATATTTTATTTAAAAATTAATTATAAATTAATATTTTATATTTAATAATATTTAAAATTTTATTTTAAATTTAAATTATTATTATTTTCAATTATATTCTAAAATTAATTTTAAAAAGTAAGTTTTATGCAATTAAAAAATATAAAAAAATAATTGTAAAAACTTCTTGACTGTTAAGATTCTATAAGACAGAGGAAGCGAGAGAGAGGGAAAGAAAGAGAATTTCTTTTAGAATTAAATGATTACACCTTATATTTTAACTTAATTTAGGACCTCATATTAAACATTTTTAATAAAATTTTATTCTTAATAATAATAGAAGTTATCAATATCTTCAAACTTTGACGGTGGCTTTACTTTTACACATGAATATAAATCTAATTTTTTTTAAGTTCATGTTAATTTTATAAAATTAAAATTAGATGGAATTTATATTTAATAATTACTATGTAATTTATGCAAAGATTAAAATAATTTTTTAATTCCTATGATTTTAAATCATGTATATAAGGATGAAATTTAAGTCAATAATCAATTTTTATTTAATGTTTGTTTAATGATTCGACTTCGATCCATTAATAAATATTATAAAAAATTTACACTATCGTATATTATTACACACGAATATAGATATAATGAAATTGAAGACTTTCATAATATTTTTAAAATGAAAGATAAAAATATGAGTAAAGTATAAAAGTCAAAACCTTAACCAATATAATGTTTTTGTAGGCCCACAATAGAGGGACTTGGGATCACGACTTTTGCTTTTCAAAAAAGCAATATCCCTTTTTTTTTTACAATGAGAGATGTGTATCTATATAAAAATTTTCAACTAAACATGAAATAAAAATATAAATTTTAATGAGTAATGGCAATAATTAAATTCAAAAATAACATTTTCTATTAAAAAATACACTATTAATCGATTTTTGTTACTTTTGTGCCATTCCACATCATTTGTCTTTTTTAAAAAAATATTTTGTATATTGATTATATTAATCTATTAATCCTGAATTTAAACATATAATCAATATAAAATTATACAAATTGACTTTGCAACAATTAGTGCAACAAATTCATGGTTTCTCTTCTGTGCTTAATAATAATAATACATATGTGTTTATATGCATTTATGCAAAAAGGCAAACCATTAATTGGTTAAATGCACTAATTCATCTATATAAATTTATCTTTTGAATTTGCATTTAATATTATAAATACAGATCAGAATTTCTTCTTGATATTTAGGTTTATTTATGTATGATTATTTATTGCAATTGAATTCAATTATTAGTTTTACTCCTTAATTAATTTGTCACATGATAAATAAAAAGATTACAACACGATTACCCTCTTATTATGTATTATTGATTACTATAAAAAAATGCAAATTTATTTTCATTTATAATCATGACAAATAAAATTTTATAAATTAATGCTACTATATTTAAATACAATTGTAAGATTTAAATTTAATATGTCAAAACTTTTTTATTAACGTGTTATTTTCTTCATAGTACATATAACATAAAATTACAACTAGAATTTTATATTTAGATTATCTCTTCGTACTTTTTTCTGTATATATGTATTTACTTAAATTCACTGTACTTGTTATTGTATCCACTATCTTTGGGATTAAAAAGAATTATCATTAAATTTATTATATTTTTCTATGAGTTTATTCATGAATTCATCTTCTTTGAATGTGTTATAAACATTGAACCCCATTTCAATTTTGTATCTTCTTTTCCAATTTGAAACTTTTATCAATTTGAAAAAAAAATAGTTATTATTCTATATTTTATGTATTATATCCATAAAAAAATTATATCTGTAAAAAAGAAAATTTCTTAAAATTCATTAGAATAAAATACTTTTAAAAGTTATTTTGTACAATGGAAGAATAATTTTGGATATGATTGATTATGAATAATTAGCTTTAAGATTTTATTATAAATTAATATTTTATATTTAGTAATATTTAAATATTAACTTTGAAAGTTAAAGTTATTATTTTAATTTTCAATTTTTAATAATTTTTGGATATAAAATTAATTTTGACAAGTCAAGTTTTGTACGATTAAATGTATTAATAAAAATAATATGAAGACTAAGTCCAAGAATTATGAATAATTATTTAAAACATAATTAAATTAAAAAAGAATAACTATTCATGATTTTTATATGACAAAATATTTAAATATCAATAAGAATAATATATTTTTAGCAAAAAGGCATATTGATTTCCTATTTTCACTAAAATTTCAATCATATTCCTTAATTTTTATTCGAAGTAATTTTACCTTCTAATTTTTTAAAAATATGCAATGTCATCCAATTGACTAATACCATTAGATTTTTTTAATGGAACTAGCATTTATCTAACTTGATATCTTACATGACATATATAAATCATATTTTAATATTTTATGACAAAAATTTAGTTTTAGTCCCCTCACTTTCACTATAGGTTCAATTTTTTTTCCTAAATTTTATTTAAACAAATCTATCCTTTAACTTTTCAAAAATACAATTGCTTTTGTATAAAGACAAAATGTGACTATAATATGATGACTTGCATTGCAATATACTAAACCGAAACAAATCAAAATGATAATTTAAAAATTTTTAAAGACAAATTACTTTTATATTTCCAAATTATCGTATTCATCAAAATAATTGTTAAGAATTCAAAACAAGTACATGATATTATAAAGTGTTTTTCAAATTTTAAAGTTATATTTATTTGTATTCATTGTTTCTATGTTGTGCTCATCGTGCACTTATTTTAAATCCTTATCAACTATTTTGATGAATATGATAATTTATAAATATAAAAGTAATTTATCTTTAGAATTTTTCAAATTATTATTTGGATTTGCTTATTATTTGCATTAATTAATTATAATTGAAGTTATTATCTTTCAATCACATTTTGTCCTCACATAATAGTGATCATATTTTTCAAATGTTAAAGGATAAACTTAGTTTAGATAAAACTGAGGGACAAACTTAAAATTTTAGAAAAAAATTAAAAGGATCAAAGGTGGATTTTTGTCATAAAAATATTAAAATATAATTTATATACACCATGTGTAATGCTAGGTTAGTTGCCTTGTAATAACATTTACTAATTGGGTAATATTACACATTTTTGAAAAGTTGGAAGATAAATTTGTACTACAAGGAACAGATCAAATGTCATCACAATGAATCAGAAGATTGTTGATGTATAACTATACTGACAACATTGTCATTGAGAACATATTGTTAGTATATGGTCATGTTTATAGGTCATGTAATCCTATATCGAAGATGAATGTTGTAGAATCTAACCCTCATTACTGATGTGTCATGTCCATATTGTTACATATGTTGTTGACATGGCAAAGCTTTTACCAATGATTTTTGTTGTCACTAAATAAAGAAGTATTTTTAAAAGTTCAAAAATAAAAACATCTATACTAACGATAAATGTCATCACTATAGATTTTTTTTAATTTGAATTTTTCAAATTCATTTTTAATATAAAAATTTGTAAAATATTATTAGTCAATTATATACTATAATGAAAATAATTTAAAAATTAACTATTTGGATTATATTATAATATTGAAACAAATAAAAAATGAAATCAATATATATGATAAAATTATGAATGATATAAAAAAATTGAAATGATATTTGTACATAAGAATACAAAATAATGTCCAAATAACGAAACAAAATACATAAAATTATTAGAGCTTGGAAAAATTTAGAAAGTAATCATCTTGTTAGTTATATTACTGCTTAACATCATCTTGCTAAGGTTAAGGTTGGGGTTGGGGCTGGGGTGCAGGCATAGGTGTTTGTGAAATGAATCTACTTAGTAACATTAGGGGAAAGATGGGTTAAATGATACTAAGGGTGGTGGACAAAAAATAAACTTGATAATTGGTACCACATACTGCATCAACCAGGCCATGGTCAGCCACTGGTGAGAAAGAAGCTCCCATTGATACTCCAATTGCCATAAACTCTAAATGATGTATTAATGGATGTCATCAAGTAATGGTACATCACCTTGTAGCTAGGGAGGATATATGGCAATTAATGAAATGCTAGCAAAGGTATCAGTGCCTCTAAAGGCACACTACCAACCTCCTTTTTTATGTTCTTAATGAGTATCTAACATCTCCTTAACAATAGCAAACTCATCGAGTTATGTTGTGAAGGCAGTTAATAAGGCAGATAGAGAACTTGCTTACATTTACGACTGAGTGCCTAGTTTATGTATCCATATCTATATATATTTTTAAAGATAAAGTGTTAAAATGATTACATATGTTGTCAAAACTAATAAAAATTAGAAAGTAAGAAAATAATATGCACATAATTAGCTTGGGCCTCCTTCAAAATTCACTCCCTCAATAAATTTGTATGATGATTGATAAAATAGTCTAACACTAACTACAGCTCACCCATCATCTTATTTCTTTGGGTGAGTTTAGGAAAAAAATATTATTTAAAAGTAAATTATATTTTATTAAGCATGATGAATGTTTATTTAATATACCTTTTTATATCAATATGTTGCTATAGACTCCAATCCATTTTGATTATTATACCTTTTTTGCACCTTGTTATGTACTTTTCTCCTAGACATGCAAATTAAAATCAAAATATAATAAGCATTAGAAGAGTAACCAGTAAACTTGGAATATATGTAATTCATTCTTACAAGTACTCTAAACTCTTAAACATGTCATAGGCTCACAGCAAATGATCCTTAGGCATATCTACTAGTACTGCTTGCTTTTTACACTCAAGAACTTGATCTTATACCCCCATGTGCCAAGTAATGATTGTGTGATTCATACTTCCAATCCTTGTAAAGATTAACCGCATTACATTGGATGCCATCTAGGTGTGATGAATCTTCCTTTCTAAAACATCTATCTATTCAAAATATTCCTACATTGAGAGAAATGTAACAAAAAAAAACATTGAAGTGATAAACATTTCATATCATAAATTAATACACAAAATAAGCTAATACTTACATGGAGGGACTCAAAGTTATAAGCCTTTTGCTTCTTAGGTATTGTATTCCAATTTTTATGGAATAGCTTATAGTGCATCCTAATTAGTGTCCTTACCAACCATGGCAATTTAAAATGGTTTGGACCTATGGGGTGCTAGGTAATAGGATCAAATCACAAGAGAAATGGTTTACTTATTTTCTTTAATGTTTTATTAAGACTAATGTTCCTATTTTTATCACATTATTTGTAGATGCTACAAATTTAAAAAATACTTACCAAGTAGATAAATTGTATATATAGGAAGAAATTAGGTAAGTTGTGTAATATAAGCAATTTTACCTAACTTACAATGACTAAAAAAACAAATGGGACCTTATGGTGGACCAGCTCTTCTGTTACCTCCATGATAATAACCATCAATAGCAACCATAGTTATAAACAATTATAATGATAGCACATGAACAAACATTTATCATAATATATTAATATTAAATGAATCACCAACCTTATTAAACATATTGCTAAATATGAAATAGAATTAATATTTTTCATTAGACGTAAATAAAATTTATTACAATATATTGAAAATGTTTGAAACTTAAGATAATGTTTACATATTAAAAAGTGAAAATCTTTAAACCTTAATTTGAATCACTATTAGTAGAAGTAAAATGCCTATCTTCTTCATCGTCAATTTCAACATCATTATCATATTGTAACTCTATTTTGTCTATGTAATAATCACCAATTGTTTCATCTTCCAATATGTTATCGTCATTTATGAAGGTGTCAACTTGTCATGTGTTAACATGATTATATGTAGAAGATAAAGCACATTAAGGGTCGATATTAGATCTAGTAAGGTTAAGGTTAGGCCTTCCTAATTTTTAAGGTTAATTGTGAGGGTAAAGTTGGTAGAAATATTGTCATGTAATATCAAGCTCTTTGATCATTAACAACATCATTTGGAAGATTCTATATACTATAATGCATCACATGAGTAATAACTCTCTAGTTAGGTCTATTAAAAGGATCATCAAGGTAAAAAAACTTGTTTTGCATAAGAAGTAAGTATATATGGCTCATCTGTGTACCATTAAGCTCTAATGGAGATGTTTGTCATGTTTTTGTCTATCACAATTTTCCTCTTTCTATGGTTAATGTTAAACCATTTACACTTGAATAAAGTCATAGAGTACTTACGAATACAAGTTAACTTTACAATATCCTTTGGAATATCATAAAAAAATTTTCATCTAACTTAAGTACAAAAACCCCACTACTTTGTGTCATATGCCTAGAATCTCGAGAGGAAGTCACATAAAAACCCTATTGACTACACATGCCAAACATGATATAACCATAAACTTAGTCTAGAATCTAACAAGAATAGCTTATTAATTTCCTTTACGATCAATTCTAGCATAGGTGACACATCTACTAAAAAAATATATTAAAGGAACAATCTTAAAATAAGTGACAAAGATAGATAAAATTGTGGCATTGAATAATGAAAGACATTAACCATAAAGGGAACTTGATATTTTTATAGTTGATCTAGGTTTTGACAACTTCTTGCTTGCGGTCCCCTCTTCCATTCACTATAGAGTTCATGTTATTCATTAGAAAGGAAAGAGTTAGAAAAAATAGGTGACATGTCAAAGAGACTTGCTTAAGATCTTTCTTGATTTCGATGCAATTGTTCAAGATATATTATACTATAATATCTTGATCTTTTCTCTTGATCAAAACAAACTTTTTAGTTTTAATAGGTTGACATTGAGATCTAAACATTGACAATTGTCTTTCCATTCTAGGATGGATAACATCCTTATTTTATATAGGCTGATTAAATCAAGTTTCCACCTATTATAGATACATGAAATAAAATGTCAATGTCTTATTTATAACATATCCTTTAACAATAGAATTCTCAAGTCAAGCATGATTCTTGACATAGTCATTTAGCTTTTTGATGTATCTCTTGTATGGCTACATCGATCGAAAATGACAGGTCCCCTTAGTAATGATTCTTTAGGCAAATGCATCACTATGTGTAACATTATACCAAAGAATGTCGAAAGGATATCAATTCAAGGTTGTAAAGAATGAGAATAAAATCTTCCTTCACTCTTTCCATATCCATCTTGTTTAAAGTTCTTGCACAAATTAGGTTGAAGTAACTACACAACTCAACAATTAGTGTAAACAATTCTTGTAGTATTAATCCTCAAATTACATATGCTAATAATCATTGTATTATGACATGACAATCATGCAACTTTAACCCCTTGATTTTGATGATTATCAGTCTCATTCTTTCTCAAATTACTAGTAACCTTTGCTTATCAACATCATTCATAATGTAACTATTAAATAATTTCATCAACCTATTCCCTACTTATTCGGATGTAGTTTTAGTCTTATGTTCATATTGGCTAAATCACATCTTGTATTGTTTGTCCTTTAACTTGTGTTTTAGTTATAGCAATATGCTTACAATATTGTTGCATATATTCTTTTTAACATGTATAACATCAATGTTATGCCTCAATTTCATTAAGTGCTAGTAGGGAAGCTTGAAAAAAAGTGTTCTTTTTACTCCAATTATGAGTTTCACATAGTTTCAGTAGTTCTTCTATTTCTAGGATAAATTCTCTCATTTGTCATTTCACTCCACCATATTGCATATATTTTCTAAGAAGTCTTAAACTCAATTAACTTAATTGCTCTATGACTATAACACTTGTAAATTGCCTCAAAGGGGCCTTTCTTTTAGTCTTCCCATTAAACTATTTGTTGTTTTGAAACCTATAACTCATCAAAGGAAAGTAATGATAACAAGCATGCATTATTTTTCCCCTCACTTACATTGATGAAGTATATTTATTGTAAGTTGGGCAAACTTTGTACCCTTATCCACACCACACCAACAAATTACTCCATGTAGGAAAATCATTAACTATCTGTAGCAATGCCTCATATATGTTAATCATGCTATTAGTAGCAACATCTTGAGCTTCGACCCTTATTTGCCATAACTATTTCAACTTTTCCACTAACAATCTTAGGAAGATATTAATATCTTTTCTTAAAGATTATGGTTTAAGGATTAACAGTGTCAATAAGAAGAAAGACTCCTTCATACAAAGTCATAGTTGTATATTATAAATCATCATAACCACTAGTCACATGTTGTAAAATAGACTCATATTGCTAAAAGGATTGAATCCATCTACACTCAAACTTAGTTGAACATTTCTTAAATCTACAATAAAATTCGAGTGTATTCTGTCAAAATCCTACCAGGCTTCTCCATTGATGGAATGTTGCATGACCCTATCCTCTATTGACCATCTTGTTACTATTTCATATCTTTTGCCATATGCTTTGATCCATACAACCATTTCAACCTGGGTATCAACAAAAAATACTTTAGCACTTTATAAAAAACCTTTTTCTGCTTTTATGTTTTTGTCAACCTAATAACTCCCCCTATGTATTAGATAATTCTCCCTCTCAGCATTCTCTTTTCAAAAAATGTACAATCATACCTACAAATGTGGATTGACTTATACCCCAACCTTAACTTATTAAATTATTTCTTTACATTATAGTGTAAACCTAGCAATTTATTCTTTATGGGGAATGTTTCCTTCCATAACTTTAATAGAGAATTGAATGATTTGTTTGTCCACTTATATAGCACTTTCAAATGCATAAATTTGATCAAAAAGTTCAAGGATGAAAAGTTTGTGGAACCAAAATACAATTCTATCTTGACTTCAATGAATAACTTATCAAAGCTTTGACCACATGATATGTTCCCTCCCTGAGTACTCATTAGATAGTAAATCATGTAAAGTTATCTATCTCTTTTTAATAGACACGTTGTCATTAATCATCAATGTGAGGAGTTATTAAGCAATTCAATCTTTATGCATGTTTATTATATGTTCTAAATTTACCTTATCACTCTAATTATAATGGGTAATGGGTAAGGCCTTATACTATTGGGGATATTCCAATAGTTTTCATGTTTACTTATCCATGCTTTATCATTTCTTTAATGTAGAAATTTTGGTGGCATCTTTCTGTAGTTCTCCAATTGTTCAAACTATACACCAATATAGTATGCATCTAATGAACAAAAAAGACACATAAAAATTTTAGTATGAAATGATGAGCAAATAAATTGACAACAATAACTAAAGGATTTATCCTAGATTGTCCATGTAGATGAGAAAATTCAAAGGTTGGTTAGTCCATTAAGGCCAACCAATCCTTAAATGAATCTAAGGCTTAAGTGAAAGTGAAATAAATTTAGGGATTATCCAATATTTTATTTCAAATTATTTCTAATTCCTCTTAAAAATGAATAATCTATTTAGAAAAATTACATTCAAGGTTTAAATATTTAAGAATGTGATCGTTTAAAGGTGTTGACATTAATATTAATGTTATTTAATTACCTCTTTAGTAAGATTAAATATGATTAAATATTATCTAATCTTATTTACTACTTTATTTTTAACAAATTATCATCCTAACTAATTAAATTTTTTATATCCCCACTTTATTTTTACATTTTACCCTAAATTTCATTATTGAAACATATGATTTGTTTTAGAATTGTTTTTTAATGTCTATTATGTGTAACATATTTTTTTATTTACTTAATCAAAAGTAAATATGCTATATTTTTGTATAAATTTTAATTTGCAATTATTACAAAAAAATCATTTTTATCATTTATCAAAAGTAAATTACAACATTTTTAATATGAAAATTATTTTGTCATTATTACAAAAAAATTATTCACCTGCTAATATGAAAATCTATTTTACATTCTTATTAAAAAAAAATAAAATCAATTTTTGGGGTAAATTTATAAAAACCAAATATTTTTTGAATAATATTGATATTTTCATGTTAAAATTCTTCTTTTACATTACATTTTATTCTTGATTAATAGAACATTCAATTTTATGTAAAAATTTTTATTTTTCATTTTTTAATTTTCAAGTGTGAAATTTTTTTAATTTGCCAAAAAAAGCGTATATGCTATGTTTTATTTTTTTACCTATTCTTCTTTTACATTATACTAAAGTTTTTCATAGACATTAAGTACTTTATTTTTTATGTTAAAATTCTATTTAGTACGTATGATATTTTTAAGTCTTATTACATTATAGTTCATGCATTGTTTCTTTCATTTTTATGTAATTCTAATATAAAAATATTTTCGTTCATAAGCAATTTTAAAAATATTTTATTTCTAAATTTTATATTACTTTATAGATCAAAATATTTTCGAATTCTTACATCATGAAGATTATTTCATATCTTGTGTTTTTTGACTTTTAATACTTATAATCTAAGTCTAAACATCACAAAACTATCGATATAACATCCTGACATGATCATATACATATCAAGTATATAAAAATTATGCTAAATTCAAATATAACTTAATGATCAATATGTCATGATCCTACAATATATGTAATTGTAGGATCATGATAAATATATCAAATGCAACACATTCATTCAATAATTAATTAAACAAAAAAATTACATAAGTATTTTCTACAAATATACCACAATCCATCATCAATGATCAAATAAAATTGTGCAAAAATACTTTCTACCAATTTCAATAGAAGAATAACTAACACAAAGAATGGATGAACAACAGTAGCAACTAGCAAGTATATAAAATCAATGTAACAAAATAAGATAGAAAGCCAAAAAATGATTAAAATAACAAAAACGGCATTAAGAACTAATCTTAAAATACCAAAATTTTTCCTTCTTCTACCTCTGATTGGTCACACGAATGGTGGAAACAGTAGCTGTCACTGACTGAAAATTTCAATCATCACAATAGAATGGCTAAAAATTTTGGCATTAGATTGTACACACTCACCTTTTGAAGTCGTTGTGATGATATGTCAATGTGAGAGGGTCATTCTAAATTCAAACTTTGAATTTTTCAAATTTTTGAAAAATATTTTACAATGACATTATTTTCAATAAATGGATCTAACTTTTTTATGCCAGCTACAATTTCCTAAGTAGATGTACGAACGACAATGTCATTAATAAATGTTCGACCATCCGTTGTTCAAGAAATTTAATTTTTGATCATTATTAGCTAACCCTTTTAATGACAAAAATGCTATTATTGTGTATCTCTAATTTATTAAAAAGTGCTTCATTAATTTCTTTGATCATTTTTCAAAAAAATTGTGTCGTTACTTTTAAAGAAAATCAATTATAATTGAAATAAATTTGATTTAATCTTCAAATATCTCATTAAAAAATAGAATATGCTATTTATGAATTTAATTAATAATTTCTATAATAAAATTTTAATTTATATCAAATATTTCTAAAAAATTTAAAAATAAAATATATAATATTATATCAATATTACTTAATAATATTAGTGTCTAAGTTATAAGTAATAGAAGTAAGCATAAAAAATAGAAAAATATGAAATAAAACAAATAAAAAGAAGTGAAATAATACATAGGTTATAAAGTAGTAAAAATTAAAAATAAAATATATGGTAAAATAAATTAATTTAATTAAACTGAGTCCTAAAATTATTTATAATATTTTTATCATAAAAAATTATATTGCACTAAATTTATAATACTCAATAGTGTTTGAGCTGTAAATGGCATAATGAAATAAAATTTTAAGTAATAAAAGTGAACATGAAAAATAGAAAAATATGAAATAAAGCAAATGAAAAAAAACACACTATACAGGATTATCTTTTTAAATCCAATTATGCATTATAGTATGGTAATTTTCTTCAGAAATAATCAATTATAATTTATAGGATAAATATCTTAGGACCATCACGCATCTTTTATTGCATGACATATTATGCATTCATATAAATAAAGAATAACTCTAATATATAAAAACTAAAAATTTGGATATTGATACATTAATTTTGTGGTAAAATAAAAATTATCAAATTTCAATGATATAAAAATAAATGGCTAAAATTTGTGATTAGAAGGCTTATTTAATAGATAAAAAAATTGATGACATGATAATTATATTGTAAACCATAAATTTTCTTTTAATTTTAGATCCATCAATAACATAAAATAAGTAATTTGAGTTTATATTAACTTATATGTATATTTTTATACCTCTTCACTATATAATAAACCTAATTTAATGATTATTAACTCAAATTATTTATAATACATTATAATTCAAAACCTTCAAAACTAAAATGATTTCAAAAAATTGCCGTATAATCATTTTCAAAAATACAAAATATAGTTAACAGCTTAAAAATCTAAAAATTTACTTTATAAAGCTAGTTTTTTATTTCTTCTATTTTTTTGAAATTATCTCCTTCACTTATTTTTTACACATTATTAGATAAAAGAATCTTTTAAAATACTCAATTTAGTAATAAAATTTAGTATTATTTTCAATCAAAAGTTTAATATCCATTGATACTTTTGAAAAAAAAAGTGATACTTATACATATTATTTTTCTTGCATATCACTATCTAGAATGAAGTTTTCAAAGCATATTTAAAATATATTAAGTAAGTTTTATTTAAAAATTAAAGTGTTATGCGTATACTTATAAAAATATAATAATATGTGTATTTCTTTTTCTTTGTTTTTTCTCATCTTATAAATTATATAAAATACAAGCTTTTTACAACATACATACTATCATTTTTAAATAAAACATTTATTTTATTTATTTAATTTATTGTTATTAATTATTCTTGTAAAAGATAAAAGAAAAAATAAAAAATGAGACAAAATTAACTTTCTCTTAGTGATGTGTGAAATTGTGAAGAAAAAAAGAGATTAACATTAAGAAAAAGATATAATCAATAATATAATGTATCAAGTCCAAAAATAAACTATTTGTACAAGGTCAAATTTATAATAGCAAATATTTTTTGGTGGAACCTATTTGAATATACGTACAAAAGTAAGTATATGTGCATGTATATTAAATTTTTACTAATAATTATGGTGTTGTTTGATTTTATATATAAACCTAAGTAATTTAAAAAAAATAAAAAGATAAAAATATTTAATTATATTAAAAGGAATAATAACATGATTTCTATTAAAAAATTTTGATTAGTTATTTGGACATGGTAATTAATGCCCAACTATAATTTGTATTGTATATAACAATATTTTTTTCAATAAATTTACAATAATTAAAGACCTTATTGTTGAAAAAATAACATTGCCAATAAAGTATTTAAGAATATAATATATAGTTCTTTTTTTATTTTTTTGAATAAATAACAATTTTCTTCATTTAATATAGAAGCATTAAGTTTTTTATACATTTATTTTAATATAAATGAGTGATTTTAAATAGTAAAAAGTAATTTTTTTTATCTCATGCAACATTTAAATAATGAATGGTAACTTTTTATTAATTTTTGGTAATAATTAATATGTCATTCTATTTAGTTAAGTAATAATTTTATTATGTGTCTTTAAAGTTAAGTACAAATATGAATTTTAGAAATACATGGATATGAAGCAAAAAGAAAGAGTAAAAATAAATAAATATTTGAATCAAGAGTTTTTTAAATTTTTATACAAAAAAAAATACATTTAGCATAACTTACTTTCTATTTAGCCATTAATTTGTTAAAAAAAAGATATGAAGTTAAAATAAATTTAAAATTTAATCTAAAAGGTTTATAAAGATATAATTAATTTGAAAACCTTTTCCATACAAGCAATATGCCATCATTTCATTAACTTTTTAGTCAAAGTACTCATATCCTTGATTATAGTCTAAGTATGGAAAAACTATCTATAGACAAATTATATAGGATTATTTGAAGTAATATGAATATTATTTTTTATGAACTCATGATCTTTAAAAGCCTTGGCTAATAAATAAATAAGCTACCTAATAAACGATGGCCTAAAGTAGTAACTTAATCTCTCTCTCTCTCTCTCTTTTCCTCCTTTGAAACCTTCAAGACATATTCCGAGATTAGAAAGGATATGCATATAATTGTAGTAAAATTTGAGAAATATTAGAGTCTTTTTTTAAAGAATGAAAATTATGACCTTTCATATTTACTTTTTAATTCATAATGTATTATACAAATCCAGGTGTAGTCCTGATCATGTACAATGTATACCGACACAAATTGTATTATACTCTCTGTTTATCTATGTTGCATCTCTCCTTTTACCATGTTTCTTGCTTCAGTAATCCTTGCCATAATGTCTGTTGAGTGAGTCACATGAAAGTTGAACCTATTGGACAAAATGGAGCAACGAAGGGTATAAGTATGACATTTTGTCCTTTCACCTACTCTCTCACTATAGATTTCAGCTCCATTACAATTGTTGAAAAAGATTTGAAAGTGATAGAAGCTTAGTAGATTATTGTAGCTACTGGAATTGAAAGGATAAAAAATCCACATAGAAAGTTAGAAAGGCATTTCTAAACTTCAATCCACATAAGGCCACCGATGCTTGGTTGTCTAAGGTTTCTTATCCTTTATTAACACCTAAATATGAAGATTTTCTTAGATGCTCTACCATCAAAAGGTGAGCTATAAGTAAACTAGTTATACCTTCAAAAATCAAACATGAAGTGTAGAGTTTTAAATATGGAAGTTTACAATAATACAAATTTGTTACATATAGCACCATATTCAATTGTAAGGCATCCACATGTAGAGTTTCATGAGCAAAGTATTGATGTTCTGGATTCATCTTTGTGAAGTACAACTCTCTTTTTCATAGGTTTTTTAGTTATATTTGCATTTTTTTTGTTATCCTTGCAAAAGTTGTCTAGTGTTGTTGATCTTTCCATATCAATGAATAATGTTGCTCCTTAAATACTTTTTGTCACCTTATGTCATCTTTATTTTAAAGTTAATAATTCATCTTGCAAAGTCCTCTAATGGTTAATAGTATGTCAATTAATGACTTAGAAGTGGGTGTAAGTTTTTGGTGTGATAGTCATCTCTAATATTTTTACAATCAACTTTTTAAACTTATTAATTTATCATACAAAGGTTATTTAGATTAGCATGTTCCTTTTAACCAAACTCATGAAAGGTCCTCATCTTTTACTTGAGCCTAGTTTAGTCACTACTACAAAATTACGATTCTATATTAGTTAATAAAACATTAATCATAGGATACACTGAAGTCCATATAAATGCAGTGGAAATTTTTGAAATTATTAGGACAAATAAAATGATAATTTAAAATAAATCAATGTCTATAGTTAATTGGTGGAAGTTTTTAAGTTTAAATGAAATTTTAAGATAAGGATTAAGGTAGGAAATTGTCATCCAAAAGGTACTTAAATGATCATGCTAAAAGAAGATAATATTATATGTCAATTTTGTTATTAACTAACCTATAAAGGCATTTAAAATGTTTCCTTCGACTATAAATCAACACTTGATTATAATGGAGCAAGCCTAAGATATTATTTTGATTTAATAACTGATGTCTATATTTAGTTAATTGACTATATATTTTACATTCACTCTTCATTTAAAAATATTAGAGTGATACCTCAAGCTCCATTATTTAACTCTAGCTTATGTTATGGAGGAGGAATATAACTACTCCTCCATCTTATCTAACACCTTTGGAAACATTATAGAATCTGATTATTATTACTTTATCTATTATCATCTTTAAATGTATAAGATGAGATGGAAAGGGAGCTATGTTACTCCTTCTCAAACATAAATTAACATTGGTCATGAAGGCAAATATATTGCCTATATCTATGATTTACTGATATCTAAATTTGATATATGGTTATGAGAACTAGCAACAATTTTTAGCAATGATAGTGAAAAACTAAAGTTTTTTTTCCTTTTTTCCCTTTTGTAATATTGTAGTAAATTTGTATTTTATGATATAACGATACATAGAAGGAATAAGATTACAGAATAAATTTTCTTATATCGATGTCTTCTTTCTCATATTTTTGTATATTCACATTCAATATGTTAATGCTTGAATCATTATAAGAAAAATATGCAAAAAAAAAAAAACATATAACTTATCTTGAATTTATGATAATTGATAAAATTGATTAAACATTCCTTATTAATTTTGGAACTCACCTTTTTTCCTCAAACTTACAAAAATTAATATCTTCAGTAAACTTCTTATCCTTTTTATGTAACTTTCAACCTTTCTCACACTTGAAACCTCTCCTAGGCAATTGGTAGAATGGTTGCTTTATTTTTTAATAGTTAAAGTAATTTTATAAAACTTAATGTGGTATACAACTTAATTAAAAATATGTTGGAGAAAGGATATTGGTTATTTAATAAAAATTGATGTTGTTTATGGAAACTAAATTCTTACACAACAATGATTTTTTTATTATACCGATATCTAATATATAATAAACCTCTAATGAATATCTATCAATATAATAAACAATGTTTAAAATCCTATAGTTGAATGATATCGTTTATTTAAAATGTTGGTCTTTTAAGTAGCAACCAATGTAAAATGTCTTACACTGCCTATAAATTGCATCCATCTATTAGTTTCTCTTCCATTCCCTTTTTCATTTTGGATTTCACTCCATAGTTGTTCTTTCATTTCATTTTATTTATGTGGCCTAGGAAGGCAATACAAGATCAATATTGTAAGTCATGGCTCCTAGACACAATTTTTACAAGTTTTGCATCATTCATATGAAGATATTGTTATTAAAATATAATAGGTATGCGGGTGTTTACTAATAGAGAAATTTCATTTGCAAGTCTTGCATCATTCATATGAGGGCATATATTGAAATTTGTTGTGAACATGAAAGCTAGGGGAATGGACTACTTTATAGATACCATGCAAACATTTATCATCACTTCACTTCAAAGTCATAAAATTAAAAGATTAAATATAATATTATTGTATGATATTTATTAGTTAATGTTAATAATATTGTTAGAATAATAATGTGTTGCTATATCTATTTTTAGACAAATGCAAGAATGTAAAAATTGTAAAAATAAAAAGAAAAACTACATCAATTATTTACTATAAAATCAATATGGTTATAATTAGATGATAACACATTATTTATTTGACCAAATCAATGTATAAAGGTAGCATCCACTACCTAACTCTAATAAATGGTAACAATTAGTATTTATCAAAGTTGGCATCTTATAAGGTATCGGTATATGACGTTGATTTTTTCTACAACTAATATTAAAATAATAGTACACAATACTAAATTTTTGTTAAAAATAGATGTCTAAAGTTTGGTAATCATTTCAAACATTATGATAGATCATTAACAATTGCTTTTAATTTATAAATTAGGGTCTCCTTACAAATTTGAAATAATTGGCAAGATAGCTTTCTTTATGGTACTTGATTGCTTTATTTGCTATAGGCATCTAATTATTCATATTTTTCGATGGGAGAATCAATGTGTTAGTTACCCTATGTGTTGTTTCAAACTTTGATACACATAGAACAAGTAGAATCATTCTTACATTGTAATATAGGAACACTTAAATACTTAAAGTAAATGATCAATCAAGAACTCAAGATTAATAAATACAAAATTATGGTGTGAAACTTTGATTAATTCCAAAGTGATAATAAATTGTTATGAAAAGAAATAGCATCTCAATCTTTACTTTGGTGGGCTTAAGTATAATGCAAATTCTTAATGATATTTTTTCTTATTATAATTTATCATTAATTTATAAGCATCTACATTATTCATTTAAAGTTCTTTCACATCTATTGTTGTTGGTATTTTTATAATTTCACAAAAAAGTGATTATTTAATGCAACAAATACTTTTAATGCCATTAACTTGTAAAATTATAAAGTTTTTACTTGAAACATATTTTTAAACAAAATATTTTAGTTTAAGACATTTGTTATTATTAAAAATCAACATTTAAACCTTTAAGTTGAATGGCATCATTTTACTTCATACATTGCTTTCTTTATTAGGAATCAACATTTGATATTAAAATAGTTTAATTCACAAAGTGCAAGATGGGAAAAAAAAAGATAAAGTCATGGCCTTATTTACAAATTCCATTATGAAGTTCTTCTAACCCTAAAGTGATTATCTCTTTACTAAGGTTTACTCATATTTTAACTTCAAAATGATTCTCTTCAAATTTTTTTCACACTCACTAACTATTTTGTAGTATTGAAAATTTATTAGGCTGTTGGTAAATTTATGGAGTTATGTGTTGATTAGAAAAGTTTCTTAACTTTTATGTTTTATTCTTGCAACTTAATCTATTTTTTTAAAGTGATGCTTACATATACAATTGCATGTCCTATTTGAGAGATGCACATAAATAATAAGTTAAACATAATTGGATAGAATGATATCTATGATAAATTAGAAGGTAATTTCTTTTCATCAAGATAAACCTTTCCTTTAATTGTTGCAATACTCAAATTTACATTTACTTGTTTTACTTCATTGTAGTTTGAAAATGCTCCAAACATGTGCCATTCAGCAGTGCAAATCATTAGTTATTCCTTAATTCCATATCCAAATTGTATAAAATTAATGTAAAGGAAAAACAAGGTTATTATATCTATCATGAATTGCATATGTTGAATTTGGGATTATGTATTATAATTAAGATAAAATGTACATTATTTCTTATTCAATGTAGCATCTATATGTAATATAAAGTTCTAGTATTATGGTTTTAGGGTTCCTATATATATTTCAAGTTAGAAGTAGTGTAGTAGAAGATGTTGTGTAGTAGAATATGTCATAAGACATTATATAGAATGGATAGGGTGCAGTAAAATAGTTTTTTTTATAAGGAATGTAATACAATGTTGGTTATATGAATCATCGAAGTAGTAAATCCAACATTTCACATTGATTAATCAAATAACTTGATGTTTAATTACAATTTTTAACAACAGTTATAAAGATAAAACTGATTTCATTAAATGTGACCAGTTATCGAGTAATGTGACCTAAAAGAAACAACGATAGTTCTTTTGGTGGGAAACCAACATATTATTTCTTTTTCACTATGGTTTTTTAACTAACATTTTAAAATATTCATTGTGTCATTGGATAAAATGATAATTCGAAGATAATGTTTAATCCCTTAAACAATCAACATAGATTTACAATTCTATAGTAATGAGTCGACACATTAATGAATCACTATATTTCATTTTGCATTAACTTTCTCCCTCTTTTCATAGGTATTCTCTCCAACAATAGCTACAACATTCCTAATATTATGAACGTTTTCTTATGCTGAAACAAAAATTGGCAGATGGACTTGTAGTCTTTAACAAGAAGAATTTCATGACCTCAAGTTAGAAGTTAAAGGTTTAAATATCAAAGCAACTCAAAATTTTCAATGTTTCAACACCAATCTTGTAAATTACTTAGGAATGAG
The DNA here is from genome assembly GCA_020226215.1 of Sindora glabra. Lineage (NCBI taxonomy): Eukaryota > Viridiplantae > Streptophyta > Magnoliopsida > Fabales > Fabaceae > Sindora > Sindora glabra. The sequence goes on along the minus strand of CM035234.1, from coordinate 35,217,404 downwards.
TTTCATTTTTGTATTTATAGAAATTTTTTAAATATCAAAGTTTAAATTCAGTGATTTTTTAAGGTGCATGTGCAAAACTTCAGAAAGAAATTTCAAAACAATGCTTTCGAAAAAAACTTCAGTATATCTATACTCATAATCGTAGCTTTTATTTCATATGCAACATGTTATATTTACGATACTTAATGTAAATGTAAGTTGTATTTAATTATATTACATAGTTACTCAATGAGTACTAAGTTATGAGTAAGTGCTATATTTAAAATTTTCAATTACTCAGCTCATAAACATATCTAAAATACTATACATTTGTTAATTTGTCAATTAATTATTATATATTATTATATATATATTAAATATTATATTTATATACAATTTAAATCAATATTTTCTTATTTATTTGAATGTTATGAATATTTTCTTCATATTAAGTTTTAAATATTGTATTAAGAATTAAATATATTGTAACTAATAACATTTAAAGGAAAATATTAATTTACTTTTACTTAATGCATGCTAAAAAAAGTTAATCCTATTATTGAAAAATGTATCTTTTCTGAAACTTCATTGCAAAGTACATTTCTTAATTAGTTATTATATATTATTATATATTAAATATTATATATAAAAATAAAGAAAATCAATTTTATCTATTTATTTATTTCATTTTTTTGAATATTTTTTAAACTTAATTTTTAAATATTATATTAAAATTAAATATATATTATCAATAAAGATTTAATCAAACTTTAGCCCTCAAAATTATTAAATTAATCTTAATTATAATATCCTAAAAGAATGATAAATATAAATTAATTATATATTTTATTCTTTTAACAAAAATTAATAAATTTGAAATAAAATTTCATTGTTATTCTATCAGAATGTAGAAATTGTTAATTGAATTATGTAGTTACATACTTTAAATTTTAATAAGAATATTTGAGAACTAATATTTAATTTTTTTACTTGATACTAATATGTTATTAATATTAATTTATAAATATTACAATTCAAATTAAAAATATTGTAATATAAAATTTACTAAAAATTTATTTATACAAGTACATATTCAATTAAGGTGAAAGTAAATTTATAGACCAAAAATAAACAATGAGTTGAAAAGTTAAAAACAAATGTACATTCATTAATTAAATTATATACAAATGCAATATAGTAAATCCTCAGCCTTAATCCCATTGGAAGGCTTCCCATGTCAAATTGGGAAATAAGTACATATTATCATGGTAACAAAGCTTGTTATTACACCTGGAAAGTATTAGTAGCAAGAAAGACTAAGTCTTTCAATAAGGATTCACTAATAATGACCTTACAAAGAGATGGATATGAAAGCCAAAGATTGCATTGAGGTAACTATAAGGACAATCACCATTACTTCTCATTTCATCCATTATACAACCACTTTTGAATACCTAATTGTATGCACTTTTTTTTAAAGTTGTGAATCCAACATAAACTTCATTCTTCCACTTCTAAATTAGTTGCGATAGACATGAAAGCCAAAAATTGCTTCGAATGCCTAATGTATGGCTAAGTGCTCTATAAAGGTTAACAAAACATAATTATTAAAATGAAATTAAAATTTTTACATCAAATGTACTCATAATAACTTCATCTTATTCACTATTTTAATATTTTTTTACTTTAAATTTTATAAATTTTTATAAATTTTAGTACTCATAATTTTTACATAATGTAATAAATGTTTTCCATTAGGAGCTTTTAGGTTAACAAGGTCACAATATAAGTAATCTATAAAATATTATGTGTGAATCAACAACCCCTTATAGGAACAGGCATATTTGAGAGTCTTTGTGGCTCATAAGCCAATTGGTGAAGAAGAAGAGAGAAAAAACTCTCAATTGAATAATAAAATTCTATTCAACTTTGGATGCAAAACTATAGCTCTTAAAGGGCATTTATACAAGTTTTCTAAGGGCATTTTCATTTTAAATTTTCTAAAATATCTTTCTATGTGAAATTCTATGTATTAGGTGCAATGTTTTCGAAAATTCTAAAAATATTAGCTAGGAATTCTAGAAACATTTTCTAGAAAACTTTAATACTTATCCATGTTGTATTCATTATATTGACTAGGTGCATAGTAAGGTCCTTGGGTTTTATATTATTCTCTGTAAGTTAGATGAGATTGACCCTTGAGTCTAGTTATATTCCTTATAGTATGGTAAGAGATTAGTGATGTTAAAAAGTGGCAGAGATGCCAAAGGAATCTGGTAACTCTATCTTGTAGATATTATCATTGATCTTTTGCATAACTTGAAATGGTTCTTCTATCTTTAAGGCTAACTTAGCATTAGGCTAATTCGAAAATATCTCTTTACTCAAGTGTATCCATACTAAATCTTCTTCTTTAAAAGTATACTATCACCAATGTTTATCTCTTTGGGCTTTATATTTTGAATTTTGTTTCTCAATTCTTGAACAGACTTATTCATAAAGCTTTTTAATCTCTTTTGCTTTTTGCTCTACATCTGTGCTATACTATCAACTAAAAGAAAATAGTGCTAATCTAGTGGCTTGAGGGGACGAGTACTATACATTACCTTAAACGGACATTTTCCAATAGTTTGATTGGTGGAGTTATTATAAGCAAATTCGATTTGGACAAGTATAATATCCTATTGCTTTAGATTCTATCTAGCAAAGTTATGAAGTAAATTACCTAGAAGTCTATTAATTGCCTCTTTTTGTCATCTATTTAGGGGTGACTAATATTGCTAAATTGAAGCTTGGTCCCTATTTTCTTCCATAAGGTTCTCCAAAAAATGACTTAGAAATTTAACATCTCGATTAGAAGTGATTATTTTTGAAATGCCATGAAATCAAATAATCTCTTTAAAGTATAAGTTTGCAATCTAGATAACATCACTTGTCCTTTGACATAAAATGAAATATGCCATCTTCGAGAATCTATCTATAATTACTATTATGGAATCTTTTTATCTCTAAGTACATGGTAGTTCAAAACAAAATCCATGCTAACATCTTCCCAAGGTGCTTTAGGAACCAACAAATGCATGCATAGCCTTGTATTCTAACTCTTTGTTTTAGCCATGTTACAAATTTTACATCTCTAGATATGTCTATTAATATCTCTTTCAAGCTTAGATGTGTAGAAATTTTCTTTGACCAAGGCTACAATTTTTTCATGTCCAAAGTGACCGGCTAATCCTTCATTATTGGCTTCCCAGATAATGAATTATCATAGGGAACATTAAGGAATGCACAGAGTTTTATCTTTGAGTAAGAATCCTTAATGCCTATAGTATTGTTGGAATGGTTGTGACTCAGTGATACTCTAGATTTTTCTGAAATCTAGGTCATCTTGGTATAGTTCTTTAATAATTTCAAATTTGATAATTTTTATCTAAAGAGTAGACAGCAAAGTGTGTCTTCTATTGAGAGCATCTAGTATAACATTTTGACTTCTAGCTTTATATTTTAGTAAGATTTAGTATCCTTGCAAGAATTAACTCTAAGCAGCATGTCTATAATTGATCTTTTGCTAAGAGTTTAAATGTTTGAATGCTTTATGATCATAGTAAAGGAGGAACTCTTTAGGTAGTAGGTAGTGGCTCTAATGTTATAAAGCACAAATGATGGCGTAAAATTCTTTATTATAAATGGAGTATTTAAGTTTGGCATTGATAAGTTTTTCACTAAAAAAAGGTGATTAGATATCCTTCTTGGCTCATAACTGTGCCAATTCTAGTGTTAGAAGCATCATAGTTAACTTCAAAGACCTAGTCAAAATTTGGAAGGGCTAATATTGTTAGTGTGTATCCTAGAACCAATCATATAGATGATTGAAGTTATACACAATGTATTATATTTTATTTTAAGTAATTTAATTATTATATTTTATTTTTATAATTTTATTATTATTATGCGTAATTTATAACTTAATATAATAATTATCCTTGGAATAGCTTCGTTATTCCTAAAATGCCCCTAGTCAAGTATTATTATGAAAAGGATAGTAATAATGCATCGAGACTAGCATGTATAGTGACTGATGATTATGAATCATGAATATGTGATATCAAGTCAATACATGAGTATATTGCTAGTGAACAATGTACTAGACTGACCCCTTATGAGAATATTGCATGGATATATGTGTCATGAGTTATTCTCATATGATCACAAATACACATAAATCTTTAACCTGAAATCACTACGGTTCCCTACATGAGGAATTACTCACTTTAATATTGTCCTATGTCACCTTTAATCAGGATGACAAGTAAGGCATTGATTGGGTGTGTCATAAATCGTGCAGAGGGAAGTGAGTGATGTAGATGGAATTTTATTACTCTTATATAAAAGAGAAATATCCTTAGGCCCCTTAATTAAGTGAGACTTAGAAATACATGGCCATGCTCAATTGAATTAATATGTGATATTAATCATTTATTTTAAATCTACTCAGTATCAAGAAATATAAATTGAACATTGACGAGGATGACACATTCCATGCCTTTGATTCAATTTGGATATTATTACAAAAGGGTTATAATGCAAAACGTTGATCATGTATTATGTGGATATCAAATCACAGACATTCTTACTACTTGAGTGGCAGTGATGTATTGTTAGATACCGCTTATTGTCTATGGCTCAATAATGAGTCATTGTCAACATAGTAAGAACCTACAGGGTCACACAAAAGGAGTAGGAATAAGACAATAATTAATTGGACTTTAATTATATTAATATCTAATTAATTGAACTTATTTTTGTGCATATATATATTATTAAGAATAATAAATTCACGTTATATATATATATATATATATTATGTGATATTATTTGATATTAAAGTAATATCAAATAATCACATTATCAGATATTAGATAAATATATTATGAGATAATATTATTTTGATATTTGATAACTATATGCAATTATCTAATAATTAAGATATTTATATTATGAGATAATATTATTATCTAATATCTGATAATGTAATAGATAAGTCCTATCTCTCCCCATTATCTCTAGGATAAGGATAAGATGAGTTGTTAAGTGTGATTAAGATTTTGGAAGCATTATCCTAGTTAGACTAGGATTATGGCTTGCCTAAGTTCTATAAAAAAGGACTTGAGGGCAGCACTTTAACAACACGTTCAAAGCTTCCATACAAATCCTAAATCACTCAGAAAACATCCAATCCTAATTCCTAGAGAGAAAAACGCATCCTAGCATATTCGTGGAGGGTGAGAGGTCATTGTTCACTCCATGTGGATATCGTAGAGACACCGTACCTTTCAACCGGTGTTTGATTCATCCATTCTCAAGTTTTGATCAGTAGAAACACGAGTGCTCAATAGGTAAAACTCTAATCATTGATTTATGTCTTTTACATGGATCTTAGGTAGAATTCGGATTAAATTTTTGAATTTTCGCTGCATATGATAATCCGAATTCCTAACAAATACTATAGCTTCAGTCAACTGTTTCTTCAACTTTTCAAAACTTTTCAGGGCTTATTCCATCTATTAGAAACTATCTCTTTTGATGCAATCTGTGAGTAGGGCAACAATGAAGCTAAAGTTTTTTATGAATCTTCAATAAAAAGAGGCTAGTCCATGGAAGCTCCTAACATTATAAATGGATTTAAGAGTTTGCTAGTTATTAATGGCTTCTATCTTGCTTGGGTTAGCTCAAATGCCTTCTGCAATGATGATATACCTAAGAAATATAACTTTATTTGTTAAGAATGAACACTTCTTGAGGTTAACATAAAGTTTTTGCTCTCTAAGGATCTCCATCACTTGTCAAATATGCTCCAAATGTTCTTTACTTTTTTGTAAATTAGAATATTGTCAATGTACACATTTACAAATTTCTTGATATAGAGTCGAAGTACTTGATTCATTAAGCACTTAAATATGCTGTGAGCATTTGATAATCCAAAAAGCATTGTAGTCCATTCATATAAGCCATCTCTAGTCTTGAAAGCAGCTTCTATTCATCTCTAAGTCGTATTCTAATATGATGATATCCACTGCAAAAGTTAATTCTAGAAAAGATAGTGACTCCATGTAGTTGGTCAAGCATATAGTCGAGTTTGGGTATTGGGAATCGATACTTGATAATGATCTTATTTACAACTTAACTATCAATAATATTCTATAGCTTCCATCTTTCTTTAGCACAAAAAATGATGGTATAACATAAGGACTAATGCTTTTCTGAATTAATCCTTTCTTTAATAGCTCTTTAACCTGATATTGGATCTCAGCATGCTCTTAAAGACTCATCTTATCAGGTATTTTGTTTAGAATGACAACTGCAACGATGAAGTCAATAGCGTGTTGGATGTCTCACATTAATGGCAAGTTAGGAGGAATATCTTTTGATGTAAAATCCAGAAATTCAGCAAGTAGTTGCCCAACTTCTAATGGAAAGGTAATTCTATTGTTTTTTTTTCTTTGAACATTAATATGAGGCACATGGCCCAAGCTTTTGCTAATGTCACTTTGAACTAAGCTTTAGATATTAAAAACACCAACGACTTAGCATCACATTTAGCTTGATTAAACTCTTTAAGTGGTAATAGAGTTAACTTGATCTTCATTCCATCTTTTATGAAAGAATAAATATTTGTATAACCATTATATATAGCATAATGGTCGTATTGCCAAGGTTTTCCTAAAAGGAGGTGACAAACTTCCATAAGAATGACATCACACTTACCTCATCTTAGTTTTTACCAATAAAAAAAGAAATAAGGCAGCATTCAATAACTTTTATCTTATTATCTTTGTTAAGCCATTGTAACTTGTAAAGGTGTAGATGCTTTTGGGTAGGTAGTTTAAGCTTTTCCATCATGTATCTCAATATGACATTCTCATAACTTTTACTATCTATGATAACATTACAAACTTTAGCATAGGTTGTACATCGAGTATGGAAAATGTTGTGCCTTGACTAAGATTCTTCCTTTTTTTGATACAATGTGTAAGCTTTGTCTAATCACCAGTGATTCTCTATGATCAACAAGGTGAGTTCTTTATTAAACACCAGTGATTCAAAGTATTCATCTTTTATTTGCTCAAGCTTTTTCTTTTCCTAACACTTCTTAAATTTCTCCTTCAAAAATAGTGATTTTTTTTTCAATTTGGGCAATTTAAAGCAATATGGCCATAACCTTAGCATTTGAAGCATTTAAGTGGTTTAGGTTTAGTGGATGTTTTAGGGTTAGCTTCTTTGGTAGGTTTAAATGGGGTCTTGTTTAAGGTATTAGATTGTGAGGTTTGAGTTTTACGAGTACCAGTTAGGTTTCTTGAGGAGGAAGATTGAAGAAAAAGCTTTTTAGAAAATTATTTCTCAATTCGAATGGCAAATCAAATGACATCATATAAAATTTAGTATTGTTAGAGTTGGATTAATTGGGCAATATTAGAATTCAGTCATTCAAGGTAGCGAGCAATAATCTATTCTTCTTTTTTTTAAAATATTACATTTCATCATCAATTTCTCAAATTCCCTAGTGTATTCTTCAACAGATAGGGATCCTTGGTGAAGATTCTGCAACTAGATAAAATTATCTTGATAATAGTGATCAGGTAGGAACTTACGTGCAAGTTCACGACACATTTCCTGATCTTGCTTCATCTTTTGCATTTTCATTTCTTCTTTAAATTTTCCTACCAGATGGAAGCGTGTTTCTTTAACTTAATAGCAACAATTTTAACCTTCTGCTCATCAGGTATATCTTTTAATTCAAACACCCTTTTAATTATTTAAAACTAATTTGCAAATTCATTTAGTTAAAGCCTTCCCTTAAAATCTGGAATGTCCACTTTAATATCAACTTCTAGAATTGGTTACCTTTAGGGGCAACAATTGATTGTTAAAGAATAGTTACTACTGTCAAAATAGTTACTATTGTTAGAATTATATTTTGGATTCCTTTTTTGATTTAATAAGTCCTAGTAGGCATTTACAATCTTTTGTAATTGTTGAATTTGTCTCCACATTTCTTCCATCTCAATCTCTTGGATGTTTCTCTCATTTTATCTTTTTGGTGGCATTTTGGTAATTTATAATGGGTTATGGGTTTAAAGTTAAATTTCTAAAAAGTTTGCAGGCTATTTGTAATAGTAAGACAAAGTTTAGGATTAAAATTGAACTTCAGCAAAGTCTAGATTTTTTTGTAATAATAAATAAATATTGGGGTCAAAATAGAATTTGTGTAAGGTTTAGGCACAAATTATAATTTTAGGAAATATTAGGTTAAGATGGAAATATGGGTAAGTTGAGGTTTAGATAATTATGTTGATGTGGTTGCTAATCTAGCTAAAGTGACATGTGGTGTAACTTAAGTGGCTGACATAGAGCTAACTATACACATAAAGGTTAACTCTACAACTAATGTCAAATTGCTAACTGTATATGCTAACATGGCATCCTCTGAAACATGGCATCCATAGAATGAATTACATAGTGCTGATGTGGTCATCTTCTACCCTAAATAAATGCATGATTGACACATGGAGTGCATGACTAGCATATAATTCTCCAATGGAGGCACATGAGGGCACATGACAACTTTGTTCACTGTGAAATTTTGTAGTCCAATGTTTTGGATCACTCTGAACTCATCTGCAGTGTTGTTTTACTGAGAAACTCATTGAAAGTTAAGGTTTTGACACTACTAATTGTTAAAGTACAAAACCAAGAAGTATTCCTACCACCTCTAATTCAAACACTTGTGTAGGAAGCTAGATAAACTAACTCGAATACCAAAATGGCTTAGAAGCCAATTGGTGATGAAAAAGAGAGAAAAAAACTCAATTGAATAATGAAATTCTATTCAACTTTGAATGCAAAACTATAGCTTTTAGGGGATATTTACAAGGATTTTCTAGGGGCATTTTTATTCTAAATTTTCTAAAATACCTCCACATGCAAAATTTGTTGTATTAGGTGCAATGTTTCTAAAAATTTTAAAAATATCTTCTAGGAATTCTAAAAACATTTTCTAGAAATCTTTAATACATATCCATGTTGGATTCATTATATTGACTAGGGGTATAGAAATCCTTAGGTCTTGTGCTACTTCAACATAGAAACTTTTAGTGGCGATTTTGAACAACTAAATTGGGGAGCAACACCAAGATCCTTCAAAATTGAATGTGAGTTTGTGCACCATCTTTTGTCCAAGCTTTCCACACTATTGTACAAGTTGTCAATACACCTAACACAAGAGTTTCCTCCTAGTAACTTCAGAATGGAACCAAGAGGTATGGTGAGGAATCCAAATATGAAATCAACAAAATCTTCCTCTGCTTCTATACCCATAACTTTAATTTTTGACTTGCTACAATTCACTTTTATATTCATTCTACAACTTTCTTCCTTAGCATGTGATATTGTGTCGACTTTAAATGCAGGTAACCTCAATTGTGTGGTCTTTTTCATGTCATTTTCTAAAAATGTGTTGGTGAGTAGCTCACTAGAAATTAATATATTCTTGAGCAACTTCAAGATCTGCAGGCCAATAAAAATATTAACCCATTATTTTACATTTTCCCCCAAATAATTGACGACCAAAGCTTTAATTTGATGCTATTGAAGAAAAAGGAGAAAGTTATGGACATGTCCATAAGCTTACAACTCATCAAACCTCAATATTACAACCATGCATGCCTATGCAAGCTTACATAATTTTTTTTTTTGGTCAAACTCAATTTTGGATTTTCTTTTTTAACTCAAAATGGATTTTGGGACCCATACAAGGAGAAAGAGAATAAATTGACATCAATTTAAACTAAAGGAATATATTATCATCATTGTTATCTTTTTATAAAATAATTTTTCACAAAATCTATAATTAGATTATACATATCTATCTTGTAAATTAGCCGACAATTTTATTTATATCGAAATGAAATAATTGCTACTTCATTGACAAACTATAAAATTGATGCGAAATATGCCTTTCAAACGAGTAAATTACATTTATTTGATTGCATGGTTATTGTTATTCAAATTTTTCTCAAAAACACAATAACATGAAAAATACTTTCAAATCAATGATAAGATCAAAGAATATTATATTTCTTTTAAAAAATTACTGATTGGTATTAGTATTCTTATTTTATTAAATAAGAACACTAGTCTTGCATCAAAATAAAAGGTATGTATTGTTGCTATGGAATGTTCTATTGACGAGAAGAATTATAACCTATTAAATATAAAATCTGAAATACATACAAGTAACACTCTCACTATATACATCTCTTGCATATATTTCATATATTATATTATATTATACCTAGACTGCAACAAAAGCAAATGCTAATACCTCTTCCAAGCCAATGGTTATGAATGTCTCCTCCAACCGAGAAAAGTCTTTGTACCCAAGTTGGATTAGGAGCTGCAAAGAGTTATCAATCGAGTTGGAGGGCGCCGGGATAGCTTCTTTTACTATTTTTCGGAACTTGCAGTCAATTTCCGCCGCTTCCTTTGTCAAATTTACTCTCTTCATTTTGCGAGGTGGCTCAAGCTGTAAAGTCAATTTCATAAAATATTATGACTTTGGTAAAAGATTTTATAATTTTGCTAAATGTGACAAAACTATATCGCCTTAGTTATACCCATATTGTGACTGCTATTGGAATATGAATAGTACATGATGTTAAATTTGATCTACTTATATTTAATAGATTTTTTTTAAAAGTTTCTATAGATCATACTCGTTAAAGTTTAATTAATTTTATTTAATTTATAGATTTAAAAATCGTATTATTTTGACTATCATAATTATAAGACTTTTAAAAAAATTATTTATATTATTCTAATAAATTATTATTTGAAAGGTTAGTATATAAATAATATACAATTTTGATCTAATTAAAACACAATGAATTTGAAATATTAATATTTGATTTATTTTTACATGTTTTTGAAAATTTTGAAAATTGATATAGTTAAAATACACTATATACTCAAAGAAAATTTTACCTCAAATAAGTAATTTTAAATCATAATCTTTTAGTTTCTTTTTTATTTTCTTGAAAAATTGATTATTAAACTTCAATATTTACCCCTTTCAAATACAAGAAATTTCGACCCTCCTTTCACAAAAACCCCACCTTTAATATTTACCCCTTCCTCCGAACCGTATACATTTTGTTTATGTACATCAATCGTCCACAAGTGCACTTTGCATTTGCGAAAGAACTAAGTGTTCGTGGTGAACATGAACAATATCCACATATAAAATATTTTGGAGGCTCTGTGTTATCCACGTTCACCAACAGCTTTGAGCGAAGTACATGGCAGGGATTTCGCGGATTTAACAACATATTTTTGTAGATATCATTCAAGAAATTATCGGTGTCAAGATTTTCCACCGATTGATACAAATTGTTTATACTTTCAGCTGATGCTAGATGCTGAGAATCCTTGTTGCCAACAAGGCAGATGATGGTGCCCAGCGGAAGTGTGAGGAAGCTGAAGAGCGTGTCGATGAAGTCCTTAGTTGCTTCAGCCACAACAACTTTCTGCAACTCTTTGTCAACTAAGATTTTCAAGGAAAATGATTGTGGTTCTTGCTGGGAATCCATTGGAAAAATTTGAGGGATGTATGAATTTCCTCAAAGCGGGGGGTGTATATATATTTCATTCTGGCTGGCTCAATTCAATCTTAATGGGTAAGGAAGCCCCAAAAAGAAAAAAAAGAAAAAAAAGAGTCAAAGTTCTGTACTGGAAGAGGAAAAGAAAAGTTGAAGGTGGAAGTACGAGTGTCAGTTTTCTCCTCCACGAGGTATGAATAGAAAGAGAGAGATTAAAAGTGTGTTTAGTTTATGTTTTTTAAAATATTTTTCTGTTTTTAAAAATAAAAGAGTAAAAGAATCTATTTGCTTAAGTATTTTTTTTATTTTTAAAAATTATTTTCAAAACATGTGTTTTAAAAATAAGAAAACAAGAATAACTTTAAATTATTTTTATTTTTCTATTTTCAAAACACATTTTATTAATGGTATTAATGTAATTTAAGATTATTTTCAGAATAACTTACCAAATATTAGGAGTGACAATTTTTGACACGACATAAGTTATACAAGTTCGGATCGAACTTAATCGAGTTTGGATCATAAATGATTCGACTCATTTGACTCGAATAAATTTTGTGTCGAATTCGACTCAACCCATTTTAACCGTTTAAGTTATGCGAGTTATTAATCATATCAACCCGACCCCATTTTAACCGTTTAAGTTATGCGAGTTATTAATCATATCAACCCGACTTGTATAACCCATTTAACCTATTTATCAACCTGTTTATATTTATTTTTTATTTTATATAATGGATTAAACGAGTTGATAAACGGGTTCAAATTAGGTTAAACGAATTCAGATTGTTACTATATAAGCATATTATGTATATTCGGATTATACAGGTTGTCTCAAGTCAACCTATTTAATAAACAGGTCATGTTAGTTAGACTCGTTTATTAAACGGGTCGTTATTAAATGAGTCATGTTTGCGTTGAATATGAACGGGTTTGGATTATGCTCAAGTCGACCCAAACCCAACTCATTAACTCAAATTGTCACCCCTACCAAACACTTTCTTTTTTTCATTATTTTTAAAAACTATTTTTGAAACCTATTTTCAAAAATAGTTTTGAAAACAAAAAATAGAAAACATAAACAAATACACCCTAAGATCTTGCCTTCTAGAAGAAAAAATTATACTTTATACAAAAAAATATATATTATACTCTAATTAAATGTAAAATTTCTTATTAAACATTTTTAATATAGACAATACTTAGATATGCCCTTTTAGATATCGTGACAATTTTCATTCAAATAGTTATTATATAGTAATAATTAATAAAATAATTAACACAAAAATTATAATATGAGCAAAGAACTTTACATTAAATATCGAAATAACTTTATTTAAATTTTTTTAATAAAGTTAAAATTGTATTATTGATAAGAAGTTATCAATATCACTAAACTTTAATTATAACTTGAGTTTTTCATTATGATTTTTTCCTTTAAATTTTTAGTTCATACATTATTGGGAAAACGTGAGTATGTCATATACAATAGGATAAAAATATATCAAAAAGGGTGTATTGAAGCTTAAAATTTTAAGTAAATTAGTTTTGAAAACAACTTGCTTTTTATGTCCTTCAAAGAGCAACAAATATAAAGATATGAAAATCAAGTAAATATTAAGTAATAATAAAGTAATAAAATGCACAAATTTAAAGAGTAAGGGAAAAAGAAGATATCAATTATGTATAACTATTTAATTGTTCAATCTACTCTACTTTCCCAATATTGATATCAATCTTGATGATTATCTACCAATACATTTTTTTTATTAATAAAGCTTAAGTACAACTTCCCACTTGATCTTTTAAGGATTCAAACAATCCCACCTCAATACTTAAGGTTTTCCTTATCACAACCTACCTACAAGGTATCTACAAGTGTGTCTCTCACACTTTACCCTAGCTAGTAAACTTTTATAAGGTAAACTTTTGTCTCTTGAAGAGACTACAAAGGTTTATACACTTTAATAGTATAGATTTGAAAGTTTAAACTTAAAAAAGAAAATTATAAAAAATAGAAAGAATTCTAGAGAGAGAAAGTCTCCTAAAGAGAAGAAGAGATGCTTATATATCTTGCCAATGTAGTAAGAACATCTATTTATAGTGGAGGAGGCAAAACTAGCCATTGGAGAATGCACAATTCACAAAAGGCAACTTCAACTTCAAAGTTTTATTTTTTTCTTACTCTTTAGTCTTCTTTACTACTTACTCTTTTAGAATATCATTGATATGTCACTTTCAAAATCATGTATTAAATGGCAATGCTTCCTCTTTCCTTTGTTTTCTTGAAAGATCACCTTCATTATATATTCTAAAAGTATAATTTGCTTACTCTTTCTATAAATTTTGAATTTCTTTAGGAGTTATTACTATCAAGTACAGTACTTTGCCTACTCTTTCTAATTTGAGCACTTGTTAAAGTATATCTACTCAAAATGAATTAGTAGTTAAAAAAACAACCTACAAAATTCAAAATTTGCAAAAGATAATACTTACAAAGAGCAAAGAATAACCTAAACGTAATCAATGATTTTTTTACTTTTGATTGTAAAAGAGCAAATTTTCACTAATATGGTAAGCATCCTCTTTATATTAGATCAAATTCTTTCCAAACTAAGTAAATAAACATGTGGAATCAATTAGAAAATAGATTTGACCATTTTTTCAAAAAAAAACAAAGAGCAACATAAGTAGAATTCATTTTAAACTAGTAAAGTACTAAACCCAATGACATATAATCAACAAATTGACATTTTTGCACTTAGTAAATTATAGCATTTAAATATATCATCACCAAAACCAAAACATTTATTCATTTAAAATCAAAAAGGGTCCAAATTTTACATTCTCCCCCTTTTTGATGATGATAACTTACAAAAATGTTTTGAAAACAATTAAATTTTGAAAACTAGCAAGCATCTTATTAGAACATGATATCAAGATTGTCATAGCAATTTTCAAGAATTGGAGCATAGGATTCAAATATCAGAGCATGAAACAAAGCAATTATAATAAAAGCTCTTACTATTTTCTTTTTGTAATTCTTTTTGTTTTCAAAGTTGAAACAAGGGTTTTAAAATATCAAAATCTACTGGAAACAACAATCATAAGTATCAAAGCATAAGCATAGCATGTATCTTATTATAGAGTCAGAGCATCATATCAGAAAAGATTGAGTATCAAAGTATAAGGATTTCGATATTTTAACAAGGATTTTTTTTATAATAGTGTGCCTTGCTATTTACTATTGTCATTTTCCTTGTTTTCAAGTTCAAGTGTATATTACTACTTTCTCTTTGCTTTTATCATATGTTATTCTTTTTCCTTTTTATTCCTTTGTTCCTTTCCTTTCTCCTTCTTCATCATCAAAAAGTGAAAAGTGTACAATAATTCTAATAGGTAAGATATGAGTGTTATCCTAAGAAAAACAAGTAGCAAGATCACAAGAATGGGAAATAATAGAACACTGAAAGTGATAGCGAGAAGAAATAATCATTAAGAGCACCCCCACCTCAATCATTGCATTATAAAAGTTTTGCATTTAAGAGTTAGGTAGCAGTGAAAAAGACTAGGTACTTAATAAGTAATAGAACATATGAATACAACAAGATCATTATTTTTAATTCAAATGATTGTTCCAAAAGGTGCAATAATTGGTAACATGCAATAAATGCATACAATAATGATGATTTAATGCTCTTAATAATTATTTAATACATCCTAAACATAAAAAATTCTAAATAAAGTCATGGTTGTTATCCTAACATCATTCTAAAATTAACTACTACATGCATTCAAACTATAACACATCCTAAGCTACATAAGATCCTAAAAGTGACTTGAATCAAGGCATATTGTTTCTAGCATTCTCAAAAGCATCCATAGCATCTTGAAATGCTCCATAAACATCATATGAAAGCTTCTAACTAGATTCTTTGAGTTAGTTCAAATTCCTAATAAACATTTCCATTTGGAGCTTTAACATACCAACTTTGGTAACTAAGGAAGTGTCTTAAAGTTGCTAGTTTGCCACTAGTTGCTATGGTGCAGCAGCTTGCTTGTTTACACTAAGTGTTGCTTTGACCATTTAAACATTAGGTTGCTTGATCTCAATATGAACTTGTTATATATTTATTGATTGTTTATTTTCAAATTGGTGAACATTGATAGCAAATATAGTGTAACAAGTATGGAAAAAGTTAGTCCGGATGAATTAATAAAAGCAAGAGGAATATCAATGATGTTATTGTTTGTGCTAGGCATTAGATCACTTAGATTGATTATAATAAGTGGGGATGAAAAGGATGTGAAGGGCTTGTGAAAAAATCTTCATGAAAAGTTCCATTATTAGGCTAAGATGAGGGTGCTGGGATAGTGATAGCTTAAAAAACATGGATAATTCTTCAAAAGGAATAATGAGTTGCTCTTTCTAAGGTGAAGAATGGATGAAAGCAATCCTTACCAATTACCTTAAGCTTAAGTCAACTTCTTGTTGCACTATAAAAGCAAGTACATTGGATTGCCTTTTTGAACAAAGAGTTACTCATTTATGGTTTAAGAATAGCATTAAATATGGATATTTTCTCATCAGCCTTTTCTTGCACCATAAAAGCAAGTGCATTTAGATCATTTTCTGGAGTAGTAGATTGCTCATTTGAAGATTGAACAACTAGCCTAAAGTAAGCTTCATCAAGAGACTTTTCTTTTTCAACCTTATCATTAAAGCTAGTAGAGATAAATTTGACAGGGGATAAGCCATAGTGAAATTAAATATAATCTTCACTAAATGCTTTTCCTTAATAGTTGCTTATATTTCTATTCTAGAACAAAAAAGTGTACAATTTCATCTTTAACAAATTCATCATCATTATCAATGATAATGATCTTGCTTTAAGATCTACTTACTCTTTTCTTCTATGAAGAGCCTTTAAAACTAGATTTTATCCTTTTTAAATCTTCGAAAGTAACTTTAAAGCTAACTTCTCTTAACTTTTTAGCATACTTCTTCAACATTTACTTTTGTTAGGCTTGTAAGGAAGGTTTTGTTATTTTTTTTCCTTATAAATCAACAATAAGCTTAATGTCTCTTAACTTCTTATGAATGGGTCTATCAAAGAGCATGGTGCCCTTTTTTTTAGGTCTAGTTTGTCATCTAAGTCTAATGAGAAGATTTGGTTGCTTTTTCTAAATTAATTTGAATTACTTTCCTCATTAGAGCTAAATGAAACTTTATCTTTCAACAATAACATATTCACTAACTTTCTTTTGGTACCAAACAATTTGTGAGGGATTTTTAACTTCTTTAAGGTTTTGCTACCTTTATATGATAAGGACTTTAACCACTTGGCATTCATAGTATTTCCATCATATATCTTTGTGATAAGTTAACACCAAGTGCTTGGTAAATCCGGTTAATAATCATCTCATATTGTAAAGAAGCTTTCTTGTAGTTTAGCCTTTATACCATATGTTGCATAATTAAATGGTCCAAATTTATTTTAACTCCTTTTTCTATGACCTATATCAAAAAGGCTTCAAAAGTAGTTAAAAATGTATTGCTTGACAAAGGGTGAGAAGATATCAAATAAGTTGACTTGAAACAACTAAACTTGCTTTACCATCCATATAAGTATGTTAGAAATATCCAAAAATTTGCTTTTCCTAGTAGATACATCAAAAAAGCTTTCTTACTTAAGGGAATGTACTTGCCTTTTTTCCTTCATACCTCTAGTATAATGCATATGTAATACATCTTAATTAACAATCATTTTTTTATTTTATTTATTATTAATTAATTAACATAAAATTAATTTGAGAATGCCTAAAAATTATATGCATAAATACAAATGTAAAATGACATGAAAATCCATCACATAATTTTTAATTTTCCTAAAAAAATAATTCAACTAATTTTGAATCAAATTAATTAAGATTAATAATTCCAAACTTGTTTCTTATAAGATAAAATCTTTCCCTATGGAAGGTTTTGTGAAAATATTAGCTAACTAATTTTTAGTGTTTATAAAATTGAGTTCAATATTTTCTCTATAAATATGATCTCTTTTAAAATGATGTTTAGTCTCAATATGTTTAGTTCTAGAATGTTGAATAGAATTCTTGTCAAATTAATAGCACTTGTATTATTGTGAAGGATTAGGATGTGATCAAAAATCAAATTGTGATCTCTAAATTATTACTTTATTCACAATACTTGAGCACAATAAATTCTAACCGCCATATATTTTGCCTTAGCTATTGAAAGAGCAACTAAAGCTTTCTCCACTAATGCTTCTCTTGTCAAGCTTACAACTAGCAAAATCAACATCAAAGTACCTAATAAAGTCAAAAAAATTATTTTTAGGATACCATAAATTAAGAATTTTATTATCAAGTAAATATCTAAAGATTCTTTTCACAACTATCAAGCGTGATTTTTTGGTATTAGATTGCACATAACCATACACTAAACATGATATCTATTCTACTAATACTTAAATAAAAAAATGAACTAATCATACTTCTACATTGCTTCTCATCTACCAACTTACTATTGTCATTTTTATCAAGTTTAATGAAGGGTCTCATAGGTGTACTGAAGACTTTAGCATTTTCCATCCTAAATTTCTTTAAGATATTTAGTATACTTAGCTTGGTTGATAAAAATTCCATCTTGGTTTGCTTCACTTAAAGTCCAAGAAAGAATGCAAGCTTACCCATCATGCTCATTTCAAACTCCCTTTTCATAAGGTCAAGAAATTCCTTGTATAAAAACTCATTAATAGACCCAAGTATAACATCATCAACAAATATTTGTAAAATTAAAATATCATAATCAATATTTTGATGAAAAGAATGATGTCTACTTTTCCTCATTTAAAACCATTTTCCATAAAGAATTTACTTATTCTTTCATACCAAACTTTTGGAGCTTGCTTAAGATCATATGAAGCATTAGTGAATTTGAAAACATGATTTGGTTTTTCAAAATTTTCAAATCTAAAAGGTTGTTTAACATAAACTTTCCTATTTAAGAAATTATTCAAGAAAGAACTTTTAACATTCATTTGATAAGATTTGAAATTTTTATGGGATGAAAAAGCAAGTAATATTCTAATGGATTCAGGTCTAGTAACAGAAGCATAAGTTTCATTATCATCAACACTTTCTCGTTGATTGTATCCTTGTGCTCCTAACTTTACTTTGTTTCTTACCACTTTTTTAGATTCATTAAGCTTATTATGAAATACCTACTTAGTGCTAATGATTAAATAGTTGAAAGGTTTGGACATAAGTTTCTATACTTCATTCATTTCAAATTAATTAAGTTCTTCTTGCACGACATGATCCAACTCTCATCAAGAAGTGCTTCATCAACATTCTTCAATTTAATGTGAGAGATCAAAGCCTAGTTGTTGTTGTTTATAAATAAAGACTTGTTCAAATTCCTTGAAAAGGATCACCAATGATATATTTTTTTGGATAAGTTAGCATATGTCTTCATTCTCTTAGAAAGTTTCAATGTTAAAACTTAGGAGTTTACTTTTCAGGTTACTCATTTAGATCCTCTTGCTCATTTGGCTTAGCTTGCTCCTTTGATCCATCTTATTCATTTAGAACTCCTTACTCATTTTAAAAATCTCTAGGATTCTTATTTTATGCTTGCTCTTTTGATGAGTTACCTTTTGAGATGAAGTCATCATCCTTATCCAAAGGCTTGCTTATATGAACATCATTCTTCTCATGAAACACAATATGCATGGATTCTTGTATCATGAGAATTCTTTTATTATAAATTTTATAAGCTTCGTTTGTGATAGAGTAAGCTAAAAAGATATCTTTATCAAATCTTGAATCAAATTTTGATAGTTGATTTTTCCCATTATTCAAGATATAGCATCTACATTAAAATGCATGGAAATAGCTAATATTAGATTTTTTTTTCATTTCGAAGCTCATAAGGAGTTTTCTTTTTTTTTTTAAGATGTGAAATATTAAACATCTATTTGTGATGTAGTATTAAGTGTTTAGTGATTTCACCCAAAAAATATTTTAGAAGTTCATGTTCACAAAGCATGATTCTAGCCATATCAATTAAGGTTCTATTTTTTCTTTCAACTACTTCATTTTTGTTGAGGAGTTCTAAAATATGAAAAATTATGGCTAATGCCATTTTCATCGCAAAAAATTTCCAAAAAATGATTTTCATACCCTCCACCATGATCATTTCTAGTGTTTAATATGCACATACTTTTCTTATTTTGAATCATTTTGTAAAACCTTTCAAATTTATTGAAAGTCTAATCTTTATGAGCTAGAAAAAGCACTCAAATATATCTTAAGAAATCATCAATAATAATTAAATCATATGTTTTTCTTCAAAAGCTTTAAATCTTGATAGGACCATAAAAATCTATATGCAATAACTCCAAAGGTCTTGAATAGAAATAATATTTTAAGGTTAAAAAGAGGATTTTACTTTTTTTTCCATATTGACAAGCATTGCAAATATAATTTTTCTCAAAGTTAAGTTTTGGAAAGCCTTGAACTAAATCATTTTTGTAAAAGTTTGAAATAAGATGCATGTTAACATAACCTAACCTTTTATGCTAAAGCCAATTTTGATAACTTTTTGAAACAAAACATTTAACTTCCTTTGAAAGGATGTCCTTTAAGCAGATAGCATAAATATTATCTAGTCTTTGACCTACAAAAAATACTTTGTTATTGCAGATGTTTTACATATAACAATGAGAGGATTCAAATACAACTCTATAACCTTTGTCACAAAATTAACTTATGCTTAATACATTGTGTTTGAATCGTTTCAGAATTATAACATTATTGAGATGAAATAAAGAAACTATATCAATCTTATTAATCCCACTAATTTTGTATTTTGTGTTATCACTAAGAACTATATTTCCTCCTTGAATTGGCTTAAAAAATATGAATTTGCTTGAATCTCCTATCATATGCTTTGAGTAATCATTATAAAGGAACCAATAGTGCTTTTTAACATTTCCTTTTAAGTTCACTTACAAAGAGTAATTCTATTTTTTTAAGTACTCAAATCATCTTAGGTCCTTTAGATTAGTTTCTTACTCTATTGGATATTAACCTTTAAGTCTAAGAGCAACTTCTTATTTTGAGCATAAGATTGAGATATATATCCATTTTTCCAACAAAATTTACAAGATAAATTTAGAGTAGAATTTTGAATTTCTTTCACAAAAAAATTATATGATATTTATTATTCTTTTCTTGTATGAAACTAACAACCACTTTGTCAAATGAATGTTTCTATTTTTCTAAAAAAGCATTTAATTTTCTTTTTTGCTTTCATAAGCCTAGAAAGATCCTTTTTCAAATACTTCACTTTCTTTTTCAAAAAATAGTTCTTATTTTTTTTAAAGAATAAGCCACCAATTTTTCTTTTTAGTAAAACTTGTTTTTCTTTTGAAAAAGCTATTTTCTCTTTTGATTTTGAAATTCATTGATCCCTCTTTTTGGAATAAGCAACTACTCACCTTCTTGAAATTCTAGTTGCTTTTTGAAAGAGCAAGCATTTGTTTTATAACATTCTAGTTATTTTATGAATGAGCAATCTCTTTCTCTTTAACACTCATGTTACTTTCTATAGAAGTAACTTCTTACTTTTTAGCATTTTAGTTACCTTTTTTAAGGGCAACCTCTTGCACTTTTGAAATACTTTCAAAAGGAGCAATTATTTTCCTTTTTAAAGCTTTAGTTTTTTATCAAATTTTCTCTTTCTTTTTACAAAGAAATTATTTCATTTGATAAAAAAAATTATATAAATTATTTTAGAAAAACATATCCATTTCCTCAAAAACTTCATTTTCTTCTTTCAAAAGAAATATTTTATTTTTCAAAGAATCAAGATTATTTTGTAATTCTTGATTTTCTTCTTTCAAAAGAAATATTTTATTTTTCAAAGAATCAAGATTATTTTGTAATTCTTGATTTTCATTTCTTAAAATATCAAATTTATTTTTTAGAACATCAAGACTTTTTTAAGTTATTGATTTTTTTAAAAAATTAAATAATTTCTCAAAAATTCAAAACTTTCTTTAAGTCTTGATTTTTATTTTGCAAAGAAGATTTTTATTTGACAATAGAAAGATACTTCTTCATGATTTTTTAGGAATCCTTCAAAAAACTTTCAAAAGCTTTATGTAACTTATCATAAAGAATATATGAGTCAAGACATATTATCTCGATGTAATCTTCTTTGGCTATAAAGTAAAGGTTGGCAACTTCTTTCACTTCCTTTTTTAATCATAATCATATGAAGGAATGTCTTCATCATCCTATATAGCAATTATTGCTTTCTTTTTGAATGGCCTTTTAGGGATTTTCTTCCTTAGATTCAAGTAATTTACGTTAAAGTAATCGGGCTTCTTGCATTGATAACAAGTTGGTACTTAATTACTAGATTCCTTCTTCACTTGTTTTGTTCTAAATTGCTTTTTCCATACAAATAACTTTTAAGGTTTATCTCTTTACAAGATGAGTCATTTTTTCATCATCTTCAAATTCAATATCATCTTCTTCCTCATTTTTTTGAGAAAATGTTAAAGTTTTGAAAGCAATCTTTTTTTGCTAGTTGTATCTTTCATCATTTTAGTTTTTTTTTATATGTTATGAGTTTACCTCTTAATTCATCATAAGTGAGAGTGTTAAGATCATTATCTTCTTAAATAGTATTGCACTTAAATTTTTATAAAGTTAAGAGGCATCTAAGTATTTTCAAGATAACATCTTGTTCAAGAATGATTCTTCCTAGAGCATGAAGATTATTCAAAAAGGTAGAGGGTCCTTCAAACATACACTCAATGTTTTCATTCTTCTCCATTTGGAAAAGTTCATATTCTTAAGCAAGCATATTTATATAGGTTGTACACATTTCCTTTATTCTTTCAAAGTTGACTTGGATTTTTTCCTATATCTCCTTTGCCAAAAAACACTTAGAGATTTTCTTATGTTCATTAGTAGTAATAACACATATGAGAGTATTTTTTACTTCAACATAGAGATTGATCTTTTTCTTATCAACTTCACTCCACTTGCTCTTTAGTTTAGGAACATTATTTTCATCTTGCTTTTTCATTAGAATAATGTATTATTTCTTGACAACTCCTATATTTCATCATCAATAGCTTAAAGGAATATCATCATTTGATGTTTCTAATAATTATAATCAGTTCCACTAAATAATGGTAGTTTAGATATAGAGTGACCTTGTTATCCATGTAATAATCCAAAATTGTCTATAATTAGTCCCTGCAAAATCTTTACTTAAATGCAATTAAGTATTAATAACAAAGACTAAGATCTAATGCCAATTGATAGAGCAAAAATATACTAAGATGGGGTGAATTAATATTTAAAGATATAAGTAAATTAATTTTGAAAATAACTTATTTTTTAAGCTTGCTTTTTTGTGATTACCCAAAGAGCAACAAGAATAAAGACATGAAAGATCAAGTAGATAATAGGTAATGATAAAACAATGAAGTACATAAATTTAAATAGTAAAGGAAAGAAAAGATAGCACTAATATATAGTGATTCAGTTGTCCAAAGGAAGAACCATTCTTTTGGGTTTGCTCTAATATCCTAAGATCAATACCAATCTTGGTAGTTATCTATTAGCACTTTTTCTTTTATAAAGCCTAAGTATAGTTTCCTACTTGATTTTTTAAGTATTTAAGCAATCTCACCTCAACACTTAAGGATTTCTTTCTCATAACCTAGTTACAAGATGTCTACAAGTGTTTCTCATACACTCTACCCTCATTAATAAACCTTTATAAGGTAAGGTTTTGTTTTCTTGGAAAAACTATCAAGGTTTATATACTCTAATAATATGGATTTGCAAGTTTTAGTTCAAAAAAGAAGACTACAAAAGAAAGAAAGAATTCTAGAAAAAGAAAGCCTTCTAGAGAAAATAGGAGATGCTTGTACGTTTTGCTAATATAGTGAAGATCTCTATTTATAATGAAGGCAAAACTAGTCATTGGAAAATGCACAATTCCCAAAGGCTAACTTCATCCTCAAAGCTTTTTTTCTCCTATTCTTTAGTCTTTTTGTTGCTTACTCTTTTAAAATGTCATTGATGCATCACTTTCAAAGTTAGCATGTGTTGAATGGCAGCACTTGCTCTTTCTTTTACTCTCTTGAAAGCTCACTTTCACTATGTACTTTAAAAGTATAATATGCTTTTTTTTTCCAAAAATTTTAAATTCCTTCAAGAGTTATCACCATCAAGTATAGTATTTTGCTTACTTTTTCCAATTTGATCACATGTTAAAGTACATCTATTGACTTAGCTATAAGTTGGTAATAAAAAAAGCAACATGCAAAATTCAAATTCTGCATAAAATAGTACTAACAAAGAACAAAGAGAAACCTAGACATACACTAACATGGTAAATAACCTTTTTATGTTAGATCAAATTCTTTCTAAACTAAGTAAATAAACATGTGAAATTAGTTAGAAAATATATTTGACCATTTTTTAAGTAGAGAAAAGGGCAACTTCAACAAAATTCAATTTAAACTAGTAAAATACTAAGCCCAATAACATAATCAACAAGCTGACATTTTTGCACTTAGTAAATTATACATTCAAATATATCATCATTAAAACTAAAATATTTACTCATTTAAAATATAAAATAAATCCCATATTTTACAATATAACTTTTATTTGGAAACAATTTTATGATTGTTAATGAACTAAGCCTATTAGTTTCTTGTATGCTAAGATACATAGGCCTAAACCTATCTCTTGTAACCTTATATTTTTATTATAAATAGATGTTACCTTTCTTAGTTGAGGATATAGCATTATAAATCTTTTTTCTCCTCTAACATGGTATCAAAGTTTAAATAAAACTTTAGAACTTAAACACATCTCTAAACTATCAAATATTTTTTTCCTCCCACCCTCATTCTTTCTTTTTTTTTTCTTCTTTCTTTTTTCTTTCTATGTGTGACTAAGTCATAAAAAAATTAGTAGTGACTTAGACTCATGTATTTGGAAGAAAAATAAGAGAATTCAGATTTTTGTAATCGTTGTGGTATGTGTATTATTGCTAATTACACATGAATAGTACTAGCAATTTTGTTTGACGTGCTTGATAAATAATGTGTGGTCTGTTTTGAGAACTAGGTGACTTGGAATGTAAATTGGTGGGGAACGACCTCTTTTAGACGACGCATAAGCAACATGTGTTCACTACCAGATCATGCATGAGCCCTATGTACAAAACATCTTGCTAGCATGTGACAACGTTTGAAGCACTTTCTGGCGATGCACCTCCACCTATAGCCTTGTCTTTGTGCATTGCACCTCCTTATGTGATTGAATCAATAATTTAAGTACTTTAATTGCAGTCTTTTCAATTTATTTGATTTTTTCTGGCACCATTGTCTAGTTAACCTCTTACTATAATGATAGAAACAAATAAATTGGACTCTAGTTTGGGTGAAAAAAATATGTAGAATAATGATTTCATATCTATCTTTTCTGATTTAATTCCTATTACTAAAAATTACTAATTAAAAACTTGATGCTGATGGACTTGAATATCTTACATGAAGAAAATCTATTGAGTATTTCATTGAAGGTATTAGCAAATCTAATCACATAACTAATGATCTACCCATTAATAATACAAAAACTCGATGAATTATAGAGGATCGATAATTATATGTTCTGATAAGCAATACTTTGGAAAAGGATGTAGAAAATAATTATGTACATTATAAGACCGTCAAAGATTTATGGATATTTCTTGAACCCTTTTTTTTTAGGTAAAGATAATTTAAATTGCATTTTTTATTTATGTGTAACTTTGTTTCAGCAAAATGTGTAAGGAAAATTGTGTTTCAAATTTATATTGAGTTTCAAATTTATACCGAATGAAATAATATTTATGAACAATGGGATAGTTTTCTTCCTATTACTGAAGATGTTAAAATAATATGAACTCAACGAGAACAATTAGCTGCTTTGTCTTTTCTTATAAATTTACCTATTCAACTCAATCCTATTTGCTAGCAAATTTTATTTAGCTCTAAGTAGTTAACTCGATAGTCTGTCTTTTCTCACGTTCTTTGAGTAACTCGAGAGCTACCATCTGTTTCTTCTTCTACCTCTTTGGTTGATTCATCTACTTTAGTAAATTCGAGTACTAAAAAAGGTTGTAATAGTGGTAGAGGATGTAAAAGCAGAGATCATAATCAGCTTAACAGTGATATATATTTTTATTGTAAAGAATTGGGATATATGAAGAAAACTTATACTTTTTATTGAATGGTAAAAAGCATATTGGATTCAAGTGGGTATACATAGTCAAAGTCAACTTAGATGGTTCTATTGCTCGATTGAAAGCTCAATTTATAACTAAAAGATATATGCAAACTTATAGTATTGATTACTTTGAGACTTTTTCTCCTATTGCTAAGATAACATCTATTCACCTACTTCTTTCACTAGTTGCCTCTCAACACTAGCCTCTCCATCAACTTAATGTTAAAAATGCTTCTCTTCATAGAGATTTATATGAAAAAGCCTATATGGAAAGCTCGATGATTCTATTGCTTGATTGAAAGCTCGATTTATGGCTAAAAGATATATGTAAACTTATAGTACTGATTACTTTGAGACTTTTTCTCCTATTACTAAGAAAACATTTGTTCACTTATTTCTTTCACTAGTTACTTCTCAACACTAGCCTCCTCACCAACTTAATGATAAAAATGCTTATCTTCATAGAGATTTACATGAAGAAGTTTATATGGAGCAACCTCCTAATTATGTTGCTCAAGGGGAGAAAGGAAAAATGTATTGATTGAGAAAGTCTTTATATGGTTTAAAACAATCTCCTCAAACATGGTTTAGTAGATTCAGTGATGTTATAACAGAGTTTGGTATAAAGAAAAATGATTATGATCACTTTGTAATCTACAGACATTTTAAATTTGGGTGTATACTTCTTATCTTTTATGTTAATTACCAATAGTGATGATACAAAAATTTTAGAATTAAAGAACTTTCTTCGATCTATGTTTCAAACTAATGACTTGGGACCAATTCGATATTTCCTAAATATTGAGATTGTCTAAAATACAAAGGAAATTTTTATTTTATAAAGGAAATATGTTCTTGACCTCTTAAAAGAAACTGGTTTACTCAATTTAAAATCATGTAACACCTCTATGTTCCTAAATATTAAGCTTGGATTGGAAAAGGAAGAATTACTAGAAGATCTAAAACGTTACAAAAGGTTAATGGAAAAATTGAATTATCTTACTATCACAAGACTTAACATTGCTTTTTCTATGAGTGTAATAAGTCAATTCATAAATTCTCTAAGAACCTCTCATTGAGATGTAATTGTACATATCTTAAAATATCTAAAAAAGGCACTTGGGCATGAAATATTATATTAAGATCATGGGTATTGTAAAATTAAAGGCTTTTTTATGCTGATTGGGTTGGGGATACTATGGATAGAAGGTTTACCTCAAGCTATTATGTGTTTGTCGGTAGAAATCTTATATCTTGAAAAAATAAGAAACAAGTGGTGTCTTGATTTAGTATAAAGTTTGAGTACTAAGCCATGAGTTTATGTTACTACTGAACTTATGTAGTTATCTTATCTTCTTAATCAACTCAAAATTACTTCATCTAGAACTAGGCAATTATGGTATGATAATCAAGCAGCCATTCACATTGCAATAAATCTTATGTTCCATGAACGGGCCAAGCATGTAGAAGTTAATTGTTACTTTATTAGGTAGAAACTTTAGGAAGGTATTATCAATCTCAGACAGATAAGAATAGGGAAACAATTTGCTAATTTGTTTACTAAGACTCTTTCAAGAAAATGAATTAATAATATTTTTAACAGGCTAAACATATTTAATATTTATGCTTCACCTTGAGAAGGAGTGTTAATGAACTAAGCCTATTAGTTTCTTATATGTTAAAATATATAAGCCTAATCCTATCTCTTATAATCCTATATTTTTATTATAAATAAACATTACCTTTCTAAATTGGGGATGCAGTCTTACAAATCTTTCTTCTCCTCTAATAAACAAAATTACTTGCTAATCTTAGTGCCTAGTTTGAATTTAAAAAAGAAAAAAAATCATATTCCATTTCTTTATCCCTTAATTCTAACAAACAAGATTGTAAGCCCTTACAATGCAGGATTAGAAATTTACTTTAACTTAAATTTGGAGGTTTGTGTGTGTGTGTGCATGTGCTTATATGCATATGTATTAAATAAAATTTATATTATAAAAAATGTTGTAAAAATATTAAAATTTAATTTGTCATATTTATCTTACAACAATACATTTAGGTTTATAAATGATAAAATATTAACATATACAATACTTTTTACTAAATAAAAATATGTAAAATTAATTGATTTTTATTGTAAATTATAATATTCTCTATGGATTTCTAATATTTAAATATATAATTAAATAAAAATTTTCAACCTAAAAAGAGGCACATCTAAGGAGAAATAGAAATTGAATAAATATAAACTCTCACAAATTATTTTGCTCATCTATTAAACTTACTTTCATGAGACCGGTCACATTTTGTTTTACTATTCATCTATATATCGAAAAACAACATATAATATTGATATATATTTTTAATAAATTTCTGTTTTATAAAAAAATTACTCATTATGAATTATTACTATAATTTTAAATCATCTAGATCATATTTAATGGAAGAAACATTTGTCCTTGTATAAAAAATTGTTCTTGTAAAGATTGACTGAGAAATCAAATTGAAATTCATTAAAATGTTTAAATGTTTCTTTATGTTTCTAAAATTTATTATTTGAAAAT
The DNA here is from genome assembly GCA_020226215.1 of Sindora glabra. Classification (NCBI taxonomy): domain Eukaryota; kingdom Viridiplantae; phylum Streptophyta; class Magnoliopsida; order Fabales; family Fabaceae; genus Sindora; species Sindora glabra. The sequence goes on along the minus strand of CM035234.1, from coordinate 35,188,867 downwards.
TTTAAGTAAAATATTTATTCATGAGCCTTTCTAAATAATTGCATAATATAATTGGATATGACTTACATAACTATATTTAAATAGAAAGGTATTATATGTACAACATTTTATATAATAAAAACTTAAAATGCACAAGTGTGAGCGTAAATGTACTAATTACACATATTTGTTTTTAAGAGAAAAAATCTTAGTTATAATAATAATAATAATAATAATAATAATAATAATAATAATAATAATAATAATAATAATAATAAAGGTAAAGTGCATGTCAATTGTCAAACACAAAGAATGATGAATCTCTTAGAAACTTTATTTTAAAACTTCCATTAGAAGCTTCACTTGTGTTCCTTATATATATATATATAAACATTTACAAAATGGAAAAGAGATTGATCTCAATTTTAGAATACTTTTGAAAGAAATAAATTTATACTTTAAAGCATTAAAACGTTGATGAATTCTTAATTCATCATAGTACATTTAACTTGAAATATATTATTGGAATATTAATATTAGGAAAATATAAAATTAAATAAATAAAATTAATTTTATATTTTTATAGAAGAAGCAATTATTTGATTTAATTAAATTAAATATTTAATTTAGTTAAAATATTTTTATAATAAAAGAAAATATATTATATATATACACTACTGAACAATATTGAGGTTTGAGTTATAAATAATAGGATGAAATAAAAATAAAGAAAACATGCAATGAAATAAATAAAAGGAAGGAAAAGATATAAGTTATAAACTCTTGAACAAATTTCAATTGATATTTATTAAATTTGAAATATACCATTTAAAAATTGGTATTAAGATAATATTATGAGAATTTAAATAAATGAATTTGATTTTTTTACATAATTTTAATAAAAAATAGAATATGAAATTAATAAATTCAATTAATATGTTCTATACTAAAATTACGACTAATTTAAAATGTTTTATAATAAAAATAAAATATATGAATTAGCGTCCAAATTGTAATTGATAAGAGTGAAAATTAAAAAAATAAAAAAAATAAAAACATGTGATGGAACAATTAAAAAGAAAAGAAATAATATATGATTCTATGAATTATAAGGTAATAAAAATTAAAAATAAGATATTTAAATAATTAATTCAATTCAATTAAAATTTTAAAATTTTAAAATATTTTTATAATAAAAATAAAATATTATATTATATTTATATTAGTAAATAATACTAATATTTGAATTGTAAATAACAAAGTGAATATGGGAAAAAAATTAAGAAACATTCTATGAAATGAATAAAAGGAAGTAAAATGGAGCGTGAAGTCTAAACAAAATCTGAATTAATGAATTTGATTTAAAATTTGAAATATTTTAGTTAAATAAGATAATATTTAATTAATTTATTAACTTAATACTTTTGATTTTAACATATTTAAGATATTTTTATAATAAAATTAAATATATCATATGATAGTGATATCAACATCAAAATTATAAGTTAAAAATATTTCAAATGTTTTATAACAAAAATAAAAATATCATGTTATATTTATATTTCTTAGTAATACTAAATCTTAATAATAAAAATAAAAAATAAAATATGTAGTTAATTTAATTAAATTAATACTCAACTTATTCAAAATATTTTATAATAACAAAAATAATTATATTATATTATATCTATATTGTTTAGTAATATTATTATCTAAATTATAAATAATAAAAGTAAATATAAAAAATATAATAAATTAGATTAAAAAGCATGTGAGTTATAAAATAATAAAGAAGTTAAAAATGAATTAACAAATAAATATACAATAAGTATATAAAAGAAAGAGAAATAGTCAAATGGAAAGTAACATGATAATTAAAAAATATAATTTAAATTTATAAAATAAAAATATACAAATTAGAGATGTTTATGGGTTGGGTCTAAGAGGTTCGGGCCGAACTTTTATGTTTAATGACACAAAAAGATATGGCCAGAATGCCAACCTGGCCCGTATTCGTTTTTTCAGCCATGTGGCCCAAGCTCAGCCCTATAAGAAATTCATAGGCCCAAATTGTAACCCAAAGCCCGAAACAAGACTCCAGCATAGCTTGTGTTAGCATGAAAACTTGGATGAATATGCAAAGAGATGCCGAAACTGGCCGTGCTCAAATTTGTGTTTTCATAGATGGAATTGTTATTGCAACATCAGTTCTTATGACAGTTTACTTTTGGTTTTAATAACTTAATCACCAACTGGGTTGTTAATGCGAAAGTTGCCAAATTGAGGACTAAAGCTGTTGCAGCTCATCTCATCTTTAATCAGCAGTGCAGATTACGTGAGAATATGCCCAATTAGTCGGAAGAATAGTTGTAAAAGAGAATTGGAAGAATTACTAACTTACCTCTTCAGAGGATCGAAGAAGAAGATATTGCGGGAGCAGTGTCCTTTGCAGTGGCAAACAGAGAAGGAGCTGCGCTTGTCTTGATACAGTCGAGCTTCAGAGGGAGAGAAACTTTCGCCGGCGAACGTCTGAACGGTGGTCATCGCAGCGGCAAAGTAAAGTAATGGCGAGAGGCGAGCTTGAGCAACATGCCTCCTTAAGGATTTTGTTAGAAAGACACCTGGGACTCAAGGGTAGGTTAAGTCTAAGTCAGGGCTATTAAGAATGCAACAAAAAATTACGCAGTGTAATGTAAGGGAGCGGGCCGGGTTACATAATATGATCCAATCCCAGCCTCATTAATATTCAGATTATATATATAAAAAAAAGGCAATTAATATTCAGGTCTTAAAAAATTGGTTCAAATAAGTTGTTTTTGCAAGTCAGGTTTGTTCGGCCAAACAGATTATTCGGCCCATATACAACTCTAAATTAAATACAAAAACTTGTATGAAAAGGTTTTACAAAAGGACAGTAAAATGTAATAGAAAAAATAATCATATAAGAAGTATTACTAAAAAAAGAAGGATGAAAACTTTTGGAGGAAAAAAATTTTATGTAAGCTTGATATGTCTCAAATAATAATAAAAAAGAGTAAAAAAATCTTGTTTTAATTATTTAAATTTAATAATTAATTTTTAATTAATATTAATTTATTGATATTGTTATTGATTACTAGAAAACCTTAAATAACTCAGATATTTCTAATTTGATGAAACATGATTTTTATTTCCCTAATTTTCTTAGTCATAGTTATATCGGTGATTTCAAATTGCAATTGTAGCAATGCTATAATTAATAAATTATAGATAAATATGACAAATACAACCATTGTAGAATAAAATTTAAAAAAAGGGAAAAATATACAAAATCCTAATAAAATTTAAACTAGTATCAAATTTGATACATAAAGTTCAAAATTCTATAAATTACTCTTCTGAAATTTGAAAAAAAATGAAAATGTTTTTATCCATGTAAGTCTAATAGCACGTGACTCCCACATGTTTATTTATTTATTTTTTTTGCTTTGGATGCTTAGTTCAATTTAGATATAACCACTCTAAATTATGCTTTGTAAGATGTTAAATTATGAATGAAAATTTAGTTCTTGGAGTCATAAATTGTTGTTTTACTATTAGTTACTAAGAGCTTAATAGTTCATAAATTGCAGTAGCAAAAATAGAAAAGGTTATAGTTCATTATCCACCAAATATCAACATGGATACTTAAGTTGATTAATGACTATTTTTTAAAATGTCATCTGACAATTGGAACTAACTTTTTCTTGTATGCATTTAAATAGTTAAAATTTTGCAATCAATAATGAAAGACGAAAGAGGTTCCTTAAAGTGTATGCATGTGTGTGTGTGTATATGGTATGCGTGCATGTGTGTAACTCATGAACATGTTGTAAACATTTTTAGTGGACAAACATATTTTAATATGATTGGATTAAATAAATAATTCAAAGTCACTAATATAATAATAATATTTAGACCATATTATATAATATAAAACATAAAATGTGTGTATGTATACCCTAATTTTAGGTTAACTATGATGAGTTAGTTAATCCTAGTTAGGTTATAATCAAGATTTAGGTCTCCATCCCACTTCTTGTAGGATGAGCTACAATTTCCCATCAGACGGTAGATTTATTTTTTTTACTAAAATACTTTTTGAGAGACTCGCCTAAAGGGCATGTAGGCAATGAATCATTCCTTTATCTTCTTCCTTCCTTTTTTACAAATTTTTCTAATCTGTCTAATGGATGCTTGAAAGATTCCTTATGCCATTTGTGTAATTCATATACTCTTCTTTTTTATGGATTTTTAGTTTGCATAAATATTATTTCTTAATTATAGATCTAAAAATTTTACACATGCAAGGAATTATTTGATAATGGTAATGCAGTATAGAATAAGCATTTTAACCCAAGAAGGTGTATGTGATTTAAGAAGCCAGGCTCGAGCTTTGTGTGTTAGAAACTTGAGTCTAAAATAGTTATTATGTTTGTTCTTATCATTATTGTATTCAAGCTTTATTTAAAGCCATATTTAAACAAGTTCTCGAACCTCAAAAGTTAAAGAAAATGGAACAATAACTTAACATATGGGTGTAAATCTTTAGGATCCAGTTGCTTTAACTTTCTTCAATGCCATTGCTAAAAAAGAAGGAAGTCGTTATTATTTTATGATAGCAAACAATATGTAACAAAACCTCCTAATGATTTGGAGCAATCAAAACCTTCTGTTGACAATGACCAAGAAGAGTTAGATCGATTTGTTGTTAAAATAAAGGATGCAATAGATAAAGAATCTGAACTAAAAGAGATAAAAGACAAGGAAAAGTTGGTAGAATTAGGTATTTGAACAGAGGCTTTGATGAAAGATTCCTAAGACCTAGCATTTATAGAAGTGATAATGATAATTATGATGTTGAGGATAGAGGTTCAAGACCAATCGATAATGTTAGTAAATATAACAACCAAATTCATGCTCTGTTTTAGTAAGGTATTTTCACAGATCATCCAAAAAGAAAATTCTTTTATATTTGCATAAACATGTAGGCAAAATTCATGTCCCATTTCTACTTTAATCTAACTATTTTCATCTATTACCAAACCCCAAATACAAATCAACTATAGAAAAAAATTCAAAGAAAATATGTTTCTATATTAAACTATTAGACATTTATTGATTGTTTTAGCATGAAAATAAGCAAAATTGATGAAGAAAATGAAAATTCAGCGCAACACACCAAGTTAAAACTATTTAATTAGATTTTGAAATTACAAGTTGCATTTGATTTTCCTTTCAAACTTTAGCTGAAGTTTTGTTGTTTTAGCTCTTTATAAGCATAATAAGGAAGAAAGGCTTCTAGATGACTAATAATAATAGGAGAAGGAGAAGAAAAAAAGCATGCCTTAGTCACGTGCAGTCACATTTAAATAAAAGCATACATTTTAAATTTTTTTGTTTTTTTTCAAAGTTCATAAGGTTCAGAGGATCAAAGAATTAGATAATTGCGGGAGCAATGTCTTTTGTAACAACAAACAAAGAAGGAGCTATGCTTGTCGAAATTCAAAGGGACAGAACCTTTCACCAACCATTGCATAAACGGTGATGATTACAATAGTAAAGTAAAATAATGGTGAGAGGTGAGCTTGGGCAATGCGGCTCCTTAGGGATTTTATTAGGAAGACATTGGGACTCAAGGGTAGGTAAGTTGAAGCCAATGCTATTAACTATACAACAAAAAATTAGACATTATGTAATATAAACGAGTTATTCAGATCATGGGCTGGGTCATATAATATAACTCGATCTAAGGATTTTAAAAAATAAGTTCAAATATACTATTTTTGTGGGCTAAGTTTAATGGGTCAATGGGTCACCCGTATATATAGACCTGCATCAAGAGTTAAAATGAAGTTGAAAGTGTTTTACAAAAAGGTAGCAAAATGTAATAAAAAAAGTAATCATATAAGGAGTATTATTGAAAAATGAAGAATTTTAGAGAAAATAAATTTCATTTAAGCTTGACACATGTCTCAAATAATAATAAAAAAAGAGAAGAAAAACTTTCTTTTTTTGTGAAACAAAGGGGCTTAAGCCTAACTAAAAAAAAAAAACTCAACTAATTATTATATCTTAAGTCTTGGAGACTCTTAAAGCATCAGCTAAAACTAATAAAGATACTTCGAAGGGAGGATGGTGGAAAAAATGAGTTTCTGGCTCCAAAGATAGACAAAAGTTCGCCATCTAGTCTAGCAAGTATTTCCTTCTTTATAATCATGTGTAATGACAATATCCCAATCAAGTCAAAGAAGGTCATGGATAATTTGCACTAATTGGTTACCCTTGTGATCTAGGTTCAAAATTCTATGACATAATGCTTTAGAATCACTTTCAAGTTGGATTTTTTGGTATCCTAAATTCCAAGTAGTTTAGAGATCACAAATCGCTCTCTAACATTCTACTATATAAGGAGTACATTGGCTAAGGGGTTTGGCATAACCCATCAGCTATTTTCCTGTACAATCTTTATAAGCCTAGTGTAACCAACAATCATATTAGTTTACTTTACTACTCCATCCAAGTTGATTTTTACCTAATTAGTAGGAAGAGAGGACCACTCAATGGCAATGATTCCAACCCTTCTACAACCATCTTTAGCTAAGATGTCCTTATCTTAAAGTATTTCTCTAACATATGAGAGGATCACCTCTAAAGAGTTAGTAGGTTTAATAAAATCCTATTGATATAGCTCTATATTTCTTTAGTTCTAGAAGAGCCAAGTACTCACCACTTAAATGGTGCTTTAAGTTTCTTACCAATATAGCTTATTGCCCAACTATTTGGATAGGTTTAGTGAAAACCAATATAAGATATCAAGCAAATAAAAAATAATAATCCATTGCAAGTTTACTAACAACCTCTAGATTCTCCATGTGTTTAGGCAATCTCTCAAAACACGTAAGATTGTTTCAAATTTATTATGATAGGAAGGATAGTATTTTGAATCCTAGTTCCATTTACTTATCTTGTCATTTGTGAGAAGACCATTATGGTATGACTGCAGAAAAAAAACATTTGATGCATTAGGCAACCTAAACTTTCTAAATTTGATTCCATATGTTATTCATGGCACCCTAATCTTCACCTACCAGTTGAGAATAAGCAAATGAGGCAAAAAAAATTTTAGTTTGCAATCCTGCCTAGCCACACTTATCAGGACCCCTATTTGCCAAAAGAGGGTGAATAGGTTAGATCTAGTTTATGACAGCCTTTAGAAGAAGCCTATATAGCAAAGGCCAATTCCAATATGAACCATGAATAAATTCATTAATAGTATGATTGAGTTAATCATTGGAAAGAGGGGTCATGATGTAGTTAATTAAAGGTGAATCCAAATTTTGTCCAACAGTCCAACCAAAAATGAATTCATTCAGCAGAACCAATGTACCACTTAGTTCCTTTTGTCATAAACTGTTGAACTGAGACAATAGCCTTCCACACAAGTGAGTCACAATTTCAAATATACAACTACATAGGCCATTCGCCTCTCTTACTATATTTTCCATAAAGAACTCATGTCTAGAAACTATTTTCCCCAAAGTGAATTTTGTAACAATTTTTCATCAAATGATCAAAATTTATCATTTCTAAGTTTCAAAATCCTAAACCTCTATAGCTCTTAGGTTAGCAAATTTTCTTCCAGCTAATAATATGTGTTCTCTAAGTAGAAGCTTCATGTCTTTATGTAAAATTTCTTTGTAATCTCTCAATCTAGAGATATTCCTTTAGATAGTTTAGTCACTTGCATGGTATATATGGGTATACTAGCTAGGTCATAGCCTATTAAAGTAATTCTACTAGCTATAGAGAGGGCTTTAGTTTGCCATCATACTAGTTTATTTTTTTACTTTATCCAAAATTTCTTCATACTATCTTTTATTGTTTCCTTCAAATATTAATCAAATTCCAAGATACTTGCTTGGATTTTAAGTTTAAGAGAACCCACTGACTTTCATTATATCTTTCATGATCAAAAGGTGCGTGTTCTTTGAAAAGAGGATCTTAATTTTCTAATGGTTCACCTTTTGTTTGGATGCTTTACAAAAGATATTTAAGAATTTCAAAATACAATTCATCTTATCTTTAGAAGCTATAGAGAAAAGTAATAGATCATCAGCAAACAACAGATGAGATGCCTAAGGCCCCATTCTTCTAGTTATAATGGGTTTCTAGCTACCATTTTTAACTTCATCCATAATGAGATAGGATAACTTCTCCATGCAAAGAACAAAAATGTACAAGGGGATGGGCTCCCCTTGTCTAATGCCTCTTGAGGGAAAAAAATTCTCTATTTATGAGACATTCCATAATACATTGAAATAGGAATAGGAGATATATTTCATAATTAAGTTGCAAAGGTGATCTAGAATACCTACCTTCTTGAGTGTGTCGGAGATAAAAAGCCATCGTAGCCTATTATAAGATTTTTCTAAGTTTATCTTAATAGTCATGAGATCAATCTTCCTACTCTTCCTTTTTATGGAATGGATCATCTCGCTAGCAATGATGATGTTATCTTGGATATAGCTTCCCTGGATGAAATTAGATTGGAAAGTAATAACTAAAGTTGGCATTAGTCCTTTAAGTCTATTGACTATGATTTTAGTAATGCATTTGTAGTTCACATTACATAGAGAAATTGGACAAAATTAGTTAACAAATTCCAAATGGTTCAATTTAGGAATTAACTTGATCAGTGTTTGATTTATCTCATGAATGTTGGTATTACCTTCAAATGAGTTCTGAAGGAACTGGTATAGATTGTTGCTGACCATATCCCAATTGGCTTGATAGAAGATGGTAGGATAACCATTGTAACTTGAGATCTTTAATGCTCCTATATTAAATGTAACATTGAAAATTTCTTAATAGGAGATTGACTTATCCAACATTTCTTGATCACGCTTATCAAGTGACGAAAACTTAGCTATTATATGTACGTAAGAATACAAAGTAGAAGAGTTATAAAATAGGTTTTTATAAAATTAGACCACTATATGCTTTAGCTGATCCTTATCATCCACCCACTCTTTATTATCATTTTTTAGTATCATCACTCTATTATGGTGTCTTCTTATCACAGTTTTAGTATGATAGTACCTAGTGTTTGTGTCTTCATCCTAGATCCATTTGCTTTTGGATTTTTAGTGCCATAATGCTTCTTCCTATTTTAGTGTAATGGAGAGTTCTTGCTATAACTTCCTTTCAAGAGAGTCTAAATATAGGTTTCAACATTTTTCCATTGCTTGTTGGGCTCCTTTAATTCTAGCTAACAAGGTGTTCTTTCTTTTTTAAATATAATCAAAGGTCTCTTTTTTCCGTATTAATATATTATCATGAAGAGTACGAAGATTACTAGTAAAAGCTTGATCATTCTTCCAAGTTTTATTAAGGAAAGATTTAAACTTGTCATGTAGTAATAATGCAGCTTCAAAGCAAAATGATCTATTCTTATTTTCAGCTTTATTGCTAGAAATATTTACCAATAGGGGATGATGATTGGAATAAACTTAAGGAAGTACTCAAACTATTCCTTCCTCATAATATCTCCTCTAGGCTTCATTGCATAAGGCTCAATCCAACTTTTCAAAGATTCTATCATATCCCTCCCTCAAAGGACCCTTCATGTGAATCGGGATCCTTGCTAACCTAAATCTATTAAGCTGCATTGATTAATCCAATTAGAGAACTCCTAATAGCATCTTTTTATGATTGGAGCACCCCTTTTTTTCTATGATGGGTGGGTTATATCATTATAGTCACCCATTAACAGCTATAGGTCCTGAAATGAATGAGTTAAGTTATATATTTGTGTTCTACATTCCAACCGTGACTTAAGACATGAACTTATGTAGATTATGGATAGAAACCAATGGTGGCCATTATTCTTAACAATCTTCAATGTTAAATATTGGGGATAGTTAGAGAACACTGAAATCTAAAAATTGTTCTCTCTTCAACTAATCCAAATTCCTCCTGCTAACCCTCTCCCTTTTTAGATATGAAAGTATGGATAATCAAGTTTTTTAAAGATCTCCGTCACTTGATTAGTAGAAGTTTTTATCTCAACTAAAGTGAACAAATCTGGTTTATGATGATTCAATATGTTTTTAACTTGAGTAATAAAACTAGGGTTACCAACTCCCTTGTAATTCCAGCAAATAAATTTATTCATAAGAGCAATAATGAAATTGATGTTGTAGTCCAATTTAAAGGACTAAATTCCCAATTATATCTATGGCACTAGCTAGTTTGCTTGAAATATATCAAATAGCATATCATCAGCATCCAAAAAAGAAGTTTCAGAAACTATTAAGGTTATATCCCCTTGCATAAAATCATTAGAACCTCCAAAATCATTCATGTTTAAAGGTCTCCACAAAGAATCAATGTTTATGTTAATATCTATGGGATTGTGATGTTTTGTATCTAAACCTGCTAATTAGTTCACATGCATGACCTCAACTTGTTGAGTTATTAAGTTATCATTACCTTGATGAATTCCAAGGAAGATCATGTTGTTTCTAATAATGAATTTCATCGTAGAATCATGTGATTTATTCCTTTTATTGTGATTAACAACCTGCAAGATTGTTCGATTGGCATCTGTAGTGCTTACATTAATTCTAGTTTTTTCCTTTGAATGCCATGTCTTTTAAGGAGTAGTAATTAGCAAGTTTAGGTTAACATTCTCCTTCGCCCCTTCCTTATTGCTATTGTGATCGGGTGCTGCTTCATCATGTTCACCTTGTACAACATTAAAGATAGGATTTGCCAGAGTAGAGAAACAAGAGCCATCAGTTTTAAATCTTGTTATATTTTAGTTCTGTCCCCTTTTGGTCCTCCTAATTCTCTTTAGTTTTTGGACCACCATCCAATCTCCATATTACATACGAGGAATCTATTGTGTTGGGTGAGCATTTTCCTTAAATATCTCCACCATCCTTGAATGGTTCCCCTAGTCAAGAGGTATAATATGAGGTCTAGTATCTAAATTATTGGTTTTAAACTAACAACCCTCTTCATAATGTCCATATCTTCTACATTTGAAGCAAATCAAATGAATGCCCTCATACTCTATCCTTATATCTTCATGTTCTACTTTGATTTGTGGTAATAATAGTTCATTCAAATTAATGAGCACATAGACACATGCATACTTACCTCAAGCTCGTTCTTCAGTCATATAATCAATTTTGATTAGTTCTTAATTCTATTTCCAATGGCTCTAAGGCAACACCTATTATAATACTCTATCACCAATTTTGGGAACCTTACCCATACAACAACCTGATCAATAATTGCATTGGCTAGATTGAAGTTTGGTATCCATTCTTGCACTATTAGATAATGATCTAGTGTTACCCATAGCCCACCAGTCAACATAAACTTTTTATCATTGCTATTGGTAAATTTAACCAAGAAGTACTCATAATTGAGATCAACTAACTCAAATGCACTTATCCCCCTCCACAATTGGAGTGGCTTGCTTTCCAAATATTGAAATCCAATAGTCCTCCTAAGGAGTTTGATGATAAGGCATTTTTTCTATGGCTTATGAATTCGTAGTAATTCCTTCTTTGATAATTTTAATATTAGGCAGAGTTGTTGTCCATCAATTACCTCATCAACCACTATAATCTTTTCATTATCAACATCATCATCTTGTTTGGAGTTAATTTCAATACAAATAGTTGCACATCCATCTGGAATAGGAACTTTATTTGAATGCTATTCTAGATAAGTTGAATTCTCCGAATCCCCTTTTGATGGCAAACCTAGTAACTTGTTTCTATATGAGATTGGTTGACTTGAATGACCTTATCCCGCATCTAGTTCCAACAAGTCATCCTTATAAAAAACTGATGATGGAGTTCCTTCTTCAAAGCCACTATGATCTCGTTTCACCTTTTTAGTGCCCTGTTTCAATTGATCAGTTCCTTCCTTAAATTGTTTGCTAGTAATTGACAATGGTGGGAAACACTCTTCATTCATCTCCACAACAAAAAACTACTTTTTTTCCTTTATCATAGATATTCTTTATTATAGCAAAAAATTTGGAATGATATAGAGAAGATTAGCATGGCCCTTGTGCAAGGATGACATGCACAAATTGGGAAAAACTTTTCTTAGTTATTTAAGTTTGATAATTAATATTTAATTAATATTGATTTGATTTTAATTGATTAATGTTGTTGTTGATTACTAAAAGGCCTTAAATAAATTAGATATTTCTAATTTGATGAAACACAATTTCTATTTTCCTAATCTTCTTAGTCATAGTTATATTGGTGATTTCAATTTGTGCAACAATGCTACAATCAATAAAATTATAGATAAATATGATAAGTACAACCATTGAAGAATAAAATTTTAAAAAAGGGAAAAATACACAAAGCTTTAATTAAGTTTGCATTAGTGACAAATTTGGTGCATAAAGTTCAAAACCCCATAAATTTCTCTCCTAGACTTTGAAGAAAATGAAAATGCTTGTTCCTGTTTAAGTCTAATAGCACGTAAGTCACACGTCTATTTTTTCTGCTTTGGATGCTTGTTTAGTTCAGATATAACCACTGCATTTTGTAAGCTACGCTTTGTAAGATGTTAAATTATGAATGAAAATTTAGTTGTTGGAGTCTCAAATTACTATTAGTTACTGAGAGCATTGTAGTTCATAAATTGCAGTAGTAGAAACAGAAAAGGCTGTAGCTGATAATCCACCAAATAATTTATCAACATGGATACTTAAGTTGATTGATGACCGCTTTTTAAAACGCCATCCGATAATTGAAACCAACTGTTTCTTACATGCATTTAAATAGTTAAAATTCTGCAGTTAAGAATGAAAGACAACAGAGGTTCCTTAAAGCGTGTATATATATAACCCATGAAAATGTAAGGAATTATTTGATAATGGTAATGCAGTATAGAATAAGCAATTTAACCCAAGGAGGTGTATGTGATTCGAGAACCCAGGCTCGGTCTGTGTATTAGAAACTTAAGTCTAAAATAGGTCATATGTTTTTTCCTATCGTTATTGTATTCAGGCTTTGTTTAAAGCCAGATTTGAGCAAGCTCTCGAATATCAGAAGTGCAACATAAAGAAAATAGAACAGCTACCCTGTCGGATGGGTCTAAAACCTGAGGATCCAGTTGCCATGGCCAGCATCCAGAGTGTTGCTTCCACTTTCTTCAATGCCATTGACAAAATAGAAGGACAGCCCTTATGTGTTCCATGATGGCAAACAGTCAGTAACAGAACCTCCTGATGATTTGGAGCAGTTAGAACCTTCGGCTGATAGTGACTAAGAAGAGTTAGATCGATTTATTGCTGAAATAAAGGGTGCAGCAGATAAAGAATTTGAACCGAAAGAGGCAAAAGACAGGGAAGAGTTTTACAGAGTTATGTATTTGAACAAATGGTGATGATAATTATGATGTTGAGGATAGAGGCTTAAGCAAGATCAATGCATAATATTAGTAAACATAATGACAAATTTCATGCTCTGTTTTAGCAAGTCATTTTCACGAACCATCCCAAACAAAAATAACATTTGCATAAACATGCTGTAAAACTCATATTCTATTTCTGCTTTAATCTAACTATTTTCATCTATTACCAAACCCAAAATACAAATCAACTGTATTAAAAAGCAAAATCAAAGAAAATATGTTTCTACAGTTGACTGTTACACATTTACTGACTATTTCAGCATGAAAGTAAGCAAAATGGATGACAAAAATGAAAAATGCAGCACAATACACCAAGCTGACAAAACGATTTGCCTGGATTTTGAGATCATTTGTCGCATTTGATTTTCCCTTCGAACTTTGGCTGCAGTTTTGCTGTCTTGAAGCTTTCTGTAAGCATAACGAGGAAGAAACGCTTCTAGATGAATAATGCGAACAGGAAAAGGGGAAAAATAGGGCATGCCTTAGTCACATTTAAACAGAAGCAGACGTTTTCATTTTTCTCAAAAGTTCAGAGCGTAATTTATAGAGTTTTGAATTTCATATACCAAGTTTGATACTAGTATAAATTTTAGGAGAGTTTTATGTAATTTTTCCCTTTAAAAAATTATGATTACATGCCATGATTTTAAATCATGATCATCCTTAATTTCATTTGTTTTATTTTTATTAATAGGGTTCATTATATATCTTAATATTGTAAATAATTCTATTTAGATAACTCCGAAGGAAATATACTTTTTGTACTCTTTAAAGGAGAGTGAATGATCTCTCATTTTTAATAAATAATGGAATTCATCAAATTATAAATCTCATAAGAAAAAAATGATTCAAAAATAAATATAAAAATAGTATTACTCACTCGGAGATTCACTACTTCCTTTGCTAGGGAAAGAGGTGAAAAGTCCAAAGAAAACTAAATGGTAAATTACATTATAGTGCTGCTTTTTGAACTTTTCTTTCATAAAGTGCTAGTGCTGATCTTTATTTCAAATAAGTGTCAATTTTATGAATTATTACTATAATATTTCTAAAATATGATTATAAATTAGAAATTTCAGAAAGGCATAACTTTATAATTAGTTAACCAATTTTTGTATATGAACACTTATTTTTATTGGTCTTTCCATAATCTTTTGATAAAAAATAAAAAAATTTAGGTTTGGTGGAGTCTACCTAGTAAAAAATGTGTAAATTAAGTTTAAAATTTTGAATAATCATAATTTTATGCTCGGTTGTCCATTTTGAATGAATATTTTTTATTTCATATAACTTTTAGAGATTTACATGCTTGCAAATTTTGCTCACTCTAGTTGGTGAAAAAAAGTTTTTTTTAATGACTTTTCTTAATTTTTTTTCATTTTCTTATTATTTCTCAAACCTTGATTTCATTTTTGTCAATTCAAATTTATTTAAATCCTATATTAAACTTTTGATCTCTAACTCTTTTAGTGTCTATTAGTGTTTAGTAGTGCTATAATAATTTTTTTAATAAACAAAATTAGCAAAAAATAATATATTATTATTTGTAGATTAAATAGTAATATATTATTATTTCGTTCCAAAACAGTAACATCAACTAAAAATCTCAAATAAATGGATAAATCAAGTTTAATTAATAACCAAACTGATAAATAATAGTATATTATTATTTTTTTCTAGACAGTAACATGTTACTCTTTCATTCCAAAATAGTAATACTAATTAAAAATATCAAATAAATGAATAAATGAAGTCTAATTAATAACCAAATAGGTAAATAACAATATGTTATTATTTCCTTTCAAAATAGTAACACTAACCAAAAATATCAAATAAATGAATAAATCAAATCTAATTAATAATTAAATTATCAAATAACAACATATTAATATTTATTCTTCAAACAGTAACTTGTTATTGTTTCATTTCAAAACAGTAACACCAACCAAAAACTCCAAATAAATAAATAAATTAAGTTTAATTAATAACTAAATTAACAAAGAAAGGTATATTACTGTTTCATTCTAAATAATAACACCAATAAAAAATTTCAAATAAACGGATAAATCAAGTTTAATTAATACCAAATTATCAAATAATAACATGTTACTATTTATTCCCCAAACAATAACATGTCAGTAACATATCACTGTTTCATTTCAAAATAGTAACACCAACTAAAAATACTAAATAAATGTATAAATCAAGTTTAATTAATAAATAAATTGATAAAGAAGAGGATGTTACTATTTCATTTTAAAATAATAATACTAACCAAAAATACTAAATAAATGGATAAATCAAGTCTAATTAACAACTAAATTATCAAATAACAATATGTTAATGTTTATTCTCTAGACTGTAACATATTACTGTTTCATTTTAAAATAATAATACTAACAAAAAATCTCAAATAAATAAATAAATCAAGCCTAATTAATAATCAAATTATCAAAAATAATAACATATTACTATTTATTTTCTAAATAGTAACATATTACTGTTTCATTTCAAAATAGTAATACTAATTAAAAACTCTAAATAAATGGATAAATCAAGTTTAATTAACAACCCAACTGATAAAGAAGAGGATGTTATTGTTTCGTTTCAAAATAATAATACCAATAAAAAATACTAAATAAATGGATAAATTAAATCTAATTAACAACCAAATTGCTAAATAACAGTATGTTACTGTTTGTTCTCTAGAAAGTAATATGTTATTATCTCGTTCCCAAATAGTAACACTAACCAAAAACTTCAAATAAATGGATAAATTAAATCTAATTAATAAATAAACTGTTAAAAAAAGTATGTTATTGTTTGTTCTCTAAACAGTAACATGTTATCTTTTCATTCCAAAATAATAATACTAATTGAAGATCCCAAATAAATACATAAATTAAGTCTAATTAATAACTAAATTATTAAAAAAAAGTATGTTACTATTTCATTTCAAAATAGTAACATTAACAAAAAATATCAAATAAATGGATAAATCAAGTCTAATTCATAACTAAATTATCAAAGAACAACATGTTACTGTTTATTCTCTAAACAATAACATGTTACTGTTTATTCTCCAAACAATAACATGTTATTGTTTCATTTCCAAACAGTAACACTAACTAAAAATCTTAAATAAATGGATAAATTAAATCTAATTAACATCCAAATTATTAAATAACAATATGTTACTATATTTCTAAGTTCTTATTTATTTTTATTTTTATCTTAACTAAAAATTTATTTTAATTCCTAAAAAATTGAATTTTTATAAATTTTATTTATAATTAAATTTTTATATTAATTTATTTTTTATAAAGTTAAAAGTTTTTCAATTTTAATTCTTATAAGTTTTTAGTTTTTTTTATTGTTTTATTTGTTTAAATGAAAATTTCTTTAATTTTGATGTGTGGCAAAAGAGGTTTCTGTTTTGATTTTTTTTATCTTCTTGAAATGTACTGTAAATGTGTCATTTTATCTTTTGGGTATTGATGTAAATTTTCATATTCGGGTACATTTAAATGAAAGAAAGTAAGTTTCAGATATTTCGCTGCAATAAATTATATCAAACGAAACCGGCCTAATTTTTTTCCAAAACTAAATAGCAAAATTAGGAATGATGTTGTTACATTCACAACTATTATCCCCATCTATAAGAGAAAAAGTTCTATTATATTTAAGACCTCAATGCAATGATAATTGATGCTATCCTGGAATTTTACTACTTAATATTTTAGATTCGAATCTAAAATCTTACGATAATTTATCACTCTTGTTATTAAAATTAAAAAAATATATATCATACTATGACATTTGCTATATAAGTGGACTTGCGGTTTTCATTTATAAAGAAATGTCAGTTAATCATTTTATAACCGAAAAGACATCCCCTGCCCAATGAAAGTGGAGCCTACCTGGACCATCATTAATTATTTATCTTGTGAATAAAATAATGCATAGCATTGACGAAAATAAATACCCTTTAAATTGATTGCTGTTGTTTTCCATCATACCGCTATATAAAATATTAAATAAATAAAATATTTTTTATTAATTTAATATTTATAACTAAAACCACAAGTAAAAGAAATTATTTTTACACCCTGTATAAGCTACCAAAACAAACCTACCCTTAATTCAAACACCAAATATCACGTGCATTTCAGTTGAAACTTTACATGATAAGAGGATGTATTTTATTTTTAAAAATTATTATAAAAAATTCTTTAAAAATGTTCTTAAATTAAAAATAAATAAATGATGTTTAATGAAATAAATAATAAATTTTATTTAATTATAAAAATATTGTCAAAAATAAAAAATAAGTTTAGAAAATACTTAAAATTTATTCTTTTTTAAAATAAAATTTCCAAAAATAATTTTGAAAAATTAAATATCAAATAAAAATTTTTATTTTTAAAATAAAAAATAAAAAATTATTTTTAAAAATAATAAACAAACATACTAAGGTTCCTCCATTCCCGGCCCTGAGAGATCATGGGGTGGACTAGTGGCCAAAAAATTTGTCAAAGAATCCCTCGTTTTTTGGTAACTTAAAATCTTGGAGACCGCCGAGTGAGGTAGTATTTCTCATCGGAGAAATATTACCTTTTCCGGCCTCACTTAACTCTTTTTACCTCTCTCTAGAAATGAAGAACAGTACTTTATTATTATAGTAAGATAGTATTTCTCATAATTTATAAATAAAGTTAATAAATTATAAATTAATTTATTTATTGTAATAACACAGCCTAAGGCTACTTAATCATAATTATAATTATTTCTATGGTTTCAAATTGCATTTGTAACACTGCTATGATTTATAAAAAAAATATGATAAATATTATCGTTATAGAATAACATTGCAAAGGATTATGATTACATACTGCAATTACTATGCATGTGTCTTTTGTTTATAATATTTCTTTTATTTTTATTAATAGGTGGTCCATTATATATCTTAGTGTAGCAGATAATCCCACTTGTACAGTTCTTAGTTTCAGCATTTCTTTTCTAGGCCAAGAGGTGAGAGGTCCAAAGAAAACTAAATAGAATAAATATAATATTTAATTAATCATTTATAAAAGTAGTGATTATTACATTTTTCAATTTTCATTACTAGTATTGTTAATTTCTTATTTTTATTTTTATTATAATTATTCATCCATCCATTTATATTTAAGAATAAAATAAATGATAAAAATAAAGAATATAATAAAAAAGTATGTATGTATGTATTTAATATTGATAAGATGTTACTTCATAATCAATTTTAATATTTTTTTATTTATTTTAATATTTCAAGTGATCAATGAAAGGATGAATAATTATAGTAAAAGTAATTTTGATTATAAAATTGAAGAAATATAATAATTACTATATCCATATGAGGAATTAAATATTATATTTACTCAAAATAAACAGCATAACAGAACTAGTACTGCTACTCACATCCATTATCTATATCAATCACATATATCTATATTCTTTTCTCTTTTGAAGGAAGAAATTATGGTATATCATTATATAATATTATATCGGTATACTATAAATCTTAATGTATATTAGATTTTTTCTAAATAATTAAATTTAATAAATTATATAATAATAAATTAATGATCAAAGTATAATATAATTTTTTTTCCTTTTAAATCTTACCATAACATTCATTGCATTACCAGAGGATGTACAATATATTCTTTACCAAAAAAAAAAAAATAGTAGAGTGCCGTGCCGGGATAAAATAATATAATTATTTGATTAAAATTATTTTAATAATACATAACTTGATATAACATCTAAATTTAACTAAATTATTATTATTAACTTGATTTGAATAAGGAGATTAATGGACACATGTTAAAATAAATATAAAATTGATCTTTAAAATCACCTATAAGAATAAAGGAAAACTAAAATCTTACACAATCCATGATACAACTAATTAGTAATAATATTATCTAAAGATTTTAAAAATGAAATTAACATAAATATATGCACTCATCATTTACTTTTTTCTCATAATCAAGAATAAGATAGTATTAAATGACTTGCAATTATGATATATAATACTTATTAAGTTCATAATATAAAAATTATTAGGAATTAAATTTAATCTATCATAAGTGTAAATTAATTTTATATTATTTCCCAATTATATAATAATAAAATATTATTAAAATATTTTTACAGTTAGAAAGTATTAATTTATAATGGTATGTCATATTTATTGATAATGTAATAATCTTGACATTGACAATGGGTAAAATTTAAATTCAAATTATTATATGTTTATATTATATATAACAATTTCTCGAATATCTCCTTAAACATCATATTTTTCATTCTGTTTATTAGTTAACCGTTATCACCATATATCAATATTATCGTCGAACTTCTAATTTTATTAATTCACCTAAAACATTTTTAAAACCTTGTTACATCAATTATATTTATTCACTCATGCTATTTTCTTTCCCTAATTCATATATTTATAATAATATATTGTTTATTAAGATCAAAATAATATATTATTTCATGAATTAATATAAGCATACATATTAATAAAAATATTAATATAGATTTTAAAATTTTTGACTTTTAATTTGATATTGCAATCAATTTTATTAATCAGAAAATTAATTGTACCAAAATTTGAATGATTGCATTTTAGAATTTAATCAAAGTTCATAATGTGAAAATTATTATATGTTTATCTTTATAATAAACTTTCAAACACCTCCTTGAACATCAAATTTTTTCTTGTATTTGTTAGTTGACCAATATTAACACATACATACATACATACATACATACATACATACATACATACATACATACATATATATATATATATATATATATATATATATATATATATATATATATATATATATATATATATAATTGCGATTTTATTAATTCATCCAGAAAGCCTTTAAAAAAATGAATATCAATTATATATTTACTATATCATTATTTCCTTATTGCTAATTTATATATTTATGATCTTAATATGTTGTGTATTAAGATAAAAAATATATATATATCCCAAAAATAATATATCTATATATATACTTATAACAAAACATTAATATAAATTTTGTAATTTTTGAATTTTAATTAGATATTGCACTTAATTGTATTAATTAAAGAATTAATTGTACCAAAACTAGAATGATTTTATTTAGTAATTTTATTACAATAAATTACTTTGTAATAAAAATATGTCAAAATTACATTGATTATTTAAGGAAATCAATGATATGATTAAACATTAACTAAGTTTTATTGAATCTTCACCAATTTAAAATTTAGAATAAATTTGATTTAAATTAATTGTAATTTACTAAAATTTTAAATTTAAATTTTTTGAATTTTAATACAAAGTTACACTTAATTCTATTAATTGCTTTGAATTAGTTACACCATAGGCTTGAATTATTACATTTTAATGCAGTAATCAAATTTTTCAGTAATAAATTTATTGGTTATAAAATTTTATCATAAGTACATTAATCATATAAAAAAAATTATTAGCAGGTTAAAAGATAGTTGAGATTGTGAAACATTTCGTCAAAACAGTTGAATAATTAAGTATCAATTATATCTGAGTACTTTTTAATGTCTTGATCACCATATGCTAACAAGAAACGTATTTAAAGAATATTTATTATTTATTATCAATTACTATCTACATGTTAAAATTTCATAAACTATCAAATTAACCGTAATCTTAAATGAGAATAAGAAAATTTTAATAATTTGCTCATTGTAATATGATGATATTGTTAATTAATAATAAAAATGGCCTAAATAAATGAATAAAATCACTAAAAATATAAAAAGAAATGCATAAACTAATTACAAAATAATTTCAAATATTTATTTAAATGTTATTCCACAAATCGTAAAAGCAATCATTGTCGTGGATTAAATCAAGCTACTTTGATTCAAAGGCATTAAAAAAATTGAAACACATGTTTTTATCTCAAATTCATATCACTTTGACTTCTTATTTATGTGATTGGTCGACATTGCAAAATTTGAATCCACTCATACATATATTGTTTATTTTTCCCCCTGCTCGACACCCATAGGTTAAAATAATGGACGGGAGCTAATACTCAACAAAAAAAATTAAAATTAATAAATGTTACACTATCAAACTATTATAATTAATCATTAATATTAAACTATTACAATTTTTCATAGCAATGATGGTATCAATTTTCTTCTTAAAAATACCACTATATGATTCTCTTCAACTGATGAGAATTTATGTAGTTAATAATAATAAATTACAGATAATATATAAAATCATTTAAATAATATAATAAATAGTTTATATATTATAATTTTTTTTGCAAAGACTTGTCTCATTTTCACTTGCATAATTAATATGCTTGTATGGTATAAATTTGAATTGGAGAGAAGTATTGGTATAATCAGTATTTTGTTTGAAAATGAGGAGACATTGATTGCAGCTTTAGAGGCAGGCCTCCAAAGTTAGTAGGTGCAACTATCTTTCAATATAGCAATAGGGATAAAAATTTGGATGTTAGTGACGGTATTTTAAATGATACATGAAATTTTAAAAGAGTTAGTGGAGGCACACTTATACTAAAATATATGTAGTTTCGCTATTGAGCAGCTTTCTTTGTACTTTTCATCTTTGATAGTAGTACCAACCTCAAAGTTCAATATTATATGCGTGTCCTTTTAACTCACACATTCTTAAACCTTCCAAACAAAATTTCTTGGCATAGTTGCTTGAATACTAGAAGTCTAATTAAATACATAGATGATAAAATTAAATCTCAAGCATAGTTCATAAAAAATTATGATGCAAAAAGAAAACATCAACTGTAGTATAATAATAGTAAAAACATATAATACGTATAATATATACTTCTAATTAATTAAAAGGAATAAATGAGAATAATACCTCATCATCAAGTGGTACAAGTTTAATGGAAATAAGTAATTCATTTGACTTGTAATACCTTGAAATGTACCACTATTACAAACTTTGATTATTATCATTTTATTGTTACATGTTATGCCCTTCAATTTTGTAATTACTTTGTGTAGGACCATTATCACACTCCCTTTGCAAAGGAACTACACTATAAAAAATTGATTTTGCTACCAACTATTTATATGCTTACATTTGTAAAATAATTTTAAAAAATATTTTTAAAGAATTAAAAACATAAAAGTTACTCCCAATATCAAATATTTGATGAAACTTTTGATTTATTACGAAATATATTTTAAAAATTACTGAATAATTGAAAATACCTAGTTTTTATAATTAATATTACAATAAGTTATCTTTTAAAAGAAAATTTGATTCAGTTCAAAACATGCTAATAGATAAGCATGATTTTTTCCGGTGAATATTCAGAAATAGTATTATTGCAAATAATAGCAAGAAAAAAAAAAGACTTTAACATGCGTTTTTAACAAAAGGGTATTACAATTTAGCGCCAAAAAAGGTGCTACAATTGAATTTCATCTAATAAATATCAATTAATCAATAAATAAAGGTAAAAGGTAATCCATCAATAATCAACATATTAGCTAATAAAATTTATCACAGACTAGAAAGTAGTCAAAATTTGGCTCTTTTATTTTTTTTATAATTTATTATTATAATTAATAACCATATTTACTATTATATATTATTTAGTTTTTATTATCATAATACATTTGACTATAGTGTTAATTGTTTATAGTCTATCCTTTACCTTTAATTTTAATGTTCCTCAAATGACACAAAGAAATAACGCGATTAATCAAGGAACTGTGTTAGGTAAGCAATCTCAACATATCATATAATCAATCAATGACACCGCACAAGACTTTTGTTAATTTTTTTTTTTTTTTTTTTTACATTTGATGGAAGGACTCAGTTAAGTCACATTTTACAACATTAGGATTAAAATAAGTCATAAAATTTTTATAAAGATTAGATTGAAAAACCTCCCATCTTTTATGATTGGTGAATTAATTTACTTTTAGTTTTACAATGGGTTAAAGAAAAAGAGAAGGATAGACTTGATAGGTTCTTCTATATTAATTGGAAAAAAAATGTAAATAGTTTAGGTCGATTGATTTAACGAGTCAAAGCTTCAAAAAATTTGACTTGACCTATTTAGCAAACATTACTTATTAATAATTTCTACTTGATTTATTTAATTAAATACATTAGGTTGAATCTAATATAAATTAAGTTAGATATAATTTTTTGATAAGATAAATAGGATTTTTCTACTTTTAGCAATTGCTCTTAAATAATATCGTATAATTGATATTATTTTGCAGTTTTTTCTTTCTTAATATCTCAAATTCAAGTTCAAAATATTACGTAATATTAAATGATTTAACAATAATGTTATATAGAAAAAAAAAAACCACAAAATATCTTCAAGCATAAGCATTCGCAAGCATTTAAGTATCAACAGTGCTATAGGTCCCGAAACAAAGGCACAAATTCGTGTTCCGAAAATATCTTATTCAATCAAAGTGCTTTCCCATACACATACTTCAATCAAAGTGCTTAAATAAGACAAGTTACAAGGTTTCTTGTTTTGGCGTCTTCACAAACTCAGCGAGCCCTGTATTTAGCGCTGATTTTGACGTCAACGAAGCTCTTAATAAGTTCAATGCCTGCACCTCAACAAAATGATCTAATGAGAAGAAGAGCGATTTTCGTTGGTTCTTTTTATTTTTTAGTCTTCAAAATAATTTCATAATAATAAAATAACAAAATCTGTTCAAATCATTTCTCTAAGAAACCAGCTTGAAGACCCAATAATTATAGAAATATCATTGTAAAGTATTAGAAAAATTCACAGTATCCACGAACCTATAATCAAAGAAAACAATGATTGTCCCTGTTTTCAATTTGTATTTGAAGCAATTTAAAATTTCTTCTATTTTTTAATTCCTGTTCTAAAAATAATTTAACAATTTTAATTTAAAATTTTATATGGTGAAAAGTTTTTCCTTTATGGTCAATATTCAGTCATTTATTTCATGCATCAATAATATAATTATATTTACACCAGAATCAAGTGTTAAACAAACATCACGTTCTTTTTTAAAGTACAAGAAAATAATATGACATACAAAAGCATAGGCTCATGATGATATTTCATGTAATAATGGTGTAAATACAGCTATATCATTGTGCATGAAATATATAAAAAAAAGATAAATTATATTTATTTTCTTTGAAATTTAATCTAATTATCTTACTTTTTTTTCTATTTTCAGAAATATTAATTCAAATTTTTTATTTTTTTAGAGTGGAGGAGGTGAGTATATTTAAAATAGTGAAAGGGGTGAGTGTATATTGAAAAGGAACGTTGATCTATATAAGTAAAGAAATATAGATGTAATTCGATTAAATCTTAAGAGAAAATTAGACGTAATTAATTTTTCAAATTCAAAATATTATCTATGAAATTATTAAAACAAAAAACAAAAACCAAGGAAGCACATAAGGCCCAACAAAGGTTAGAAGGAGAAGTAAAGTATTGACGAAGGAAAAGCAGCTTAATTGCCTTTAAGAAAAGTTTGATACACCCCTATTTTTTAAAAGCATTATAACACTTCTTCTAATAGATAATAGATGTCATAAAACTGTGGGTCACGTGATCAATGAGAAAGAATTTGAAGCATTTGCATAAGAGTATATGCAGTAGAATTCTTACCTCTGCCTCACCGATGCTTAGGACACTCGCTTCAATGTCATCAAAGGGGAGATTAAATTCCTTCACAAATGAAAGCATGGAAGATTTGAATTGAAGATCATCTCCTACAACATAGGATGCTGGTCTCTTCACAAATCCCACTGCATCTTCTTTTTTTCCATTTGGAGCTCTTGGGTCCACAAGGTCATGGTATACAATACATTCATGATACTGGGTGTGAATCAGCAAGCCGAGCGTGATAGAAGCGTATTCAAGCTCTAACATAGAAACTCTTAGTGGCTGTTTTGGACAATTAAATAGGGGTGCAACTCCAGGATCCATCAAAACTGAATGTGAATTTGTACACCATCTCTTATCCAAGCTTCCCACACTATTGTACAAGTTGTCAACACACCCAACACAGGAGTTTCCTCCTAATAACTTCAGAATGGAACCAAGAGGTATGGTGAGGAATCCAAATATGAAATCGACAAAATCTTCCTTTGCTTCTATACACATAATCTTTTTTTTTGACTTACTATAAAGCACTTTTATATTCATTTTACCACGGTTTTCATGGTCATCAGATTTTGCATCGATTTTAGATGCAGATAACTTTTGTTCTTTCACTTTTTTGATGTCTTTTTCTAAAAATGTATTGGTGAGTGGCTCGTGAGAAATTAATACATTTTTGAGCAACTTTAAAATCTGCAATCAGAAAAAAAAATTAATCCACTATACTTTATAGATATTTTCCCCCAAGAAAACTAATGACCAAAGCTTTTAATTGATGCTATTGAACAAAAAGAAGAAAGTTCTCTCCATGGGCTACCAACCCCAATATGCGAGCCCAGATCAAATTTTTTTAGGTGGGACTGAATTTTAGATTTCGTTCTATAACTCAAAATGGATTTTGGGACCTTATTTAAAAAAGAGAGAATCAATTGACATCAGTGTTCAAAAAAATATATATTTCCAGCGTTGTTGACTTTTTATAAAACAATTCTTCACAAAATCTATAATTGGATTAAATATATTTTTCATGTAGATTAACTGACAATTTCATATTGAAATGAAATAACTGCTACTCCATTAATAAACTTTAAGATTGTATGAAATATGGCTTTTAAATAAGTAAATTACTTAGGAAATGATTGCATAGTTATTGTCATTCAAAACTTTCTCAAATATACCAGAACATGAAAAATACTTTCAAATCTAGTTAGATCATAGAAAATCAATTTTACAATATATATATATATATATATTGATTGGTATAGTGTTTCATATGTATGCACGCTTACGTGATGTATATTAAATAAGAACATTAATCTTATATCAAAATGAATGGAATGAATTATTTCTATGAAATCTTGTAACGACAAGCAAAATTAAAATATAATCAATGTAAGATTTGGTACACATGCAAGTGACACTATCACCAACTACGTCCCATATGTGTATATTATATTATAGTTTGTATATTGTGACAAAAGTAAATGCAGTACCTCTGGCAAGCCTATGTTTATGAATGTCTCCTCTAACCGAGAAGAGTCTCTGTAGCCAAGTTGAAATAGGACCTGCAAGGAGCTATCACTCGAACTAGACATCACCTTTAGATCGTCAAACACAAGAAATTTCGACCATCCTTTCACAAAAACCCCACTTCCAACTTCAATTTTTGCCTCTGTCTCTTCCTCCGATTCCGCTACAGTTTGCTTTTTGTCCATTAATCGTCCACAAGTGCATCTTGCGTTTGCAAAAGTACTCAGTGTCAAACAAGAATTGCTACAGCGAAAATATTTTGGAGGCTCTGTGTTATCCACGTTCACTAACAGCTTTGAGCAAAGTACATGGCGGGAATTTCGCGGATTTAACAACATATTTTTGCAGACATCATTCAAGAAGTAATCAGCGTCAAGATTTTCCACCGATTGATACAAATTGTTGATGCTACCAAGTGATGCTGGATGCTGCTGATCCTTGTTGCCAACAAGGCGGATGATGGTGCCCAGTGGAAGTGTGAGGAAGCTGAAGAGCGTGTCGACGAAGTCCTTAGTTGCTTCAGCCACAACTACTTTCTGCAATTCTCTGTCAACTAGGATTTTCAGGGAAAATGATTGTGGTTCTTCTTGTTTGGAGTCCATTGGGAAATTTTGTGGGAAGTATGAATTTCTTCCCACCAAGTGCGGGTGAATATATATCGTTCTTTTTCGTTGGTTCAATTCTTTCTTAATAGGTAAGGGTGAAAGAAAAATTGGAATAAAACAAAACCGTGAAAGTTATGTACGGAAAAAGGGGAAGAAAAGTTGAATGTGGAAGGAAAAGTTGGAAGTATCAGTTGGAATAAAACAAAACCGTGAAAGTTATGTACGGAAAAAGGGGAAGAAAAGTTGAATGTGGAAGGAAAAGTCGAAAGGATCAGTTTTCTTCTTGATGAATTAGAGAGAGAGAGAGAGTACAAAACGGTGAAAGTTATGTGCTGGAAAAGAAAAAGAACAGTTGAAGGTGGAAGAAAAAGTCGAAAATATCAGTTTCTTCTTGATAGAGTGAAGCAGTATATATGAACACACACACACAGAGATATGCAGATGTGAGGTGGATGTGCCCAAGAAGAGAGAGAGAGTACAAAACGGTGAAACCGTGAAAGTTATGCACTGGAAAAGAAAAAGAACAGTTGAAGGTGGAAGAAAAAGTAAAAAATATCAGTTTCTTCTTGATGAGTGATGTAGTATGAACACACACGCACGCACGCAGAGAGAGAGAGAGAGAGAGAGATATGCAGATGTGAGGTGGATGTGCCCAAGAATAGATGGTCGAACTGGGACGGAGAACTTCGTCAGAATTCCATTTAGTAGGCACTAACCAGGTAGAGGGTCATTTTCAGGGCCCTTCATTGTTGTTTTAACGAGAGAGAGACTAGAATCTTTACTTTTAGTTATAAAAAATTATATTATATTATATTTTATATACTTTAACTAAATCTAAAACTTCTTATTAAACATTTTTAAGGAAAAATGTATTTTTATTCCCACAATTTTTACAAAAAGATTTGATGCCAGTTTTGTAAGTATATAAGTTTTACAAAAATTTAATTGTTTAACTCTTATGGTAAAATAAATAAAAAAAGCACCTTTAATCTTTTAATTCTTATTAAATTTTTAAATTTTTCTCATAAATTTTATTTAAAATAAATTTATCATCTAACTTTGCTTCTTCATTGACTAAGCTTCTGATTATTTCTTATGTATATTTATAAAGAAGTCACATATATTACAAAAATAAATGAATAAATAAAAGAGTAATGTATTATTTGTATTTATGATTAAAAAAATGATATATTAAGCCATGAAATTAAAGAAATAGAGGAATTTACTTTTTACAAAATTTTGATAATTAACATTAAATAAAAAAATATTTTTCATTGTCTTATTATTTTATAACAATATTTTGTGAAAAAAAATTTGGATCAAAATAAACAAAGTCTAAATAATAATCTAATTTGGCACTCTCATCTCTGGCTTCAAATTCCAGTCCATTCACCTTTTCTTCTTCGCTACCAAATTTCTTACCCTCACTAAAGTTTTAAATTTGTCCTCATAGTTGTTTTGCACAACATGAAGTTTTAATTTTGAATATGATTAATTATAAATAATTAATTTTAAAAAATTGAATTAATATTTTATATTTTATAATATTTCAATGTTAATTTTGAAAGTTATAATTATTTGCTTGATTTTTAATTTAAAATTAATTTTGGATATAAAAGTAATTTTAAAAAATAATTTTTGTGTAACTAAATACATTAATAAAAATAATATGAATAATAAGATTATGAATTATTAATAATTATTTTAAAATATGAATATTCTTTCTTAATTTTTATACAACCAAAATATTTAAATCTAAATAAGAATAAAATATTTTGTGAAATTATTAATAGGAATAAAAAAAATTTAAAGTTATTTTGCACTATGGTAATTAATTATGAATATTTAATTTAAAAATTAATTATAAATTAATATTTCATGTTTAATAATATTTAAATATTTATTTTAGAGTTAAATTATTATTATTTTTAATTTTATTTTAAGATTAATTTAAGATATAAAATTAATTTTAAAAAGTAACTTTTTATGCAATTAAAAATATTAAAAAATAATTGTAAAAACTCCTTGACCATTAGGATTCTAAGAGAGAGCGGGCCAAGAGGGCGGGAAAGAAAGAATTTCTTTTAGAAGTAAAAAATTATACCTTATACTTTAACTTAATTTAAAACTTCATATTAAACATTTTTAATAAAGTTTTATTCTTGGTAATAATAGATGTTATCAATATCTTGATGGCTTTACTTTACACATGAATAATAGATGTAAAATTAAAATTAGATAGAATTTATACTTAATAATTATTATGTAATTTATGAAAATATTAAATTAATTTTTTAATTTCTATGATATTAAGTAATGCATATAAAGATAAAAATTTAGATCAATAATCGCCTTTACTTTACACATGAATATAAATATAATTTTTTAAGTCCGTGTTAATTCTATAAAATTAAAATTAGATAAAATTTATGTTTAATAATTATTATGTAATTTATGCAAATATTAAATTAATTTTTTAATTTTTATGATATTAAGTAATGTATATAAAGATAAAAATTTAAATCAATAGTCAGTTTTTATTTTTTTATTTTTTTTAGTAATCATAGTAGTGATTAAACCACTAAATACATACATATAAAAATCAATGATTAAATCTTGAATACTGATTGAATGTCACTTAAGTTACAAGCTATCGGTAGTTTTTATTTTTATGTTTATTTATTGACTTCACCCATTAATGAATATTATAAAAAATATATATTATAATATATTATTACACATGAATATAGATATAATGAAATTAACAACTTTCATAAGATTCTTAAAATAAAAGATAAAAAATTGAGTAAAGTAAAACAGTCAAGACCTTAACAAATATAATGTTTTTATAGGCCTACAAAAGAGGGACTTGGGATCACGATTTTTTTTTTAAAAAAAAAAAGCAATATCTTTTTTTTAGAATGAGAGATTTGTATCTATATAAAAATTTTAAAATAAACATGAAATAGAAATATAAATTTTAATGAGTAATGGTAATAATTAAATTCAAAAGTAATATCAGTTTTTATTTTAAAAATACGCTATTAATTGAGTTTTTGTACCTCTGTGCCTCTCTACATCACTTGCTTTTTTTGATTACTTTGTATATTGATTATATTAATTTATTAATGCTAAATTTGAACATGTAAACAATATAAAATTATACAAATTGAGTTTGCAATAATTAGTGCAACAAAGTCATACTTTTTCTTCGGTGCTTAGTAATAATACATATGCATTTATGTACATTTATGCAAAAAAAATATATCATTAAATCACTTTTAGTCAAATGCACTAATTCATTTATATAAATTTATTTTTTTATCTGCATTTAATATTATGGATATAGTTCATAATTTTTTCTTGATATTTATGTTTATTTATGTATTATTATTTATTGCAATTGAATTCAATTATTAGTTTTACTTCTTAATTAATTTATTATATGATAACAAAAAAATTATGACACTATTAGCCTTTATTATGCTTTAACGATTACTATAAAAATATGTAAATTCATTTTCATTATAGTCATAACAAATAAAAATTTTATAAATTAATACTACTATATTTAGAGATAATTGTAAGATTTAAATTTAATTTACTATTAATGTCAAAACTTTCTTGCTAGTATGTTACTCCCTCCATTCCTATTATATTAATTTATTTATCTATTGCAATTAATTGATTTTACGCATATTAAGAAAGTAGTTTAATTTATTTATTTTTAATGAGCTTTATAAGATTACTCTTTATGCACAAAATTCAAGATAGTTGAATATAAAGAAAGAAATATAAATGAATAAATACAAGTTAATTAATAGTATAGAATAACAAAATATTTACTAATGAAAAAGAATGGTAGATTTGGAAAAAGAACATTTAATGTTTTATTGGAATTCTAAAGTGACAAATAAAAATAAACAAAAAAATTCCTTCAAAATGTGATAAATAAAAAGGAATGGAGGGAGTATTTTCTTAATAATACATATAACTTAAAATCACAACTAAAATTTTATATTTAGATGATCTCTTCATACTTTTTCTTGTATGTATATATGTATGCATAAGTATTTTAGAAATAGTTTATCTAGTTATGATTTACTTGAATGCACTATACTTGTTATTGTATCTAATATATTTGGAGTAAGAATGATTTTTCATTAAATTTATTATAATTTTCTATGAATTTATTCATGAATTCATCATGTTTGAATATGTTATAAACATGTGAACCCCATTTCAATTTTGTATCTTCTCTTCCAATTTGAAGGTTCTATCAATTTTTTAAAAAATTTATTATTCTATATTATATGTAATATATCCCTAAAAAATTATATCCTTCAAAAAGAAAAACGCTTAAAATGTAATAGAATAAAATATTTTTAAAGTTATTTTGTACAATAAGAAGAATTAATTTTGAATATGATTGATTATGAATAATTAGTTTGAAAATTTTATTATAAATTAATATTTTATATTTAGTAAAATTTAAATATTAACTTTAAAAGTTAAAACTATTATTTTTATTTTTAATATAAAATTATTTTTGGATATAAAATTAATTTTGAAAAGTCAATTTTTTAACAACTAAATACATTAATAAAAATAATATGAATACTAAAGCCAAGAATTATGAATAATTATTTTAAAAGATGATTATATTAAATATGAATAACTATTCATGATTTTTATATGACAAAATATTTAAATATCAATAAGAATAATATATTTTTGGCAAAAAGGCATATTGATTTCCTATTTTCCACAAAAATTTCAATCATATTTCTTAAGTTTTATTTAAAGTAAATTTACATCTTAACTTTACAAAAATGTGCAATGTTATCCAATTGGCTAATGCCATTAGGTTTTTTTTTTTAATGGAGATACTTACATGGTATCTAACATGACATCTTATGTGACATATATAAATTATATTTTAATATTTTTATGAAAAAAAGTAACTTTTTGTTCTCTCACTTTCACTGAAGTTTCAATTTTATTCTTTAAATTTTATTTAAATCAAATTTATCCTTTAACTTTCTAAAAATACACCCACTTCTATGCAAAAACAAAATATGACTATACTGTATGATTTGCTATAATATACCAAACCAAAACAAATCAAAATAATAATTTAAAGATTTATAAAGATAAATTATTTTTATATTTCCAAATTATTGTATCCATTAAAATAGTTGTTAAGAATTGAGAACAAGTATGTGATGTTGTAAAGCATTTTTCAAAATTTAAAGCTATATTTATTCATATTCACTATTTCTGTGTCATGTTCATCACACACTTAGTTTAAATCCTTATCAACTATTTTCATAAATACAACAATTTGTAAATATAAAAGTAATTTATATTTAGAATTCTTCAAATTATTATTTGTATTTGTTTATTATTTGTATTAATTAATTACAATTGAAGTTATTATTTTAAAATCACATTTTTTCCTTACACAACAATGATCATTTTTTTTGAAAAGCTAAAGGATAAACTTGGTTTAAGTAAAACTTAGGAGACAAACATAAAAACTTAAGGAAAAATTAGAACAATCAAAAGTGGTTTTTTGTCATAAAAATATTAAAGTACAATTTATATACACCATGTATGATGCCAAGTTGGTTGCCTTGTAACAAAGTTAACCAATTGGGTAATATTGCACGCTTTTGAAAAGCTAAAGGATAAATTTACATTACAAAGAATAAATCAAATGTCATCGCAATAAGTTAGAAGATTGTCACTGTATAATTGTATTGATAATATTGTCATTAAGAACAAATGTTATTGTAATATCTAACCTTTACTATTGATGTGTCATGCCTATATTGTTGTTGATATGAAAAAGCTTTTACTAATGATTTTTGTTGTCATTAAATAAAGAAGTATTTTTAAAAGTTTAAAAATAAAAATATGTATACTAACGACAAATATCGTTGTAATAGATTTTTTTTAATTTGAAATTTTTAAAATTTTATCTTTAATACAATAAAATATTATTAGTCAATTGTATACTATAAAGAAAATAATTTAAAATTTACCTATTTGCATTATATTATAATCTGAAACAAATAAAAAAATAAAATCAATATATATGGTAAAATTTTGAATGAAATATAAAAATGAAAATGATATTTGTACATAAGAGTATAAAATAATGTCTAAATGAAGAAATAAAATACATAAAATTACTAGAGCCCACCAAAATTTAGAAAGTAATCATCCTATTGGTCATCTTACTACATGACATCATTTTGCTAAGGTTAGGGCTAGGGTTGGAGTGCAAGTGTAGGTGGTTGTGAAGTGAATCTACTCAGCAACATTAGAGGAAAAAAAAGCTAAATGATAACAGAGGCAATAGAAGAATGGTAGACCTGATAATTAGTACCACATATCACATCAACCAAGCCATGATTAGCTACTGGTGAGAGAGAAACTCCCACTAATACTCCAACTATTATTAACTCTAAATGATGTATTGATGGATGTCATCAGGTAATGATGCATCACTTCGTAGCTAAGGAAGATATGTGGTAGTTAATGAAATGCTAGCAAAGGTATCAATGTCTCTCGAAGCACACCACCAACTCCCTTCTTGTTTCCTCGATGAGTTCCCAAAACCTCCTTAACAATATGCAATTTATAAGGCAAATAAAAAACTTGCTTGCATTTACTCCTATATCCATATCTATATATTTTTTAAAAGATAAAATGTTAAAATGATTATGTTTGTTGTCATAACTAATAAAAATTAGAAAGAAATAAACTAATATGCACATAATTAGCTCAAGCTTCTTTTGACATTCACTTCCCTAATGGTTTAGTAGGATAGTTAACAAAGTTTTTCCAGCACCAATTGTAGTTCACCCATCATCTTATTTCTTAGGTTGAGTTTTTTTTTAAAAATTATTTTAAAGTAAATTATACTATTTTAATCATAACAAATATTTATTTAGTATATCTTGTTGTATTGATGCATTGCTATATACTTCAATCCATGTCGACTATTATAACTTTTTTACACCTTCTCATGTATATTTCTCCTAGACCTCTCTTGCAAATTCAAAGTAAAATATAATAGGAATTAGAAGAGTAACTAATAAACTTAGAATTTAAAAATTACAACCTATAATATGTAATTCATTCTTATGAGATACTTCAAACTCTTGAACATGTCACAAGTTCACAACGAATGATCCTCAAGCATATCTACTAGTATTGCTCACTTCATGCACTCAAAAGCTCAATCTTGTCCTCCTATATGCCATATAATGATCATATGGTCTATACTTCCAATCCTTATAAAGATCATTTGCATTGCATTAGATGCCATTTAGGTGTAGTGCATCCTCCCTTCTAGAACATCTACCTCTTCAAAATATTCCTACATTAAGAGAAATGTAACAAAAAATTATCAAGATAATGAGCATTTCATATCATAAATTAATATACAAAATAAGTTAATAATTACATGGAAGGACTCAAAGATTATGAGCCTTTTGCTCCTCAAATATTATCTTCCAATTCTTATGAAATGGCTTATAAGGTATCCTAATAAGCGCCTCTACCAACCATAGCAATTTTAAATGGTTTAGACCTATAAAGTGCTAGGTGGTAGGATCAAATCATAAGAGAAATGGTCTATTAGGTTTCTTTAATGTTTTATTAAGACTAACATTCTTATTTTTGTCACATTTTTTTCATAAGCATTGTAAATTTAAAAAATACTTACCAAGTAGATAAATTGCATGTATAGGAAGTAATCAAATAAGTTATGTAATATAAACAATTTTACTTAAATTGTAATGGCCAAAAATATAAGGAAGACCTTGTCGTGGATTTGCTTCCTTATTACTGTTAGTGTATATGCTCTAAAACTAATCATATTAATGATTGTAAATTTGAATCATGTTATTTTAATAGCAATTTCAGTTATTATATTTATATATATTGTCTACATAATGTATTTAATTATGACAATAACCTTAGAATAATTGTATTCTTAAATGTCCCTAATTATATATTATTATGAATTAGGTTACTTTGATATGTTAAGATTAGCATGTGTGGTGACTTATATGAAATATTAAGTTTACACATGAGTACAAGTTAGAAAACTTGTATACTGGATCGACCCATCCTAAGAATATTACATGGATTGTTATATGAGTGTCATGAGTGATTCTTAGTGATCATTATTATTATGGTCCTTTGACCTGAAATCATCAAGGTTCCCTATATGTGAGTTTCATATTTTGATACTATTCTATGTCACTCATGCTTGAGTGAATGCAAAGATAGTTATTGGATATATTAAATATCATGCGGAGGGGTTTATGTGATCGAGATGGAATTTGTCCCTCCTATATAACAGAAGTAACATCTATAAACCCTTTAATTAAGTAAAATTTAGAAAATGTATGACCATGCTCAAATGAATTGACATGGGATGTCAATTACATTTGCTTTAGTTAGCTTACTTAGATATTAAGAAACTTCAAGATTAGGCTATATGGGAATGACACAGTCTATGTCTCGTGCCCAATCTAGATATTTAGGACAAAAGGACATAAATGATGATCACATGTAAAAATTTAGTCAAATTACCAACTTTCTCATCACTTAGGTAACAATGATGTGTTGCTAGACACAGCTCATTATTTATAATCATTAATATAATTAATGATCATGGCCAACGTAATAAGAGCCTATAGGGTCACACACTTAAAGCCTAGTGGATTTAGAATTAATGAACTAAATTGTTTGGGCTTAATATTTAGGAATTCCATGTTATAATCATAAACCCAATAATAAGCCCATAATTATACATGAAACAAAGCTCAATTAGTTAGAGTTTTCTATACACCTATTTAAATAAACTTATTAGGTAATAATAGAAAAATATTATTCACGCATCCCAAGCATAGAAAAATCGTAGAACCTCTCCTTGACCAAAACTCTTAAAGAGGTGTAACTAGCACTATGAGGAAAAGAAGAAGGATTCCAACCAGTGTTCGTGTGGGCGTTCATCAGTGATCTGCTAGTTTGTGTGGAAGCTGAAAAGGTGATCAACGATTATGTTCTTGAGTTATCATTAAAAGTATTAATCGAATCCTTATTTTAATTTAATATTTTATATGAATCCATTAACTGGGATTGATTTATTTCGCTACGCTTGTCTGACTCCTAATCCCAACAATTACCTCTATGATAGTTAATAGCAACCATAGCTATGAACAATTATAATAATGACATATGAACAAAATTTATCATAACATATCAATGTTAAATGTATCAACCAACCTTTACAAACATATTGCTAGATATGAAAGAGAATCAAAATTTTTCATTAAACATAAATAACATTTATTACAACACATGGAAAAGCTTTAAAATTTAAAATAATATTTACATATTAAAAAGTGAAAGTCCATAAACTCTAGTCTAAATCACTATCAGTAGAAGTAAAATGCCTATCTTCTTCCTTATCAATTTCAACATCATCATCAAATTGTAACTTTATTTCATTTATGTAATCACCAATTATTTCATCTTCTAATATGTCATCATCATTTATGAAGTCGGCAACATGTTGTGTGTTAACATGATTATATATAAAAGATAAAGCACATTAAGGATAAATATTTGCATATAGTAAGGTTAAGCCTTGCTAATTTCCAAAGTTAATTAGGAGGATAAAGTTGATAGAATTATTGTCTTATAATATCAAGCTCCCTGATAATTAACATTATTATTTGAAAGATCCCATATATCATAATGCATTACATGAGTAATAACTCTCCAATTGGGTCTATTAAGAGGATTGTAAAGGTAAAAAACTTATTTTGCTTGAGAAGCAAGTATATATGAGTCATCTCTATACCACTGAACACTAACAGAAATGCTTGTCATGTCCTTATCTATCACAATTTTTTTCTTTCTACAGTTAGTGTCAAATTATTTACACTTAAATAGAGTTATAAAGTACTTATGGATATAAGTTAATTCTATAATATCCTTTAAAACATTGTAAAATGTGCTCACATCTAAGTTAAGTATAGAAACCCTATTATTTTGTGTCTTATGCCTAGAATCCCAAGAGGAAGTCACAAAAAACCCATTGATTACATATGCTGAACATGACATAACCATGAAATTTGGTCTAAAAACTAATAAGAATAGCTTGTAAATTGCCTTTAGTATGGGTGACAAAGATGGATAAAATTTTGGCAATGAATGGTAGAAAATATTACCTTTAAGTAAGACCATAAAGGAACTTGATTTTCTACAGTTGATCTAGGTTTTAACAACCCCTTGCTTGTAGTCCCCTTTTATGTTCACTACAAAGTTCATGTTATTCATTAAATAGGAAAAAGTTGGAAAAAATAGGTGATATGTCTAAAAGACTTACTCAAAATTCTTCTCTATTTTAATGTAATTATAGATATGCTATACTATAATATCTTAATCTCTCATCTCAAACAGAATGATCTTTTTGGCTTCAATAGGTTGATATTGAGATCTAAACACTAACAACTATCTTTACATTCTAGGATAGATGGCATCCTTATTTCATTTAGGCTGATTGAATCAGGTTTCCACCCTTTATAGATACATGGAATAAAATGTCAATGTTTCATCTACAATATATCCTTCAACAATAGAACCCTTAGGTCAAGCACGATTTTTGACAATATCTTTTAGCATTTTAATGTGTTTCCCATATGGATACATCAATTGAAAATGTATAGGCCCCCCTTGGCAATGATTCTTTAAGCAAATGCATCACTAAGTGTAACATTATAGTAAAGAATATTGAAAGTTATATAAATTAAGGCTTATAGAGAATGAGAATAATGTTATCCTTAGCACTTTCCATATCTATCTTGTTCAAAGTTCTTGTACAAATTAGATTAAAGTAATTGCACAATATGGATAGTTTTTTTTAGCATTAATCCTTAAATTACATATGCTAATAGTGGTTGCATTATGACATAATAATCATGCAATTTCAACCCTTAATTTTGGTCATTGTTAGTCATATTCTTCCTTAAATTACTAATAAACCCATCAAGAAACCTAATATTTTTAATAAATCAATAAAATCTTTACTCGTCAACATCATTTAGAGTGTAACTAACAAGTGGTTTCATTAATTGTTCTTTTCCTTATACAAATGTAGCTCTAGTCTTATGTTAATGTTGGCCAGGCCATATCTTATATTGTTTATGTCTTTTGACTTGTGTTGTAGATCTAGCAACATGCCCATAATATTGTCACACATATTTTTTTCTAAAATGTATAATATCAATGTTATGCTAAACTTCATTATGTGCTAGTAAGGAAGCAAGAAAAAATTATTTTACTCCAATTAAGTTTGTAACACTTTTTTTCCATTTCACTCTACCATATTGCATATGCTTTCTAAGAAGTCTCTAATTCAATTAACTTAATTACTCCATGACCATAATAGTTGTAAACTACCTTGAGGCAGCCTTCCTTTCAATCTTCTCATTAAATTATTTGTTGTTTTTGAGCCCATAACTCATCGAAAGAAAGCAATGCTAACTAATGCACACTATTTTTCCCCTAACCCACATCGATGGAGTATTTTCATTGTAAGTTAGGCATGCCTTGGAGCCTTATCCATTCCATATTAACAAATTACTCCATACTGGAAATTTGTTAATTATCCTTAGCAATGTTGCACATTATTACTAGTAACATCTCAAGCTTTAACCCATGTCTACTATAACTTGTTCAACTCTTCCACTAAAGGTCTTAAGAAGACATTAATATATTTTTTTAGATATTGTGATCTAGAGATTAATAGTGTCAACATGAAGAAAGACTCCTTAATACAAAGGCATGGTGGTAGATTGTAAATCATCATCACCATTAATCACATGCTATGAAATAGACTTATACTACCAAAAAGATTGAATCCATTTGCACTCAGAATTAATTGAATATTCCTCAAATCCATAGTAGAATTTGAATGTCTTCTATCAAAATCTTGCTAGGCTTCTCCATTGAGGGGATGTTATATAACCCCGCTCTTTGTTAACTTTTCTTGTGCTAATTCATATCTTTCGCCATATGTCTCAATCTATACAACCATTTTAACTTGGGTATTAATTGAAAATACCTTAGCACTTTATGAGGAATCTTTTTTCCTTATGTGTTTTTGTCAACCTGATAACTCTCCCTACATATTGGATAATTCTCCTTCTTGGCATTCTCTTTCCAAAAAATGCACAATCATACTTGTAAATATGGATTAACTTATACCTCAACCTTAACTTATTGAGCTATTTCTTTGCATTGTAGTGTGAACCTAATAATTTATTTTCTATGGGAAACGCTTCCTTCCATAACTTCAATAAAGAATTGAATGATTTGTTTGTCCACTTATATAGTACTTTCGAATGCATAAATTTGACCTAAAAGTTTGAGGATAAAAAATTTGTGCAAACATCTTAACTTCAACTAATAACTTATTAGAGTTTTGACCGCATGATATGTCCCTCTCAAGTACTTATTGGATAGACAATCATGCAATGTTATCCATCTTTTTTCAACAAACATGTTTTCACTAATCACTAATGTTAGGAGTTATTAAGCAATTCAATCGTTGTGCATATTTGTTGTATGTTCTAAATCCATCTTATCACTCTAATTTTAATAGGGTAAAGTTTTATCATATTTAGGATATTCTTGTAGCTATTGTGTTTACTTATCCATGCTTTATCATTTTTTAAATGTAGAAATTTGGGAAGCATCTTTCTATAGTTCTTCAAGTATACAAACTATATATTGATATAATACACATCCAAAGACAAAGAAGACATATGAAAATTTCACAGTATGAAATTATGAATAAATAAAGTTGACAATAATAAATAAAAAAATTATCCTAAATTATCCAAGTACATGAGACAATTCAAAGGTTGGTTAGTCCATGAAGGCCAACCAATCCTTGAACAAATCTATGGTTTAAGTGAAAATGAAATAAATTTAAGGATTATTCAATATTTTATTTCAAATTATTCCTAGTTCCTTTTTAAAATGAATAATATATTTAAAAAAAGCACATTCAAGGTTTAAATATTGAAGAATATGATTGTTAAAAGGTGTTAATGTTAATATTGATGTTATTTAATTATCTCTCCAATAAGATTAAACATGAATTTTACTTACCACTCTATTTACAAAGAACTATCATACTAACTAATTAAATTTTTTATCTTTTTACTTTATTTTTTACATTTTACCATAAATTTCATTATTGAAACATATGATCAATTTTAGAATTGTTTTTAATATGTCTATTACATGTAATATATTTTTGTTGTCTACTTAATCAAAAATAAATATGTTATATTTTTGTATAAATTTTAAATTGCAATTATTACAAAAAAAAATCATTTTTATCATTTATCAAAGGCAAATTATAACATATTTTAATATGAAAATTATTTTCACATTATTATAAAAAAATTATTGACCCACTAATATGAAAATCTATTTAAATTCTCATTAAAAATATATTCAATTTTTGGGGTAATTTAAGAAAAACTAAAATTTATTTAGATTAATATTGATATTTTCATGTTAAAATTATTATTTTACATTATATTTTATTCTTGATAATAAAATATTCATTTTTATGTAATTTTTTTTCTTTTTTATGTGTGAAAAAAATTAGAATTTAAAAAAAAAAGTGAATGTATTATGTTTTATTTTTCACTAATTCATCTTTTACATTATGTTAAAGTATTTCATAAACATTGAGTACTTTATTTTTATGTTAAAATTTTATTTAGTATGTACCATATTTTAAGTCTTGTTACATTATGGTTCGTGCATTGTTTCTTTCATTTTTATGTAATTCTAATATAAAATGTTTTGGTTCATAAGAAATTCTAAAAATATTTTATTTCTAAATTTTATATTGCTTTACAGCTCAAAATATTTTTCAAATTCTTATGTCATGAAGATTCTTTCATATTTTGTGTTATGACTTTTAATACTCATAATAAAATTCATGAATCCTATATTAAGTCTAAACATCACAAAACTATCAATATATTATCCTGACATGCTCATGTATGTATCAATATCAAGGATATGAAAGTTATGTTAAATTCAAATATAACACAATGAGCAATATATCATGATCATACATTATATGCAACCATAAGGTCATAATAAATATATCATATGCAACACATTCATTCCATAACTAACTAAGCAAAAAATTACATAAGTATTTTCTACAAATATACCATAATCCATCATCAATGATCAAATAAAATTGCATAGAAATACTTTCTACCAACCTTAATGGAAGAATAACTAACACAAAGAATGGATGAACAACAACAACAACAATTAGCACATATATAAAATCAATGTTACAAAATAAGATAGAGAGCCAAAAAATGATTGAAATAACAAAAAAAAGCATTATGAACTAATTTCAAAACCTCGAAAGTTTTTTCCTTCTTCTACCTCTAATTGGTTGTAGAACAGTGGAAATAGTGCTTTGTGACTCTTTATCATTAGGATATTCAATGATAACCTCTAATTCAGTTGTTACTAATTGAAAATTCCAATTATCACAATAAAATGACAAAAAATTTTGGCACTAGATTTCACTCACTCACCTTTTGAAATCATATTGTGATGACATGTCATTGTAAAAGGATTATTGAAATTCAAACTTCAAAATTTTTTAAAATTTAAGAAATTTTTTACAATGACATTGTTCTTGATAAATGGATCTATTTTTTTATGCTAGCTTCAATTTCCTAAGTAGATATACGAATGACAATGCTATCAATAAATGTTCTACCATCATGTTTCCACTATCCATTAAATTTAATTTCTCATCATTATCAACTAATCCTTTAGTGATGATAATGTCATTGTTGCATATCCCTAATTTATTAAAAAGTGATTCATTAATTTATCTAATCATTTTTAGCGATATAATACTATTACAAAGTTTAATAATACATTAGTATTATAGATAATGATTTTCTTCAAAAGTAATCAATTATAATTGAAATAAATTTGATTTTAATCCTCAAATATTGTCATTAAAAAATAAAATACACTATTAATTAATTTAATCAATAATTTTTATAATAAAAAATTTAATTTATTTAAAATATTTTAAAAAAATTTAAAAATAAAATATATAATATTATATTAATATTATTTAATGATATTAATGTCTGAGTTATAAGTAATAAAAGTAAGCATGAAAAATAGAAAAATATGAAATAAAACAAGTAAAAAGAAGAGAAATAATGCAGGAGTTATAAAAGTAATAAAAATTAAAAATAAAATATATAGTAAAATAAATTAATTTAATTAAATAAAATATTAAAATTATTTATAATATTTTTGTTACAAAAATTATATTGTACTAAATTTATAATATTCAATAGTGTTTGAGTTGTAAATAATATAATAAAATAAAATCACAAGTGATAGAAGTAAACATGAAAAGTAGAAAAATATAAAATAAAGCAAACAAAAAACACTATACATGATTATCATTTTAAATCCAATTATGTTTTATAGCATAACAATTTGCTTCAAAACTAATCAATTATAATTTATAGGATAAATATCTTAGGACTGTCACATATCTTTTATTGAATGGCATATGATACGTTCATATGGATAAAGGACAATTCTAATATATCCAAATTAAAAATTTAGATATTGATACCTTCTTTTTGTGGTAGAATAAAAATTGTTAAATTTTAATGATATAAAAATTGATGGTTAAGATTTGTGGTTATAAGACTTGTTTAATAGGTAAAAATTTAATAACATGACAATTATATTTTAAACCATAAAATTTATTTTAATTTTAGATTCACCAATAATCTGAAATAAGTAATTTGAGTGAATTATATATATTAACTCATATGTATACATAACAAGCCTAATTTAATGATTATTAACTTAAATTATTTATAATATATTGTAATTTAGAACTTTCAAAACTAAAATGTGAACTTTTACTTTATAAAGCTAGTTTTTTTTATTTCT
The DNA here is from genome assembly GCA_020226215.1 of Sindora glabra. Lineage (NCBI taxonomy): Eukaryota > Viridiplantae > Streptophyta > Magnoliopsida > Fabales > Fabaceae > Sindora > Sindora glabra. The sequence goes on along the minus strand of CM035234.1, from coordinate 35,145,480 downwards.
TCTCTTTTTTTTAAATAATCTCCTTCACTTATTTTTTTACATATTATTACATAAAAGAATATTTTAAAATACTCAATTTGGTAATAAAATTAAGTATCATTTTTTTTATCAAAAGTTCAATATCCATTGATACTTTTGAAAGAAATAATGTTTACACATATTATTTTCCTTGCATGTCACTGTCTAGAATTAAGTTTTAATAGCATATTTAAAGTATATTAAGTAAGTTTTATTTAAAAATTGAAGTGTTATGTGTACACTTATAAAAATATAATATGTGTATTTTTTTCCTTTTTTCATATTATAAATTATATAAAACACAAGCTTTTACAACATATGTACTATCATTTTTAAATAAAATATTTATTTTATTGATTTAATTTATTATTATTAATTTTTGTATGATATAAAATAAAAAATAGAAAATAAATGAGAGAAAATTAATTTTCTTTTGGTAATGTGTGAAATTCTAAAAAAAAAATAAAGATTAACATTAAGAAAAAAAGTATAAACAATAATATAATATATCAAGTCTAAAAATGAACTATTTGTATAACATTAAAGTTATAATAACAAATCACCTATATTTTGCATCACAAATTTTTAGGTGGAATGTGTTTAAATATACAAATATAGGTAAGTATGCATGCATGTATATTGGATTTTTTCTAACAATTTCTTGATGTTGTTTGATTTTATATACAAACATAAATAATTTAAAAGAGCAAAAAAGTAAAAAATATTACATTATATTAAAAAGATTATTAACATGATTTTTATTAAAAAAATTTGATTAGTTATTTAGACATGGTAATTAATGCCGAATATAATTTTATTGCATTGTATATAACAATATTTTCTTCAATAAATTTATGATAATTAAAGATTTTATTGTTGAAAAAATAATGTTATCAATAAAATAATTAAAATAAAGTATTCAAGAATATAGTATATAATTCTTTTTTTTATTTTTTTGGATAAGTGACAATTTTTTCATTTAATGCAAAAGCACCAAGTTTTTTATACATTTGCTTCTATAGAAATGAGTGATTTTAAATAGTAAAAAGTAATTTTTTTATTTCATGGAATATTTAAATAATGAATAGAAACTTTTTATTAATTTTTTGTCATAATACTATTTAGTAAAGTAATAATTTTACGGTGTGTTTAAGCTTAAGTAAAAATATGAATTTTAGAAATACATGGGTGTGAAGCAAAAAAGAAAGAGAAAAAAAAAGAAATATTTGAATTAGGAATTTTTTTAAAATTTATATAGATAAAAAAATACATTTAGCCTAACTTACTTTTTATTTAGCTATTAATTTGTTAAAAAAAGACATAGAGTTAAAATAAAATTAAAACAAATTTAAAGTTTGATTTAAAAGATTTATAAAGAAGTAATTAATTAAAAACCTTTTCCATACAAGCAATGTGCCATTATTTTATTGGCTTCTCAGTTATAGTATTGATCATTGTGATTATAATCTAAGTATGGAAGAACTATTTATAGACAAATCATATAGGATTATTTTTTTAAAATCAAATTATGCATTAATTGTTGAAGCAATATGAATATTATTTTTTATGAACTCATAATCTTTAAAAGCCTTGGCTAATAAAATTTAAAAAAAAATTAAGGATAATAGATGAGCTAGCTTGTAAACGATGGCTGAAGGCAGTAACTTAATCTCTTTTTTTTTTTCTTTGTAACCTTTAAGACATGTTCAGAGATTAGAAAGGACATGCATATAACTGTAATAAAATTTGAGAAATGTTAGATTCAATTTTTAAAGAATGAAAATTATAACCCTTCATATTTACTTTTTAATTCATAATGCATTACATGAATCCAGGTGTACTCCTGATCATTTACAGCGTGCATCCACACAAATTGTATTGTACTCTCTGTTTATCTATGTTACATCTCCCCCTTTTACCATGTATCTTGCTTCAGTAATCCCTACCATAATGTATGTCAGGTGGTAACATGAAAGATGAACCTATTGGACAAGACGAGGCAACAAAAGGCATAAGTTTGACATTTTGTCCTTTCACCCACTCTCTCACTGTAAATTTTAGCTCCATTGTAGTTGTTGTAAAAGATTTGAAGGTGCTAAAAGCTTAGTAAATTACTATAGTTACTATAATCGAAGGGATAAAACATCCATGTAGAAAGTTGGAGAGATGTTTATGAATTCCAGTCCTTCCAAGACTACTAATATTTGGTTAGCTAAGATTTCTTACCCTCTATCAATATTTGAATATAAAGAATTTCTTAGATGCTTTACTATTGGAAGGTGAGCTATAAGTAAACTAGTTATACCTTTGAAAATCAAACATAAATTATGGAGTTTTAAATATGAAAGTTTATAATAATGTAAATTTGTCACATATAACACCATATTTGGTTATAAGGCATCCACATATAGAGTTTAATGAGCAAATTATTGATGTTCTGGATTCAATTTTGTAAAGTACACCTCTCTCTTTCACAACATTTTTTAGTTATATTTGCATATTTTTATTATCTTTGCAAGAGTTGTCCAGTGTTGTTGATCTTTCCATATTAATGGATGATGTTGCTCATTAAATGCTTTTCACCACCTTATGTCATACTCATTTTAAAGTTAATACTTTATCTTGCAAAATCGTCTTATGGTTAATAGTATGTCAATTAATGACTTAGAAGTGGGTATAAATTTTTGGTGTGATGGTCATCTTGTGTATTTTTGCAATCAACTCTTTAAACTTATTAATCTATCATACAAAGTTTGTTTAGATCAACTAATTCCTTCCAACCAACCTCATGAAAGGCCCTTATCTTCTAGTTGAGTATAGTTTAGTCACTATTATAGAATTATGATTCTACATTAGTTGTAGACATCAATCATAGGATGCACTGAAGTCTATATAAACATAATGTCATTTTTTGAAATTATTGGAACAAATGAAATGGTAGTTTAAAACAAATCAATATCTATAATTAATCAATGACATTTTTTAAATTTAAATGAAAACTTAGATAAGGGTTAAGTTAGGAAATTGTCATCCAAAAGACATTTAAATAATCATGCTTGAAGAAAATAATATTACACATTAATTTTGTTATTAACCAACCTGTAATGGCATTTAAAAAGTTCCTTTGAACAATGAATTAACACTTAATCATAATGGAACAAGCCCAAGACATTGTTTTCATCTAATAATGGATGTCTATATTTAGTTAATTGACTATATATTATACATTTACTCTTCATTTAAAAAATTATCTTAATAATGCCTTAACCTCCATTATTCAACACCAACCTATGGTGTGGAGGAGGAATATAACTACCTTTCCATCTTATCTAATATCTTTAGAGACATTATAGAAAATGATTATTGTTACTTTATTTATTATCATCTTTAAATGTGTCAAATGAAATAAAATGGGAGCTATACTGCTCCTCTTTAAACACAAGTTGACATTAGTAATAAAGGCAAATATACTAGCCCTTCCATTTTATCTAATACCTTTAAAAATATTACAAAATTTTATTATTACTATTTTATCCATTATCATCTTTAAATATGTCAAATAAGATAAAGGGGGAGCTATGCTAGTTCTTCTTAAACATAAGCTAATGTTGGATAAATTTTGAATTTTCTTAAAAATATAATTCAACTAATTTTGAACCAAATTAATTAAGATTAATCATTCCAAACTCATTTCTTATAAAATAAAATCTTTCCCTATGGAAGGTTTTGTGAAAATATCAGCTTACTAATTTTTGGTGTTTATAAAATTGAATTTAATATCCTCTCTATGAATATCTTTTAAAATGATATTTAATCTCAATATATTTAGTTCTAAAATGTTGAATAGGATTTTTGTCAAATTAATAGTGTAATATCCTGAATTTTCAATTCTATTATTTGAATCTCTAATTCTAAGGTCGTAGAAACGAAGAGCACGTTTGAATTAGCCCGGTGGGTGAATCTCAAGTTGAAAGGAGTTAAGCGCAAGGTAAATGAAATTTTGAAGGAAAATTGATAGTGGGAAAAGAATTAATTCTCCTAAACAGTATAGATGATCAGAGGAGGTTAGAAAACCCTAAAAGGGGAAGTGGTCTAAGTCGGATAGTGTAAGGAATTTTAAACAGACAGAAACCCTATGGACTAAATTGTAAGAGTGCAGAATCGGGTGTGGTTAAAGTGTAAATAATTAAGGATTTGGGATTTAATATAAATAACTAAGAGTTTGGGGTGCAATATGTGATTTTAATTAGTGTGACCAATGGATTTATGACAAGTGTCATTGTTAGAAAAATAATGGCAAGAATAGCCTTACTTTTGGTGAAAAAGGACTAAAATACCCTTGAGAATTTCAAAAAGGACCAAAATGCCCCTAGAAGCTTCATGAAAACTCTCCTCTCTTCTCCACTCTTCTAAAAGCTGCAAAAAATCTCCATGAAAACTCCAAAACGTGCAGGAGAGAGAGAGAAAGAAAGAGAAAGTTTCTTTTGAGTTTTTCACCCAAAAATACCAAGATTCAAGCTAAGGTGTAGAAGGAAAAATTGCTCCTCTCATCAAGCTCTATCTATTGGTGTCTCTAGATTGAAGAAAAGCCCAAGTTTGATTAAGTTTAGGGAGCTCCAAGTGAGGATTTTCAAGTTGCACTAAGAGGTAAAAATGTTCTCCTCTAAGAGCTCTTTAATGTACTCTTCTTAGTTTCTTGAAATCTTGAGGTTGGTGTGGTTAAGGGTGATTGAACATGGAGTTTAGGATGATTTGAATATGTTTAATGGTGTTTTAGAGGTTGCTATGTTAAGCTATGGCTTTGGTTGGGTGTAAAAAGAGCAAGAAACATGATGAACACATTTGGGTTTTAGAGGTATAATGGTGCATGTGTAGAGTTGGCATGATATGTTTGGAACTTGGCTAAAATGATGAAGTTAGAATAATTTCTATGAAGCTTAAAGCCTATGAAAGATGAAGCTTTGAATTGTGAAAGTGTTTATGTGCATTTTTCCTTTTGAGAAGCCAAAACTATAAATATGAAAAAGAAGGAAGGAAGGAGTTTTAGCTGTTTAATGTGTTTTCGGAGGATCAGTGAAGTACACGGGGTAGAACACGGCCCGTGCTGTACCCCGTGTTCTTCGTCGAAGCTGATCAGTGTGCTACACGGGGTGCAACACTCCCCGTGTTTACCTCAGGACTGAAGGGCAGTAAGGTACACGGGGTAGAACACGTCCCGTGTTTACCCACGTGTTCTTTATTGAGTAGCCCAGAAGTGAACCAGTAAGGAACACGGCCCTGAACACGGGGTATGGGACCCCCGTGTTCTTTGTTAAGTGAACTTTTTGGCCTGATTTCTTCATGTTTTGCATGGCTTTACCCCTGGATCCTTTTCTAATGTTCTTATGTGTCATCACAAGGCTTGAAAACAAAGTATAGAGCATCTAAGTATGCATTTATTTAAGTGGAGGAAGTAAGGAATACATGAGATTTAAGGAAAGTGATGATATTCTAATAAAAACTATGATGTATATTTGTATAGACTAAGGAGTGACAACTTGCAAAGGCAAGAGGAAGTGTAAAGGATTTTTTGGTGAGAGCAAAGGGAACATCACATTGGAAGCTTGTGAAAGGTAGCTAGCTTTATCCTTAAGCTCTGTTTTCTATTTACATGATTTTCGATATATTTTGCCATTATATGGAATGTGTATGAAATAGCTGTGTGGTGTATACCCCGGGAAGACAGTGTGATACTGTGTGAGTAAGGCCTATGGCCCGAGTTTTCCCCAGGATGGTAATGAAAATTGCTGTGTGCGGTACCTATGGCCTTTAGAGTACCTCGGGAAGACAGTGTGATACTGTGTTAGGCCTTTAGCTCGGGAACCCCGGGAAGACAGCGTGATGCTGTATATGAGGCCTAGGTACGATTATCTGTGATGGCCATTTAAATATTGTTTGAGATAAGTCCTTGAATGGGCTTGATGATTGTTGTGTACAGTGTATGTTTCTTACAATGGTACGGAATGAGATGATAAAGAGATGAGAAATGATTAATTGTTTTTGAAATGTACGTTTTATTTGCTTAAGGATCTGGAATGGCTTGATATGTTTTTATGGTAATAGCTAGCTACTGAGAAACTTTGTTTCTTATATTTTTCTGTATTGTGACTAACTATTCCAGGTGATGCTTCCAAAGGCTCTCATGATAAAGGACAATAATGTTTTGAGATTGTAAATGTGATGAAAAAAAATATGTCTAGATAGTCGGTGATATTGTACATAATGGATGTACGAATTGTAAATTGAACTCTTTTTGTATAGTTATATGACTTTTGCTCATGTGTATAAAGTACAGAAATTTGAGATATTCCGTATTAGCTTGAGGTAAATGGCGAATGAGTACGTATAATCATCTAGTAAATAAGGAATAAGGCGTTGATAAGTAAGGGAGTTACAAATAGCACTAGTATTATTATAAAGGATTAGGATGTAATCAAGATTCAAACTGTAATCTCTAAATTATTGCTTCATTCATAATACTTGAGCACAATAACTTCTAGCTACCATATATTCTGCTTTAGCTATTAAAAGAGCAATTGAAGCTTGCTTTCTGCTTTACCATAAAACTAAAAAATTGGCCTAAGAAGTAACATACTCCATTAGGGCTTTTCTTATCTAGCTTACATCCAGTGAAATTAGCATCAAAATATCTAATAAGATCAAAATAATTATTTTTAGGATATCACAAATTAACATTTTTAGTACCAAGTAAATATCCAAAAATTCTTTTCATAGCTATCAAGTGTGATTCTTTGAAATTAGATTGATATCTTTCACATAAGTATACACTAAGCATGATATCTAATATATTAATAGTTAAATAGAGTAATGAACCAATTATACCTATATATTGTTTCTCATCTACTAGCTTACTAATTTTATCCTAATCAAATTTAATAGAGGAGCTCATAAGTGTACCAAGAACTTTAGCATTTTCAATCCCAAATTTCTTTTAGAGGTTTTTGGTGTACTTAGCTTAGTTAATGAAAATTTTATTTTTTGGTTTGCTTTACTTGAAGTCCAAGAAAGAATGTAAGCTTACCCATCATACTTATTTCAAACCCCTCTTTCACAAGGTTAGAAAATTCCTCGTATAAAAGCTCATTAGTAGATCCAAATATAATATCATCAACAAATATTTATACTATTAAAATATCTATTTAATATGTTTAATGAAGAGAGTAATCCCTACTTTTCCTCTTCTAAAATCAATTTCAATGAGGAATTTACTTATTCTTTTATACCAAACTCTTGATGCTTACTAAAGAATATATAAACCCTTAATAGGTTTGAAAACATAATTTGATTTTTCAAAATTTTCAAATCCGATTGTTTAACATACACTTCCCCATTTAAGAAAGCATTATTGACATTCGTTTGATAACTTTTGAAATTTTTATGGAATGCAAAAGCAAGTAGCATTCTAATGGATTTAAATCTAATAACAAGAGCATAAGTTTCGTCATCTTCAATACCTTCTCATTGATTATATCCTTGTGCTCCTAATCTTGCTTTGTTTCTTGCCACTTTTTGGGATTCATTAAGCTTGTTATGAAAAACCCACTTAGTGCTAATGATTAGATAGTTAAAAGGCTTGGGCACAAGCATCCATATTTCATTCTTTTCAAATTGATTAAGTTTTTCTTGCATGACATGGATCCAACTCTCATCAAGAAGTGTTTCATTAGCATTCTTTAATTCAATATGAGAGAGAAAAGCCTAGTTATTATTGTTTCTAAATAAAGACCTTGTTTAACTTCCTTGAAAAAGATCACTAATGATATATTCATTTAGATAAGTTAGCATATGTTTCCATTCTTTTGGAAAGCTTCGATGTTAAATCTTAGAAGTTTGCTCCTCAAGTTGCTCGTTTAAATCTTTTCACTTGTTTAGCTTAGCTTGTTCTTTTAATCCATCTTACTCATTTTAAACCCTTTGCTTATTTTGAAAATCTTTAGGATTCTCATGTTGTGCCTGTTCTTTTAATGAGTTACCTTTAGAGATGAAATCATCATCCTTATCTAAAGGCTTAGTTGTTTAAACATCATTGTTCTTATGAAACATAACATGCATGGATTTTTCTATCACAAGAATTCTTTTGTTATAGACTTTAAGCTTTGTTTGTGATAGAGTAACCTAAGAAGATACCTTCATCAGATCTTGAATTAAATTTTGATAGTTAATTTTTCCCATTGTTTAAGATATAGCACCTATATCTAAATGTATGGAAGTAGCCAATACTGGGTTTTCTTCCATTCTAAAGCTCATAAGGAATCTTTTTCAAGATGCAATATATCAAGCATCTATTTTTCATATAGTATTAAGTGTTTATGGATTTTGCCCAAAAATATTTTAGAAGTTTATGTTCACAAAGCATGATTCTAGCCATATTAATTAAAGTTATATTTTTCCTTTTAACTACTCCATTTTGTTGATGAGTTTTAGGATATAAAAAATTATGCTTAATACCATTTTCATAGCAAAAATTTTCAAAAAAATGTTTTTAATATTCTTCGCTATGATTGCTTCTAGTGCTCGATATGCATAAACTTTTCTTATTTTGAATCTTTTTGTAAAACCTTTTAAATTCATTGAAAGTCTCATCTTTATGAGCTAGAAAGAGTATCCAATTATATATTTAGAGATCATTAATAATAAATAGATCATATCTTTTGCTTCCAAAGCTTTAAGTTTTAATAATACCATAAAAATTTATATGCAATAACTCTAAGGGTTTTGAAGTAGAAACAATATTTTAGGTTAAAAAGAGGATTTTTCTTATTTTCCATGTTGATAAGCATTACAAATATAGTTTTTCTGAAAGTTAAGTTTGGCAAAGCCTTGAACTAAAGCATTTTTGTAAAGGTTTGAAATAAGATGCATGTTAACATAGCCTAGCCTTTTATGCCAAAGCTAACTTTAATCACTTTTTAAAACAAAACATTTAGCCTCGTTTAAAGGGACATCCTTTAAAGAGATAATATAAATGTTATCTAGTCTTTGGCCTATAAAAGATGCTTTGTTATTAAAGATGTTTTACATGTAACAATGAAAGGATTCAAATACAACTCTATAACCTGTGTCATAAGGTTGAATTATGCTTATTGACCCTAATAATTTTGCATTTTATATCATTATTAAGAACTACATTTCCTCCTTAAATTGGCTTAAGAGAGATGAATTTGCTTTAATCTCCTGTCATATGCTTTGAGTAATCATTATAAAAGAATCAATAGTCCTTTTTGACATTTGCTTTTAAGTTCACATGGAAAGAGTAATTTTGTTATTTTAAGTACTCAAATTGTTAGGTTAGTTCCTTACTTTTTTGGACATTAACCTTTAAGTCTTCTTTTTGGTGCATTATGAAAGAGGAATTTCTTATTATAAGGACAAGATTGGTATATATATATATATATATATATATATTCATTTTCCCTATAAAAGTTACAAGATAAATTTAGAGTAGATTTTTCAATTATTTTTGCAAAGAAATTCTTATAATATTTATTATTCTTTCTTTGTATGAAACTAACTCCCATTTTGTTATAGGAATGTTTTTATTTTCCTAAAAGAGCATTAAACTTTCTTTTTCTTTTCACAAAGCTAGAAAGATCCTTTTTCAGCTACTTAACTTTCTTTTTCAAAAGATAGTTTCTCATTTTTTTTACAAAACAAGCAATCCATTTTTATTTTTGTAAAACCTATTTTTCTTTTGAAAAAGCTATTTTCTCTTTTGATTTTCAAATTCATTGATCACATTTTTCTAAATAAGCGACTACTCGCCTTTTGAAATTCTAGTTGCTATTTGGATGAGTAACCATTTGTTTTATAGCATTCTAGTTGTTTTATGAATGAGTAGCCATTTGCTTTTTGGCACTTATGTTACTTTTTATGGAATCAACTTCTTACTTTTTAGCATTTTGGTTGCCTTTTTGAAGGGTAACTTCTTGCACTTTCAAAATGCTTTCAAAGGAGCAATTATTTTGCTTTTTAAATTTTCATTTTATTTTATCAAATTTTCTCTTTCTTTTTACAAGGAAATTATTTCATTTGATAAAAGAATTTTTTTGATAAATTATTTTCAAAAAACACATTCATTTCTTCAAAAACTTAATTTTCTTCTTTCAAAAGAAATGTTTCATTCTTTAAGGAATCAAGATTATTTTGTAATTCTTAATTTTCATTTTTTTAAAGTATCAAAATCATTTTTTAGAACATCAAGACTTTCTTGAATTTTTTTATTTTCTTTTTTTTAGAGAATTAAAATAATTTTTCAAAAATTCAAAACTTTCTTCAAATTCTTAATTTTTTATTTTGCAAAGAAGATTTTTCTTTAAAAATAGAAAGATACTTCTTCATGATCTTTTAGGAATCCTTTAACATACTTTCAAAAGCTATATATAACTTATCATAGAGAATATGTGAGTCAAGATCCATTACCTCAATGTAGTCTTCTTTAGGCATAAAGCAAAGGTTGGCAACTTCCTTAATTTTATTTTTTAATCATCATCATCATTCAAAGAAATGTCTTTACATTCCACGTAACCATCATTACTTTCTTTTCTAATGGCCTTTTAGGGAACTTCTTCTTTAGATTCAAGTAATCTATCTTAAAGTGATCAAGCTTTTTGCATTCATAGCAAGTTGTTACTAGATTACTTGATTCCTTCTTCACTTGTTCTTTTTTAATTGCTTTTTTTTCATACAAATGGCTTTTGAGGTTTATCTTGTATTTTTCTTTGAAGCATTTTAGAGAACTTTTTTACAAGATAAACCATTTCTTCATCATCTTCGAATTCAATATCATCTTTTTCTTCATTTTCTTGAGAAAATGTTAAAGTTTTAGGAGCAATAATATTTTGTTAGATGCATATTTCATCATTTTAATTTTTTTATAAGTTATGAGTTTGTCTCTAAACTTATCATGAGTAAAAGTATCAATATTGTTACCTTTTTAAATAGCATTGCACTTAGATTCCCATGAAGTTGGGAGGCATATAAGCATTTTTCAAGATAATATCTTGTTCAAGAATAATTCTTCCTAGAGCATGAAGATTATTCAAGATGGTAGAGGGTTTTTCAAATTTACACTCAATGCCTTCATTCTTTTCCATTTAGAAAAGTTCATACTTTTAAGCAAGCATATTAATATGAGTAGTATGCACTTGCTTTATTCTTTCAAAGGTGACTTGGAGTTTATCCTATATCTCCTTTTCCAAAAAGCACTTAAAGATTTTCTTGTATTTTTAAAAGTATTGACATGTATGATACTATTTTTAGCTTTACTATAGATATTGATGTTTTTCTTATCAACTTCACTCTACTAGCTCTTTGGTTTAGGAACATCATCTTCACCTTGTTTTTTCATTTGAAGAGTGCATCCTTCTTCAATTAACTCCCACATTTCATCATTAATAGCTTAAAGGAATATCATCATTTGATGTTTCTAATAATCATAATTAGTTCTACTAAACAATGGTAGTTTAGATGTAGAGTGACCTTCTTGTCCATGTGATGATCTAAGATTATCCATAATTAGTCCCTACAAAATTTTTACTTAGATGTAGTTAAGCATTAACAATAGAAACAAAGCTTTAATGCTAATTGATAGGATAAGAATACACTAAGAAGGCATAAATTAATATTTACAAATTTAGGCAAATTAATTTTGAAAATAACTTGCTTTTTCATGATTCCCTAAAGAGCAATAAGAATAAAGATATGAAAGATTATGTAAATAATAAGTAATGATAAAGCAATGAAGTGTGCAAATTTAAAGAGTAAAGAAAAGAAAAGATGGCACTGATATATAGTGGTTCGATTGTTTAAAGGAAGAGTTGTTCTTTTGGGTCTACTCTAGTCTCCCAAGATTAATATCAATCTTGATAGTTATCTATTAACACTTTTTTTAATACAAAGCCTAAGTACAATTTCTCACTTGATCTTTTAAAGATTTAAGAAATCTCACCTTAATACTTGAGGATTTTCTTTTCACAATCTAGTTACAAGATGTCTACAAGTGTTTGTCATACATTCCACCCTAACTAATAAACCCTTATAAGGTGAGGTTTTGTTTCTTGGAAAAACTACAAAGGTTTATATACTTTAATAATGAGATTTGCAAGTTTAAGCTTAAGAAAGAAAACAACAAAGGAAAAAAAGAATTTTAGAGAAAAAAGGCCTTCTAGAGAGAATAAGAGATGCTTATATTGCTTGCCAATGTAGTGAGGACCTTTATTTTTAGTGGAAGAGGCAAAACTAGCCATTAGAGAATGCATAATTCCCAAGAGGCTAACTTCATTCTCAAAGCTTTTTCTCTTACTTTTTAGTCTTCTTTATTGTTTGTTATTTTAAAATATCATTGATATGTCACTTTCAAAGTCAACATATATTAAATGGTAATACTTGCTCTTTCTTTTATTTTCTTGACAAGTCACTTTCACTATATACTTTAAAAGTATAATATGCTTGTTCTTTTCAAAAATTTTGAATTTTTTCAAGAGTTACCTCTATCATGTACAATATTTCACTTAGTTTTTCCAATTTGATCACATGTTAAAGTACACCTACTAACTTATTAATAAGTTAGTAATCAAAAGAACAACCTACAAAATTCACATTCTCCATAAAACAATATTAACAAAGAGCAAAAAGAAATCTAGACATAATAATTTTTTTTAACTTTTGATAGTAAAAGAGCAAAGTTTCACTAACATGTTAAATAGCTTTTTCATATTGGATCAAATTCTTTCTAAACTAAGTAAATAAGCATGTGAAATTAGTTGGAAAATAAATTGACCATTTTTTTAGAAAAGCAAAGAGCAACCTGAGTAGAATTCATTATAAACTAGTATAGTACTAAGCCTAGTAACATATAATCAACGAGCTAACATTTTTGCACTTAGTAAATTATGTATTTAAATATCATCATTAAAACCAAAATGTTTACTCATTTAAAATATAAAATGGGTCCCACATTTTACAATATAACCTTTCATTCAAAAACAATTTCATCACAAAATTGCTTTCTAATCTTAGTGCCTAGTTTGAATTTTAAAAAATATATATCATATTCCATTACCTTATCCCCTAATTCTAACAAACTAGATTGTAAGCCCTTGCGATGCAAGATTAGAAATTTACTTTAATTTACATTTGGAGGTTTGTGTGTGTGGGGGGTATGTATTAAATAAAATTTATATTATAAAAATGTTATAAAAATATTAAATTTTGATTTTTCATATTTATTTTACAACAATACATTTAGACTTACAAATGATAAAACATTAGCATATACAATGCTTTTTACTAAATAAAAATCTGTAAAATTAACTAATTTTTATTGTAAAGTATAATATTCTTTGTAGGTTTTCTAAATTTTGAATATATAGTTAAATAAAAATCTTCAACCTAAATAGAGGCACATCTAAGGAAAATAGAAACTGGATAAATGAAAACCTCACAACTTATTTTACTCATCTATTAAAGCTACTTTCATAAGACTAGTCACAATTTATTTTATTATTCATCTATATGTCGAAAGATAATATATAATATCAATATATATATATTTAATAAACTTCTATTTTATAAAAAAATTTACCCATTATGAAATATTACTGTAATTTTAAATCACCTGGGACATGTATAAAAAAATTGTTCTTGTAATGATTTGACAGAGAAATCAAATTTAAATTTATTAAAATCTTTAAATGTTTTTTTTATGTTTCTAAAATTTATTATTTGAAAATTTGAATTACAGTATTTATTTATGAACCTTTTTAAATAACTATATAATATAATTGGAAATGACTTACATAATTATATTTAAATATAAAGGTATTATATTTACAACATTTTATATAATAAAAACTTAAAAGGTACAACCATGAGCATAAGTATACTAATTACCCGTATCTATTTTCAAGAGCAAAAATCTTAGTTGTAATATAATAATACTAATAAAATAAAGGTAAAGTGCATGTTAATTGTCAAACAAAAAGAATAATAAATCTTAGAAACTTTATTTTAAAACTTCCGTTAGAAGCTTCACTTGAATACATATATATATATATATATATATATATATATATAACATTTGAACTTTGACATCCGATGAAACATTTACAAAATGAAAAAAAAAATGATCTTAATTTTAGAAAACTTTTGAAAGAAATAAATTTATACTTTAAAGTATTAAAAAATTGACAAATTCTTAATTCATCATTGTATATTTAATTTGAAATATATTATTTGAATATTAATATTAGGAAAATATAAAAATTAAATAAATAAATAATTTTTTTTATTAAAAATAGAATAAATAGTTACTTAATTTAATTAAATTAAATATTTAATTTATATTATATATATAGTATTGAACAATATTAATTTTTGAGTTATAAATAATAAGGTGAAATAAAAATAAAGAAAACATGTAATGAAATAAATAAAAGAAAGGAAAAGAGTGCATAAGCTATAAACTCTTAAACAAATTTCAATTGATATTTATTAAATTTGAAATATACCACTTAAAAATTGTATTAAGAAAATATTATCAGAATTTAAATAAATGAATTTAAAATTTTCATATAATTTTAATTAGAAAATAGAGCACAAAATTAATAAATTCAATTAATATGCTCTATACTAAAATTACAACTAATTTAAAATATTTTATAATAAAAATAAAATATATCATATTAAATTTATACTACTTAATGAATTAGCGTGCAAATTGTAATTGATGAGAATGAACATTAAAAAAGATAAAAAAAATGTGATGGAACAATTAAAAGGAAAAGAAATACTATATGAATTGTAAAGTAATAAAAATTAAAAATAAAATAAATAAATAATTAATTGAATTCAATTAAAATTTTAATTATTTAAAATATTTCTATAATAAAAATAATATATTGTACTATATTTATATTATTTAATGATGTTGATATTTGAATCGTAGATAACAAGGTGAACATGGAAAAAAAATTAAAAAACATTCTATGAAATGAATAAAAGGAAGTAAAATGGAGCGTGATGTTTAAATAAAATGTAAATAAATGAATTTTATTAAAATTTCAAATATTTTAGTTAAATAACATAATATTTAATTAATTTATTCACTTAATACTTTTGATTTTATAATATTTAAGATATTTCTATAATAAATTAAATATATTAGATGAAAGAGATTTTAACATCTAAATTATCAACGATAACTATAAGAGCTAGAAATATTTCAAATGTTTTTTATAACAAAAATAAAAAAAATCATGTTATATTTATATTTCTCAGTAATGTTAAATCTTAGTAATAAGAATTAAATTAAAATATGTAGTTGATTATTTTAATTAAATTAATAGTCAGCTTATTAAAAATATTTTATGATAATAAAAAAATTATATTGTATTATATCGATGTTACTTAGTAATATTATTATCTAAGTTATAAACAATAAAAGTGAATATAAAAAATAATAAATTAGATAAAAAATGTGAGTTATAAAATAATTAAGAAGTTAAAAATGAATTAAAAAATAAATATATAATTAAGTATATAAAAGAAAGATAAATAGTAAAATGGAAAGTAACATAATAATTAAAAGTATGATTTAAATTTATAAAATAAAAATATGTACTTGAAATGAGAAAAAAATGAAAAATATACAGATTAGAGATGTTATGGATTGGGCTTAATAGGTTTGGGCCGAACTTTAATGTTTAATAACACCAAAAAACAGCCGAAATCCGAACCTTGCCCATATTCCATTTTTTTCCCCATGTAGCCCGAGCTGAGCCGTATAAGAAATTCATAGGCCCAGATCGCAACCTGAAGCCCGAAACAATACACCAGTACAACCTGTGTTGGCATGGAAACTTCGATGAATATGCAAAGAGATGCCGAAACTGGCTGTGCTCAAATTTGTGTTTTCATAGATGGAGTTGTTACTGCAACATCAGTTCTTATGACAGTTTAATTTTGGTTTTAAAACTTAATCACCAAGTGGGTTGTTAATGCGAAAACCCCGTAAATTTCTCTCCTGGACTTTGAAAAAAATGAAAATGATTGTTTCTGTTTAAGTCTAATAGCACGTGACTCCCACATGTCTATTTTTTCTGCTTTGGATGCTTAGTTCAGTTCAGAACTTCAGATATAATCACTGTAAGTTACGCTTTGTAAGATGTTAAATTATGAATGAAAATTTAGTTCTTGGAGTCGCGAATTGTTGTGTTACTATCAGTTACTGAGAGCATAATAGTTACATAAATTGCAGTAGCAGAAACAGAAGAGGCTGTAGCTCATAATCCACCAAATATATCAACATGGATACTTAAGTTGTTTGATGATTACTTTTTAAAACGCCATCTGAAAATTGGAACCAACTTTTTCTTACATGCATTTAAATAGTTAAAATTCTGCAGTTAAGAATGAAAGACTTAAGTTCCTTACACACACACACACACACACACACACATATATATATATATATATATATATATATATATATATATATATATATAACCCATTAACATGTAAGGAATAATTTGATAATGGTAATGCAGTATAGAATAAGCAGTTTAACCCAAGGAGGTGTATATGATTCAAGAAGCCAGGGTTGGGCTCTATGTATAAGAAACTTGAGTCTAAAATAGGTATGATGTTTGTGCCTATCGTTATTGTATTAAGGCTTTGTTTAAAGCCAGATTTGA
Organism: Sindora glabra; assembly: GCA_020226215.1. NCBI lineage: Eukaryota > Viridiplantae > Streptophyta > Magnoliopsida > Fabales > Fabaceae > Sindora > Sindora glabra. Next base: position 35,128,711 of record CM035234.1, on the reverse strand, counting down.
GCAAGCTCTCGAATCTCAGAAGTTAAAGAAAATGAAACAGCAACTCTGACAGATGGGTGTAAATCCTTAGGATCCAGTTGCCATGGCCAGCATCCAGAGAGTTGCTTCCACTTTCTTCGATGCCATCGCCAAAAAAGAAGGAAGCCGTTATGTGTTTTATGATGGCAAACAATCAGTAACAGAACCTCCTGATGATTTGGAGCAGTCAGAACCTTCTGCTGATAGTGACCAAGAAGAGTTAGATCGATTTATTGCTGAAAAAGAGGTTGCAGCAGATAATTAATTTGAACCGGGAGAGGCAAAAGACAAGGGAGAGTTTGGCAGAATTAGGTATTTGAACAGAGAAGGATTTGGTGGAAGATTCCTTGGACCTGGTATTTATAGAAATGATAATGATAATTATGATGTTAAAGGCAGAGGCTCAAGATCAATGCATAATGTTAGTAAATATAATAGCAAACTTCATGCTCTGTTTTAGGAAGTCATTTCCACGAACCATCCCAAACAAAAATTCTTTTACATTTGCATAAACGTGTGTAAAACTCATATCCCATTTCTGCTTTAATCTAACTATTTTCATCTATTACCAAACCCCAGATAAAAATCAACTGCAGTAAAAAGAAAAATTCAAAGAAAATATATTTCTACAGTAAACTATCAGACATTTACTGATTGTTTCAGCGTGAGAATAAGCAAAATGGATGAAGAAAATGAAAATGCAGTACAATACACCAAGCTGACAAAACGATTCAACTGGATTTTGAGATCACCAATTTTCCTTTCAAACTTTGGCTGAAGTTTCGCTGTCTTAGTGTTCTCTGTAAGCATAATGAGGAAGAAAGGCTTCTGGATGACTAATAGGAACAGAAGGAGGAAAAAAGCATGCCTTAATCATGTGCAGTCACACTCAAACGGAAGCAAACGTTTTTTTTTTTTTCAAAGTTTATAGAATAGTTTGTAGGATTTTAAACTCCATGTACCAAGTTTGATACTAGTCAAATTTTAGGGAGGTTTTATATATTTTCCCCTTTAAAAAATTATGATTACATGCCACAATTTTAAATCATGATTATGCTTAATTTCATTTGTTTTATTTGTATTAGCAATATTCATTATATATCTTAGTATTGTAAATAATTCTATTTATATGATTGTAAAAGAAAATTGCTTCTTGCATTCTTTAAGGGGAGTGAGTGATTTCTCTTCTCTGCAGGGTTCATAGAATTTTATATCTTAATATCGTAGATAATTCTATTTATAAAATTTAAAAAGTAAAAAATCTTCTTGCACTCTTTAAAGTGAAGTAAATGATTTTTCCTCTCCAATAAATAGTACAATTTACAAAATTATGAATTTCAAATCCTATAAAAAAGAGAGTGATCCAAAAATAAATGTAAAAAATAAAAAATAAAAAACAGCATTATTTACTCCTAAATTCACCATTCCTTCCTATGCTACGCAATGAGGTGAAAGGTCAGAGAAAAAAAAAAACAACAAAATCAGAAATAATATTCGTACATTCACAACCATTACCTACATCTATAACAGCAATAATTCTATTATATTTAAGATCTCAATAATGCAGTAATAACCGAATCTGTCTTGAGATTTTACTCTTCAATATCTTATCGCTTCTGTTATATTAAAAAAAAAAAAAAAAACTTACTATGACATTTGCAATATAAGAGGACATGCAATATTCATTTAGATAGAAATGTCAATTAATCATTTTTTAACCGACAAGGCACCCCCTGCCCAATGGAAAGTGGAGCCTTCCTGGACCCATCATTAATTATTTACCTTGTAAATAAAATAATGTATAATATTATGACAGTGACAAAACAAATGCCTCTTTAAATTAATTGATATTATTTTCCATCGTATCCTTATATAAAATATTAAATAAATAGAATATTTTTATTATTTTAATATTTATTACTATAAATCACAAATAAGTGAAATTATTTTTACACATTATATAATCTGCCAAAACAACGTACCCTTAGTTCATATGGATAAAGATCTTCTAAAATACTAAAGACATTTTAGAATGCAAAGTGAGGTATTATAGTCATTTATTGTAAAATTAATGGTTCATAATTTTTTTCATTTAAAATATTATAGATCATTAATTTTAAAATTAATGATTGTGATCTCCCAGTACAAAAAACACTTTAAAGTATCTTTGTCTGTCTCAGCTGAAGTTTCACATGATAAGAAATTAGGATTCTTGTATTCCGAACTTTGAGATATCATGAAGCAGATTAGTTGTCGTACAACTTGTCGAAGAGTCACTCTATTTTTTTTTTTTGGGGGGGGTAACCTCAAAATCTTCAAGACGGGTCAAGGTAGAGTTTGACGTCAAGGAGGTTCTCAGGCGGTTTGAAGCGAAGACAAAGGAAGAAGAAATTAAAAGAGTAGTTGTCTAATTTGAAGAAGAGAAATGAGAGGAAAGCGAAAACAAAGGAAGATTATCCTCTAAAAAAATAAACTCAATGCTTGTTTTATATAGATTATGCCAATCATCAATTATGGCTAAAAAAAAGATCATAGTTGATTTTATTGTTCTTTGAAACGTATTAATTAGGTTTTTGAAAGCATTTGAGGATTATTAAATATTATATCGTAAATATAAATTATAGATATAATCATAAATATTATTATAATAAAAAATTAATTTTGCATATAATTATATTTATTATATATCTGTTGTATTATTTTATTTATTATTTTGATATTCAACTATAAAATATAGAATTAATTATTTATTATATTAATCACTAAACTAAAATTTTTCTTCATTTAAATTATATTCCATTTTTCATTATATTGAGATAATGTAACATATACATATATATATACATACATAAGGCATCTTAATTTTTTTATGTAAACTTATTTTACTTTTTTATAGTAAATTAAAAAAATCAATAACTTAGAAATTTATGATAGAAATAGAGATTAGAAATATGATTTTAAAAAAGATAAGTCAAGATAATTATAATATATTGATAATATTTCTTATTTTTATATTAAAATTTTAAATGGTATATTGATTATTTAAAAAAATTGAAGAAGTTCAAAGTTACACCAAATAAAATATAAGAAGTTAGTTTTTATAAAATTAATTTTATAAGAAAATTAATTTTTAAGAAGTTCAACTTCTTGAAAAAAACTTACTTTTTGCTAACTAAATAACTCCTATCACCACTTTAAAACATTTATGAAAATATAAGAAAGATTCTATGAATCAAACAACTCTTTAATTTTAATTCAATTGTTCAATTACACTCAAACAATTAACGCAACAACAATTCAATGAAAGATATAATGACTCTAGACGAACTCTACTTATTATTGAATAAGGGTTTAAATGATAAAATTGACCCTTGTCAGTGATTCATCAAAAAAAAAAAAAATATTACACTCAGGTTACTCTGAACAAAAATTTTGATACCAATTTCATCTTTGAGTTTATGTTTAATGCAGCCCTTCTGCCGGCCCTTCTGCCGGTCTATGTTAGAATTTTTTAACAGTAACCGATTTATTATAATAGGATTGATCCATGAATATATGATCAAATTAATGATAGAACATTGCCATGTTAGCAAATTAATTGCCACGCGAGAATTTTACTTGGATTCAATAAAGGACTTAATTGGCTGTAATTGAATAACTCAAAAATTATATTGATTTTGAAATTCTTTGAAGAATCAAATTAATAAAAGCCAAAATAGTACACAGTTAACATAGGTGCTTTTATTTAATTTTAGAGTATATTAACTAATCATTTTTGAAAGATTTGACAACATGCAATTTAATTTTGTGACTCAATTAAATCCTAATGCTGTGAATGGAGCTCAATTGACTCATTCAGCCAATCGGGGAAAAAAATTTCTAACCCCCTTATACTATGTTTTATTTGCAAAAAAATCCTAATACTTTAAAATATGGAATTGAAGTATTTAAACTATACATATTGTATAGAAAACCTCTTGCGTTACCTCTTCTTTCAAATCTTAATGATAAATAAGGGTTTCTATAATTACTTTTCTCACATGTTTGGTTGTATAAAAATTAACTTTTTAAAACTAATTTTATATTTAAAATTAATTTTAAAATAAAAATAAAAAATAATAATTTCACTTTTAAAATTAATATTTAGATAATACTAACTATTAAATATTAATTTACAATCACTTTTTAAAACTAGTTATTCATACTCAATTATATTCAAAATAAAACCATTGTGTAAAACATATTTAAAAATTATTGCATTCCGTTCCAGTTTGAGCAATTTTTTTTAGAAAGTTATTTTCTTAACAATACATATAACTTAAATTACAACTAAAATTTTATATGGAGATGATCTGTTCTAATATTTTTTTTTTGTATATATTATGCATAAGTATTTTAGAAATAACTTATTTAATTATAATTTACTTAAATGAATTATACTTATTATTATATCCAATAAATTTGAAATAAAAAGGAATTTACATTAAATTTCTAGAATTCATCTTCTTTAAATGTGTTATAAAGACGTGAATCTAGTTTCAATTTTATATCGTCTTTTCCAATTTGAAGGTTTAATCAATTTGAAAAAAAAAAGTTATTATTCTATGCTGCATGTGTTATTAGGAAAATAATTTCATAAAAAATTGTACTTGTAAAAAGGAAAAATTTTTAAAATGTAACATAATAAAATATTTTTTAAAATTATTTTGAACAATAAGAACACTTAATTTTTAATATAACCGATTGAGAATAACTAGTTTGAAAAAATTGATTAAAAATTAATATTTTATATTTAATAGTATTTAAGCATTAATTTTGAAAGTTAAATTATTATTTCAAATTTTAATTTAAAATCAATTTTGGACATAAAAATGATTTTGTCAAATTCGATTTTTGCAACTAAATACATTAATGAAAATAATATAAATAATATGGCTAAAGATTATGAATAATTATTTTAAAAGTTGATTACATTAAATATGAATAATTGTTTATAATTTTTGTATGACCAAAATATTTAAATATCAATAAGAATAATATATTTTTAATTTTTTTGTACTATGCTAAGAATTAATTTTAAATATATTTAATTATGGATAATTAGTTTGAAAAATTGGTTATAAATTAATATTTTATATTTGGTAACACTTAAATATAAATTTTGAAATTAAAATTTATATTTCTACTTTTTATTTTAAAATTAATTTTTAGAGAAATTTTATGATACCCATATAATATTAAATCCATACTAATATAACAATATTGGGGGTCATTAGATGAGATTACCATAATCTCATCTAATGACATCCAATATTGCTACCTCAGCATAAGTTTGATATTACATGAGTACCATAGCATCTGCCTAATTTTTAATATAAAAATAATTTTAAAAAGTAAGCTTTTATGCAACCCAACATATTAAAAAATAATTGTAAAAATTTTCTATAACCATTATGATTTGGAACGAAAGATACATAATACTTTAAATGTTTTAATTGTACCTTTTAAAATATTATTGATTTTTCACAAATAAGATATAATATAAGAGGTTATGTATATTTTTGAAAAAATATAGAAACCAATGAAAACTTTATGTCACATAGTTAATTGATTAATTGACACGTTAGATTTTCATTTTTCAAGAATTTCTAGTATCCCACAGTCGCTTTGAATTATTGATTAATTCGAAGTTTAGTCGAATCGGATCCAATATAAGAGTAAATTCTCATAACAATTATTTTTCTTATTTACAAAATTTAAATTCAACACCTTCCTTGAAAGATATCAAATTTCTTACCAATGAAATAAACATGCTTGGGTTGACAAGTTCAAATTGTTTTTTTTTTCCTCTTTTTTTGGGTAAAAATTCAAATTGTTTACGTAGCATTGAAATCCTATTGTATGCAGCAGCGGAATCAACAGCAAAGAAACCTCTCACCTGGATGAGCTGGAGCTTCGATTTTAACATTGTCTACCAGTACCACCTAAAAACCCATTCTTCTAAGTTTGATTTGTCCTTCTCTACAATGCGTCTTGCTAAAGGAATTCTCTATCTTTTACCTTTAATTTTAATCTTAACCGTCCTCAAATGAAGCAAAGAAATAACACCATCAATTAAGGAAAAAAGGATGTAATTTTACTTTCCTGTACTTGCTGAGCGATTTCAACGCATCATATAATCATTAATGATACCGCATGAGATTTTTGTGAATTTTTTCTTTTATATTTGTTGGAAAGACAGTGTTCGTTTATTTTCAAACTTTTCGTGCAAAAATATCATGCGTTTTTATACGAATAAAAGAGTAATATATTATTTTTATATTTTATTATTAAAAAAACAATACTTAGAATTATGATAAGGAAAAAAAATATTTTTTTAAAAAAAGAAATTATTTTTCATCTAACTCCTTATATTTAGCATAAAACATTTAGAATATTTTTTATTATCTTAATAATTTATGGCTATATTTTTATAGAAGATGTTTTCCATTAAAAACAAATAGAGTTTCAATTAAGTCACATTTTGCGGCATTAGGATTAAAATAAATCATCAAATTATTATAAAGATCGGATTTCAAAACCTCCAATCGTTTACTGATGAATTAATTTTCTTTTTATTTTACTGTGGGTTAAAGAAAAAGAAAAATATAGACTTGATGGGTTTTTATATATTAATCGTAAAGATAGAAAAAAAAATTGTAAATAGCTTGGGTTGATTGATTTAGCGAGCCAACTTAAAAAAAATTGGCTTAGCGTATTTTGCCAGTCTTACTTATTAATTTGGCAAAAATGCAACTTACTCCTAAATTTTGATTGCATGACAAAAATGGTAGATGAATGTTAACATTTTACACTTTGTAGTTAAGTAATAAAAATGGTATAGAAACTTTAACACTTTACACTTTACTCCTCTTAACTTTTAAAAAAGGTGAAAACATTAGTTTTAAGTTAAATTCAAATCTTTATTGACCTGATTATTTTGATAATATATAGGATAAACCATCTATAAACTATGAAAGTGTTGTGAAAATTATTGAAACTTAAAGAATGTATAATATTAAAGTTTAATCAATTTGTATTTAATGGAAATTTCTTTCTAAGAAGTCTCCAAAATTTATATTTGTGAAAGCATAATGAACTTTATCTAATTTATAGATTTGAAAGCTAAATTATTTGATTAAAGTAGTTTAATAATATTATAGAATTTTTTGTCTAAATTGTTTCAAAAAATTATTGTCTAAAATGTTGGTGTATAAATGAAAACTTTGATATGGTAGAAATATAATCAATTTGAGGTTTAATGTTTAATTTTTTTATGTGTTCTTAAAATATTGAGCAAACTAATATAGTTAAAATAAATCACTCCCTTCATCTTTTATTATGTATTGCATTTAGCCAATTTCACAAAAATTTAAAAAGTAGTTTATTTTGTTTATTATTGATGGACCTTCTAAAATTACTCTTTAATCTAAAATCAAAATTTACTTTATTCTTATTTCTCTCTTTACTTAGAACTTATGATCAAACTTAAATATGCACATAAGTCTCTCTTTTATTTCATGCACAGATTCCAATACAATTAAAAATGAAAAGAGAAAGATGAAATAAATTCATTGACATATTTTAAAAAGAAAGTTTAAAATAATGAAGCATTTATTAATGAAAATAAATAGTAAAATTAGAAAAATATATATTTAATGTGTCATTGAATTTCTAAAATGTTAATAAAAAGGAATATGTTTTTTGAAAAAAAATGATAGATAATTAGGGAGGAGGGAGCATGTTATTAGAGAAAACCCTACCTCAAATTTTACAAATGATTTTAAATCCTAATCTCTTAATGCTTTTTTGATTTTTCTTAGAGAATTTATTATTGAATTTTAGTTTTTTTTGTCTAAACTAAAGAGTGGCTTAACACTATGAAAAATTAAGATCAATAAATGTTATTATTAGACTTAATCCAAAATTAAAAGCTTTACTTTCTCTAAAAATTCATGAGAATAAAATGAAAAAATTTAAAATTTATATATCATTTTTGTCTTCTAGTCCAAATTTAGAAGTAAATTATGATATTATAAAATTGCTGTATTATTTTTATTATTCAATTAAAATTTAGAAAAATATATTATATTTTCATAACTAATTTTCACTTGACTTATTTAATTAAATATGACAAGCCGGGACGGATGTAAATTAAGTTGGGGCATAAGTTTTTTATGAGAAGCTTAGCATATTTCTACTTTTAGCCATCCCTCTTAATAATATTGTATTATGTGATATGGTTTTTTCTCTCTTCGTATCTCAGATTCAAACCCAAAATATTATATGGTGTTAAATGATTTGTGTTATAAAAGAAAGGGAAAATTATTGTCATCTTTTTTTATATTAGATCTAATTATACTCCATTCCCTCCTTATTCAGAAAATTACACCAAACTCCCTTATAGCTGACGGAATTTGATGGCGTTTAATGGTTTAGCAAAATGATAATTTTGCCCCTGTTAGGCGTAGAAGGGCCAGCTGAAGCCATATACTTCAGTCCAAACATTGGGCGTAGGATGACAATTTTATTTTTAATTTTCGATTTAATTGATTGAATTTAGTTTTACTTATTTAATCATATTTTTATTTTTTAATTAGTTATTTTTATTTTAATTAATATAATTTTAATTAATTAATATAATTTTAGTCATAAAGTAGCCACTCTCAATGATATAGAGTAATTATGATTATATTTATTTTTAATAAAATAAAAATAAAATTTAGTATTCATGAATATTAATTTTTAATTTATTTATTGGGATAATGATTTAAGTTATATAAAATATTTATGTTTACAGTTATAAAAATAATAATTAAATGAAGCTGAATTATATTGATTATTAAAAATTATTTGATACACATTCTCCACCTTTTTAGTAATATTGAAATGTTAAGTTAAAATCCTTTTTCCTACCTTAAGTTGATATTTCCAATTTGTTATTCACAATTTACAATATGTGCAAAGAATTTATTTTCTTAAAAATCTTCCGTTGTTTCGTTTTGCTTTCCCTTTTACTAAACCCTATTTCGTAAAGTTTTTTGTTCTTCTTTTCTCTTTATTTATTTTCTTTATACTCATAATAATTACAATCTAATATGTATGATTTTATTTCAATAAAATCAAATTTTATCTTATTTTTAATTAAATTGTGTTCAGCGTCTCATATACTATTGAACTATAATGATGATACGTAATTTTCATTTCCTTCCCAACTAAATATAACTGAGTTGTTTATAATCATTTACTAAGTGTGTAAAGAGAAAAATGAGTTATCTTTTCAAATTTATAATTTGACTTAATTACTAGTGAGGTGATAAATTAAATAATGATTATTATGAAATATATTTTCTAATTAAAATTGAAATTAGTTTGGAATATACTATAATATATAGATGTATATAATTCTTTAAATTGGTGACTATAGAAACAAATAATTTATCTTTAAAGAAGGCTCCTAAGAAAGATCATTAGGAGTACCTATATTTTTTATGTTTAGTATTTTTTCATTCACATGTTTAATATATTTAATTTAGACATTGCTTATACGCAAATTGATATTTTCGTATTTATTTATTTAGATAGTAACTTTTCATTAAATATGTATTCTAGTTTATATATATTTGTTAAAAATTTATTTTATGACTAAATTTAACCTAAATTGAGGAACTAAAACTAAATAAAATAATAAATAAATAATAAAAACACTAGTTTTGAAAGAAAAAATAATAGCAGGAGCAAGTAGTTAATTAAGTTGGAGAATTGACATCCCCATAAAACAACAATAAAAGCACACAATTACCAAGCTTATTAATAGTGATAGCAAGTTGTCAAGTTGGAGAATTGACATAAAGCAATAATAATTTTAAGATCTTAATTAATTGAATTAACTTACTACATATTTCATTTTTAAATCTTATTACTTTATAGTTGATTTATTGTTTTTCCTTTTTCTATGTGTCCCATTACATATTTTTCTCATTTTTCCATGTTGATTCCTCTTATACATAATTCAAATTCTAAGATTATCTAGTAATATAGATATGATATAATATATTTTATTTTTATTATAAATAAATTCTAAAATAAATTAAAATTTTTTAATTAATTGAATTAATTAAGTATATATTTATTTAACTTTTATAATATTAAGAATGATGAACTACTTTTTCTTATTTACTATTTTACATTTTTTTTATAAAATTCATGCGAAACATAGTATAAAATTACGACTTAAGGAGCAAGAAGATCACAATATGAAAATGAAAAACACCTGCAATTCTTGCTGCACTTGATTTTGCTCCTTGCGTTTTTTTTTTTTTTCCCTCCTTCTTTCAGTTCCACAGCACCACCTGCCACTGCCTTAAGCTATTTTGCTGTTTCCAACAATATATGGGATGCCCATTGGTATTTCAGGGCATTTTCGTCAATAAAAATGGATTACCCCGTGTGTGGACCCACATTTTATCACTTTTTTTACTGACTCTTGTTACATTATTTAATGTTTGTCATTATCCGGAGGCAAAGTGCAATATTTTCGTATAAATTGGGGTAGCTTAGTGTAATTTTTCAAATAAGTGGGGAATGGAATATAATTAAATCTATTTTCAGGGAAGTAACAGTAATTTATAAAGAAAAAAACAACCACTATATACCTTCAAGCACAAGCATTCCACATGTATTTGACTGTTTACTTGTACAAACAGCGTCTCCCATACAATAACACACTTCGATTAAAGTGCTCAAATACGTTACAAAAAAAGAAATTGGTGTGCTTAAATAAGACAAGTTACGAGGTTTCTTGTTTTGACGCCTTCACAAAGTCAGCAAGTCCAGTATTTAAAGCCGATTTTGACGTCAACGAAGCTCTTAATAAATTCAATGCCTGCACCTCAAGAAAATGATCTAATGAGAATAAGAGAATTTTTTGGTTGGTTGTTTTTTTGCTTTATTCTTTAAAATAATTTTAGAATAATAAAATAAAAAATTGGTTCAAATCATTTTCTATGGAAACAGCTTGAAAATCCAATAATTACATAAATATCATTAATAAAACATTAGAGAATTTCACAGTATTTACGGGCCTAACATCATTAAAGAAAACAATGATTGTCCTTTTTTTTGGGTTGTATTTGAAGCAATTTAAAATAGGACAAAATTTAGATAAAGTTTTTTTAAGTGCATGTTTACCGAAAAATTCTCCATTCATACATATTCTTCATACCATAGCATAGAAACATAACAATATTTCATGTGATATTGGTGTAAATACAGTTACGTCATTGTGCATGAAATATAAATAAAAAAGATGAATTACATTTATCTCCTCTAAAATCTAATTTAATTATTTTGTATTTCTTTTATTTTCAAAAATATATATTTACTCTTTTTTTTTTTTGAAATAGAAGAAGTGAGTGTGTTTAAAATAAAAAGTAAAAGATACGAGTAATATTGAAAAAGAAGGCTAGTCTATGTTAATGAAAATAAAATGAATATAAATATAATTAGACTAAATTTTAAGAGCATATGGATGTAATTTTTTTTGTAAATTCAAAATATTATCAATGCAATTTAAAAAAAAATCCCACGAAGTACATAAGACCCAAAGTTAGAAGGAGAAATAAAGTATTAACAAAAGAAAAGCAGCCTAATTATCTCACACAAAAGTTTCATGCACGTCTATGTTTTTTTAAGGCATTAGATGCTTCTATAGTTCAAAAAACTGGATGGAATTAGGTAATCTATGAGAAAGATTTTGAAGTATTTGCATAGGAATATATGCTGTAGAATTCTCACCTCTGCCTCACCGATGCTTAGGACAGTCACTTCGATGTCATCCAAGGGAAGATTAAATTGTTTCACAAAGGAAATCATGGAAGTAGATTTCAATGGACTCACTTGAAGATCATCTCCTACGATATAGGATGCCGGTCTCTTCACAAATCCCACTGCATCTTCTTCTTTTCCATTTGGAGCCCTTGGGTCCACAAGGTCATGGTGCGAATAACTTGGTTGGGTGCAAAACCCCCCCTTGAAGGTAGAAGCGTTTTTAAGAGGCTCCGACATAGAAACTTTTAGTGGTTGTTTGGGACAACTATGTTGAGGCGCAATACCAGGATCCATCAAAACTGAACGTGAGTTTGTGCACCATCTTTTGTCCAATCTTTTCACACTATTGTACAAGTTGTCAATACACCCAACACAAGAGTTTCCCCCCAATAAATTCAGAATGGAACCTAGAGGTGTGGTGAGGAATCCAAATATGAAATCAACAAAATCCTCCTTTGCTTCTATACCCATAATCTTATTTTTTGACTTGCTACAAATCACTTCTATATTTATTTTATGACAGTCTTCGTTGTCATTTGATTTTGCATCGATTTTAGATGGAGATAACTTCGATTGGTTGTCTCTTTGATCTCTTTCTCTAAAAATGTATTGGTGAGTGGCTCGTCAGAAATTAATACATACTTGAGCAACTTAAGGATCTGCAATACAATAATAAAAAAATTAACCAACTATTTTTACATTTTCTCCTTTCCCCCTAATTGATGACCAAAGCTTCAAATTTGATGTTACTGAACAAAAAGGAGAAAGTTATGGACATGTCCATAAACTAGCAATCCATCCAACCTCAATATTGCAACTCAGCAGCCCTACGCAAGCTTAGATCAAATTTTTTTAGGTCAAATTGAATTTCAAATTTTCTTCTGTAACTCAAAATAGATTTTGGGACCCGATACAACCAGAGAGAGAATCAATTAACATTACTGTTAATGAAAAAAATATATTTACATCATTGCTATTTTTTATAAAATAATTCTTCACAAAATCTATAATTGAATTAAATATATTTATCATGTAGATTAACCAATATATATATATATATATATAAGAATGTGAAATAATTGCTATTCCATTGATAAACTTTCAAAATTGATGTGAAATATGCCTTTCAAATAAGTAAATTACAATTATGTGATTGCATAGTTGTTGTTATTCAAAATTTTCTCAAATATACAAGAACAGGAAAAATACTTTCAAATCAATATGTAGATAAGGGAAAATCATATTTTACAAAAATTTATTGATTAGTACAAGTGTTTCATACGAACACGCACACATGATGTGTATTAAACAAAAACACTAGTCTTGTATCAAAATGAATGGGAAGGATTGTTACTTCTACTATCAAATATTGCCTAGCGTAATTAAAACATAATAAATATTGTCAAAAATTTTGATTCACATAATATTTGATATTTTTTTAAAAAAAGTTTTTTACCTTCCATTATATCTAGAATTTAATATATGCAAATCTAGTAATTAAATTATTTTTATAATTATTTGATATTTTTATAATGATTCACATATACTGTGATTGTGGCAATAAGCAAATGCAATACCTCTTCCAAGCCAATGGTTATGACAGTCTCCTCCAACCGAGAAAAGTCTCTGTACCCAAGTTGAATTAGGATCTGCAAAGAGTTACGAACCGAACTGGGCGTCACCTTTAGATCATCGAACACAAGAAATTTCGACCTTCCTTTCACAAAAACCCCACCCTCAACTTCGATATTTGCGCCTTGCTCGATGTTCATCAATCCACCGCAAGTGCACCTTGTACTTCCAAAAGGAGAAGTACTTACTGATGAATAACATGAGCGCATAAAATATTTTGGAGGGTCTGTGTTATCCACGTTCACTAACAGCTTTGAGCAAAGTTCATGGCGGGGATTTACCGGATTTAACAACATATTTTTGCAGACATCATTCAGGAAATTATCCTTGTCAAGATTTTCCACCGATTGATACAAATTGTTGATGCTGCCAAGTGATGCTGGATGCTGCTGATCCTTGTTGCCAACGAGGCGGATGATGGTGGCCAGTGGAAGTGTGAGGAAGCTGAACAGCGTGTCCACGAAGTCCTTAGTTGCTTCAGCCACAACTACTTTCTGCAATTCTCTGTCAACTAGGACTTTCAAGGAAAATGGTTGTGGTTCTTCTTTCCGGGAATCCATTGGAAAATTTTGTGGGATGCGTGAATCTCCTCTCACTAAGTGTGTGTGTGTGTATTTATATCCTTTTTGGTTGGTTCAATTCTTTCTTAATGGGTAAGGAAGGGAAAAAAAAAATGAAATAAAACTGTGAAAGGTAAGTCCCGGAAAAGAAAAAGAAAAGTTGAAGGTGGAAGGTGGAAGGAGGAAGGAAGTAGGCAAATTTTAGATAATTCCCATGAAGCTGAAACGTGTTGATATAATTTACGGTTAAAGAAGCAAAAAATTAGAAGGTACGGATTACCAGGTTTTAGCCTATTTCATGAACAAAGATAAATATAATTCATTAAGATAAATCAAATAGAGCAATTAAAAATATTTAATCACCCTCAATCTCACATTTCAAATACATTAGAAATTACCCCACAATTACCTCTACATATTATTACAAATGGTATATACTTTTTTCATTCAACATAAATAATTTTATCAAAAAAGATAAGAATAAATTATGCAATTTCATATAATTTCATAAAATTACAAATATAAATTCTCTTACATATTAGTTTCTTTAAGAAATTACTCATACTTAATACAATGTATTTGTAGGTTGAAAATTAAAATATTTTCTTCTATTAGTAAATACTTTATACTATAGCCCCAGGCTCCAATATTTCGATGGAAAATGAAATTTTACAAAAAATACTTTCTTAATAATTTTTATTTCTGAAAAATGAATGGATTGTTCATTGTTTGAGCAAAGAGAAAATAATTTCTCTTGTTCGATGCACAAGCAAAAATTATTTGCGTTTACTAAAAAATATTATTATACATATTAAATTTATCTTTAAAGTTAACTTATAAAATAATCACATTATTATTAAAATATTTTCAAGATAAGAGTCAACAAAACTTTAATAGTAAAAATCAAATATTAAGTGCATCTTGTATTAAAAATAATATGAAAATTTTAAATTTTAAATTTTCATTTTCTTATTTTTTTCATAAAATTAATTTATAATTATTTGATTTTGTCCAAAATTGATAATCACATTTCTCAAATACTACGTCAATATAATTTGTAATACATTCATAAAAGTGAAATGAGAAAAAGAAGAACATAAATAAAAGAAAAAAGAGTGTGAGAGTAACAGACGAAGAAACAGATAAATAGAGTGAAAAAGAAAGAAAAAGAGGAGAATGAGGAAAGAGGATAAGAGGAGGAGAAAAATAACATAGAAAGAAAAAGATATAAGTGAGAGTACAAAGAAAAAAAATAAAGTGGAAAAATGAAGTTATGTAATATATTTTTTTTGTCAAAACACCCACTACTTACATATCATTCTTTTTGGTTGGTTAAATAATAAATACGTTCTTAATGGGTAAGGAAGAAAAAGAAATTGAAATAAAACAGTGAAAGTTATACCCTGGAAAAGAAAACAAAATGTTGAAGTGGGAACGGAAAGTACCAGTCTTCTTCCTGGTGAAGCATGAATCGGGACGTAGGGCGAGGGAAGGGGACGCGGGCCTTCAGATTGTTTTCTTTTAGAAGTAGAAAATTGTACTTTATACCTTAACTAAATTTAAAACTTCATATTAAACATTTTTAATAAAGTTTTATTCTCGGTAATAAGTATCAATATCTTTAAACCTTGGCAGTAGCATTATTTTTACACTAATAAGTAAGTAGATGTTAAATTTATAAAATTAAAATTAGATAGAATTTACATATAACGATTATTATGTAATGAATATAAGGGTTAAATTATTTTTTTTATTTTTTTTATATAAGGCCTGAATCAAATTCAGTACATTTTACTTAAGGTATTTGAACCCTTTCCATTCGAACCAACTCATGTTGTTAAACTAATTTTTTTTTTTATTAATTCCTATGATATTAAGCAATGTATATAAGGATGAAATTTAAGTTAATAATCAATTTTTATTTTATCTTTATTTGTTAATTTAATTCATTAATAAATATTACAAAAAATTTACAATATCATATATTATTACACATAAATATTAAATATAAATATAGTGAAATTAACAACTATCATAAAATTTTTAAAATAAAGAATAAAAATAATGGCAAAAAATAAAATAAAAGATAAAAAGATTCAAAATCTTAACAAATATTATTTTTTTCCTTTTTTTAGACCTATAATAGGGGGACTTGGATGACAATTTTTTTAAAGCAATATCCTTTGTTTTTTAGAATGAGAGACATCTCTATATAAAAAGCTTAAGCTAAATATGAAATATGAATATACATCTCAATGTGCAATGAAAATAATTAAATTTAAAAGTAATATTTTTCTATTTAAAAAATGTATTAACAGAACTTTTATGCCTTTATGCCTCATTACATCTCTTACTTTTATTTGATTATTTTGTATACTAAACCTATTAATCTATTAATCTTGAATTTGAACATGTAACCTATATAAAATTATACAAATTAAAATTGTAATAATTAGTGCAACAAATCCATACCTTCCTTTTAATACTCCATTATAATACATGTAAGTTTATGTAAATTTAAGTTAAAAAAAACCATCAAATAAATTTTAGTTAAATGCATTGATTCGGGGGCGAAACCAGTATATTTTTCTTGGAGGGCCAAATTTACACATACACATGAGTATTATGAGAAATAAATTGTACTTAAACTTTTCTTTTCTTTTTTTTACTTAAAAAATGTAAATTATATTAATATTTCACCTAAATTACAAAAATCCCATTCACATATGAAATTAAACATGCCAATCATAAAATACATAATATTTAAAGGCACAATATAAAATTTTTTGGGGGCAATATTTTATTTTTCACAAACTATTTAAATTTTTTTTAAAATTTATAGTATAATACGTGGAATTAGGTGGATGCTTGTGAGGAATCAAATAGAAAATAAATTAGATTTATTAAATTGTAAAGAAGTTTAATTGTAAAATATAAATTGGAATTTGGACTTATTAGTTTTATCATATATCCAATTTATTTGAATATAAAATTTATGGAATATAACTTTCAAACTGATCAAATATTTTAATCAACTTTGGGTCATCACATTTCCATTTTTTTAAGCCCAATTTGCTTTATAAAAGTATATTTCCTATGTGATAAAATTACTTTATAATTTTCTACTTGTTTTAATTTTGAAAATGTCAAATTTGCTTTTTAAGAAATTATCTTATTGGTTATAATTTTAATATTTATTTTTTAAAAGAAAAGATGACTAAATTTAATTATTAATATTTAGTAATCATTATGAGCTTTTAATTATTAAAGAGAGGGAAATTCAAAATAAGAGAAAATTTCAAATTCAAAACTTTTTAACATGCACTAAAATTAATAAAAAAAAATAATATATAAAGTTGAGACACCTACTCTATAGCTAGAAGAACAATTTCAAATAATCACATAGTACAAGCCAACTAAACTAAAATTCTAGAAGAATATCCACTTTCAATAAAATAACAACCTAGTTCCTATCTCAAGCAAAATTCAAAATTAGAGGAAAAAATGATTGGTTCTTATCTCCTATGGTACATATAAGACATATTCAGCACATGGGACATTTAGGAAACTTCTTGAGCAAGGTAAAATTCTTATGGAGCCATTTTTTAAATTTCAAACTTAGAACTGAAAGTGCTTTGAAGCCAAATGTTCAAATTTCAAATTTGGAGCGAAAGAGTACTTAGAGCCAAAACAAAAACTACTTGGCGTTAAAGGAAAGATGACTTAAAGTCAAAGTTATCTTCATCAATTTTTCTCTATAAATAGGTTGCATACTTTTGATGATGAGAAAGATGAGCATTACATAACAATTTGCAAAAATTTTTCTTATTTAAATAAAATCGAAGCTCTCCTACTTTCTCACTCTAAAACAAAAACTTCTATATCCACTTTTAGAGTGCTATTGAATAAAAGAATGTAAAAATCTTTTAAAGAGATTATAAGAAACATCCTTCTTAAATCTTGTTGAAATCCTAATGGATATTCGTGAATCTTGTAAAATTAATAAGTGATTGAAATTCTAATGAAGATTGGTGAATCTTGTAAAGTTAGATAATGATTGAAATCATAATAAAGATTTGGAAGATCTTGTCAAGTTAAGTGGTTGTGGAAATCTTAGTATAAATTGTGATAATCTTCTAAAGGTAGGTGTTGTAACTTGATGAAAAATTAATAAATACCTCAAGTGATACTTGATAGTTTGAGAAGAGAGGAATACATCTAAAAGATATTTCTTTTGGACCATCAAACCTCTCTAGAAATTCTTATTGTTCATTCTTCTTCTATACTGATTTACTTGCATTTTTCTTGTTTTAAATATTTCACATATTCAAGAAAAAGAAATCATACGATTTTATCTCTTATTTTTCTTTAACAAATTCTTTTAATTTAAAAGAAATATATTTAAATTATCTTTAAATCTTATTGTAATATTTCATATTTTTAAAAATATATATTCATTAAAATACCAAGAATTTTCTTATTGAATTTCATAATTTTACTCTAAAGTTTTATTACAAATTTAATTTGTTAATTTATAAAAAAAAGACTCAATTCACTCTTTCTTAGCTTATAAGTTCTTTCAATTAGTATCTAAGCTTTGTCTCACTTTTTAATGTCTAACAACTTTGTCAATTAAGATTTTGTAGGTAATGAGACTTTTTGTCCAGAATTATGGATTGAAAAGATATTCTATAACTTGACCTCCACTTTTTAATAGTGTAAACTATGACTATTAAAAATTTAAAATAATGAACTATATCAAATCCACTAATATTGAAGTATGGAAGGTTATGAAGCTTTCATAAAACCTAAAAGAGAAATAAAAGTGCTCAAACTTGAGAAGGAATGGATAGACATTAATTACAAGAAGGAAGCAACCCATGCTAAAGTCATGAATGTTATTATGTATGTTGTAACACTTAATGAATTCAAAAAAATCTCTAAATATATTTTTGCTAAAGCCATGCGGAATAAACTTGAGGTAACCTATAAAAGCATTAACCAAGTAAAAAAAATTTGGACAAATATGCTTATACATGAATATGAAATATTCAAGATGAAAGAAAATGAAAAGATAGAGCCACTATTTGAAAGGCTCTCAATCATCATTAATGATCTTTATACATTATGAAGAATAATTACTAATGAAAAATTAGTGATAAAAATCTTGAGAACTCTTCTAAATACATAGCAATCTAAAATAGAAACCATACAAGAATGGAATAATCTCTCTGCACTTACTTATGATGAATTAAGAGGAAAACTCTTAACATATTAAAAAATATACATGAGAAATGATAAAAAAAAGAAGAAAACAATAACGTTTAAAACATGTTCATAAAATGATGATAAAGAAAAGTATGAACTTGATCAAGGGAAAAAAAAGAAGATGAGCTATTTTTTAAGAATATACAAAAGAAAATATGATTTTAAACTAAGACTACTTTTAAGAAAAGAGTAAAATAAAGAAACAAGAAAATTAACCTTTAGCTTGTTTTGAATGCAAAAAGTCAAGACATAAGAAAAATGATTGTCTTCAATTAAAAAGAAAGTATTTGAAGAAATTAATAAAAAAAAGTTACAATGGCATCTTAGGATGATGAAAATGTTTCATCCGTGAAAAAAGGTTGAACAAAAAGAAGAAAAAGATTACATTACCAATTGCTGCGTCATGACCAAAAGTTGAGAAGATAAAGTAACAGATAGTGAACTTGAATTTCTTTTATTTTATAATAAATTGATAGAAAATTTTTATAAAGTTTTAACTAAATCTTTTTCTTTGGAAAATAAAACAAAGCTTTGACAAAAGAAATTGATTTTCTCAAAAAGGAGAAAGAAGTTTCAAACTTGATTGAAAACGAAAATCAAATGTTAATAAAAGATTTAGAAACTTTGAAAAATAAGAATGAAGTTCTTAAAATTCTAAAAGAAGAAAATTAAGTTTTACAAAATAATTTTAATTTTATAACAAAATTAGTTAGAAAAATAGAAAAATAAAAATAAGATTTGCTAAAAGAAAAATATTTTTCCAAAAGGGAAAATAAAGCTTTAGGTAATAATACTAAAGTTTTGAAAATGAAAAATTATAAAATGATATCCAAGTTAAAGCATCAATATTCAAATCTTCAAAAGGAAAATCTTTCTTTAAAAAGAAAAATAAATATTCTAATAAATGATTTTACAAAGTTTTTCAAAAGAAAGAATAATTTGGGTGCTCGTTTAGGTATTCAAAAATATTATTTGGAAAAAGAAGGATTGAGATATTTTCATTTTCATTGTAAGAAATGTTAGAATAATTCTTTTTGTGGAAGTTTTTCATACATTTAAGTTTTTATGTTATTTGTAATTATTGTAGAGATAAGAGACATATCATCTCTTCATTTTATTCAAGAATTTCTTATGTTTTGGCAAACATGATCATATGTTATGTATCATACATATTAAATGGAATTAATAAATATTTATATTCTACTTTCTATAAGAAAATATTAAAAATAAAATATTATACAGTTCTATATTGGTAGCAAAAATTGTCTATAATATAGAATGAGAATAGAAAATAAAATATAAATAGAATGTTCATAATGAAAAATTAAGACTGGATCCCTAAAGGACAAAATGATGAAGAGAAAGTATTAACTAACCTTTAAGTACCTAAAATGATTTGAGTATCAAAGATAAATTATTCTTTTACTGTAGAAGTGTATTAAACCCATAACCAAAAAGGACAATTGGTTTCTAGATAATGAATGTTCGAGGCACATGATTGGAGATTGAAGTAAATTCTCATTTCTCAAGCTTATTAGTAGCAGATTTGTTACACTCGGAAACAATGACAAGTACAAAATCATTAGTATAGATAAGATAGATATGAGATTTTCTTCCATTGATAATATTAGCTTAGTTGATGGTTTTAAACATAATCTTCTAAGCATTAGCCAATTATATGATAAAGGTTATAAAATGATTTTTGAATCCTCATATTGTTTTATTCAAGACAAGAAGGAAAACAAAATTTGTTTTGTTAGCAAAAGAATTGATAATATCTATTTTTCAAATATACAAGACATTTCTTCAAACTCTTTAAAATATCTTGCATCAACTAATAATGAAAGTTGACGATAAAATAAAAGATTTGATCATGTTAATATACATTTTATTTCAAAATTTTTAAAGGAGGAACTAGTGATAGGTTTTTGAAAAATAAATTTTGAAAATGATTATATATGTGACACATGTTAACAAGGCAAGCAAGTGAAATCATTTTTTTAACTTATAAATATGATTACAACTTCAACACCTTCAAAAAGTCCTACATATAGATTTATTTAGTCTAACTAAAACTTTAAGTTTTAGAGGAAAAATGTATAGTTTGGTAATTATTGATAATTTCATTAGATATACTTGGGTTTATTTTCTTGCACATAAAAATGATATTTTTGAAATATTTAAACATTTTTTGCAAGAAAATTCAAAATGAAAAAGGTGTTTGGATTACAAATATTAGAAGTGACCATAGTGGAAAATTTTAAAATAAAAAGTTTGAAAATTTTTGTGATAAAAATGATATTAATCATAACTTCTCATGTCTTAGAACTTCCTAACAAAATAGGGTTATGAAAAAGAAAGAATAAAACATTACAAAATATGGCTACAATTATGATTTGTGAAAATAATTTGCCAAAATGGCTTCAGGCTAAATCTATTAATATATGTTGTTATATTTCAAATAGATGTTTTATGAGACTCGTTTTGATGAAAACTCCATGAGTTATAAATGGGAAGAAAATCCAATATTGGTTATTTTTATACCTTTGGATGCAAATGTTTTATATTAAATAATGGAAAAGATAACCTTTTAAAATTTAACTCAATAATTGATGCCAAATTTTTATTAGATACTATAATACAAATAAAACATATAAAGTACACAATAAAAAAACCTTCACAATTAAAAAATCTATACCTGTAGTTTTTGATGAATCTAATGCACTTTCTTTAAAAAAGCAAGCTAATGATGAAGCTCAAATGACCTTAAAAAAGTAACCATGAAAGGAACAAATAGAAACAACCTAAAAGAATTAATCCAAGTCTTATCCTTTAAAAAAGCAAAGAGGTTAATATTTTAAGAAAAATGCTGAAAACAAGTAAGATGGTTACTATTTAGAACAATATAATGAAATTGATAATAATCAAGCAAAAAAACACCACCACATACCTCAAGTTAATTGTAATGCAAAAAAAAGATTAATTGCATGAGAGTAAAAGGTATATCATAGTGTTAAGATTACTATAAGAGTGCTAGAAAAATGTAGAGATGAAAATATGCTTAAGTAGCAAATTTGGTAAAATGAGCCCCCTAACTTATTGAGTTAGGGGTATTTATAATCCCTAATTTGAAAGTTTCCAACCTCATAATAGTTGAGAGAAGTTATCTTTATCTTATTCAGTTATACATATTAGTGGAAGGTTAGCTATGTGATAGTAACTATTTTAAACTAATATGATCCCCACTCCTTTATAAACCATGTTGCTATTTTGCATGGTGCCAAATAGGTAAACCACCTAACATGTCATTGGGCATAATTTCCCCAAGCAATTTACTAGTGAAGCTATTATTGGATGATCTTTTTCAATTGTCAATAGCAAGTTAGTCTAGGCAAATATAGAGACCTTTCTTTTGTAAACGTTTGATTTCTTCACCATTCATGTCAAAATTAAATATGGCTAAGGCACTCAATCGGCCAAATCACCATTTTGTTGAAACCATATAAAATGGACTAACAAGTGGTCATGAGCAATGGATGGTAGTCACTAGGAATAATTTATAATGGATAGCAGTCATTGGCGATGGATTATGGTAGGCGATAATTAATGACAATAGAAGGTGGCAAGCAATGGCTAATGATTAGCGATAGCCAATGATGGTAATGGTGAAAAATAAGATATTAATGCTGGTAAGGCCATAATGTAAAGGTGGGGAAAATAATTTATTTATACCACTAAAACTTTCTTATCTCATGAGAATGTTAAATACTCATTTCTCTTATGAGAATATTTTGGAGAATATTAGGATTAAAACATTGCTAGGAATATGAAAATTCTCAAAAATATTTTTAACAAAAATTTGAGTCAAATATGAGAATTTAATAGATTGTTTAGTTCAAATAAATAGTATAAGAAGTGCAACATCCTAAGAAATAGAAAATCTTAAAGTTATTTAGTTGACCACTAACTGCTAGAATGAAAGGAATGGAACTTAATAGAAAATTTTATTTCTCAAAAATCAGAAGAAATTGCTTACTTACACCTCTTTTTGTAAAAAGAACATTCCATATTTTTATAGATAAAAATTTAAAATTATTTTTACTTAATTTAACTAATAACCACTTTAGTTTTTTATCCTCACCATTTAAAAATTATAATAAATATAATTTAATAATATAATTTATTGACTATAAAATATAAATATATGTATTTAAATATAATTATTAATTATATAATAAATAGAATGGGTGTTATATAAATTTTTTAAAATTAAATATTAAATATTATATCATAAATATTATTATAATAAAATTTTAATTCTAAATATAAATATATTTATATTTATTATATATCTATTATATTATTTTATATTTATGACATTTATTATTTATTGTATTAATTATTTAACTAATAGTTTTCATTTAAATTAAATTTTATTTTAATTATATTAAGATAATTTAATATATATATATATATATATATATATATATATATATATATATATATATGGCATCTAATTTTTTTACATAAACCTATTTTACTTTTTTATTGTAATTAAAAAATAAGAAATTATCAATTTAGAAAAATTATGATGGAAAGAGAGATTAGAAATATAATAATTTCAAAAATAGATAATTAAAGATAACTAAAACCTATTAATATTTCTTATTTTTATATTACAATTTTGAATAATATATCAATTATTTTGATAATATTTTTTAGAAAGTTCAAAGTTAAACCAACTAAAATACAGAAAGTTTGTTTATTGAAAGTGTGAATTCTTTACTATCAACTAAACAACTTTAAGTATTTCCTGAAAAGTTCATAAAATAATATATTTATTAGAAAGTTTAACTTTGCATAAAAACTTACTTTTTTTTATGTAAACTGTGTTAGAAACTTTAATGAAAGCCTTATTCTAATTTATAAGTGATAATTAATGTCAATTTTAATTATGTGGACTCAAAATAAAAATAATTATTAGTTCATGGGTTCTATATAATATATGGCTCAAATATGAGTTAATTAAATATAGAACTTGTGATAAGTAAGATCCAAAATCTAATAAAATTATTTTAATAAGGTCCCTTATGTTTAATAAGAGAGAGAGAGAATGAGAATGAAGTATTACAATAGAGAGAGGCCTAATCTCATAAGAGATCTCTTTTTGTGATTTCGTGTGTGCTAATTAAGGAGAGACTAAAGATGAAGAATTAATCAATTTGGAATCAAAACATTACAAATTGAGAATTAAATATCTATTTATCCAAGTATTTATGGTATTAATTTTATACAATTGAATGTCCTTCTCATCTCTATTCATGCCATAAATGAAAGCCAAAATCTGGGCTGTGAATAAAACAAAATTTTATTCTTGTAAACTAAGCAACTCTTAACATTTATGGAGATGTGAAAAAATTTGCGCGAATTAAACAGCTATATTAATTCATCTATACAATTATACTCAAACAATTAGTATGGCATTAATTCAATGGAAATCGTATCAGCCTTTAGTGAATTTTATTTGTGGTGGAACAGAAGATCAAATCCAAAAAATGACCCCTATAAAAACCAATGTTTCACCAGAAAAAAAATTTACACTCAGACAACTTCAAAAAGAAATTTGATTTCAATTTTATCTTTGAGTTTATCTTTAATCAAGCCCGTTTAACTGAATATTTTCTTATTTTTTTTAATCCCTCTAACTGATTTATTATAATAGGATCGATTGATTGATGAAAATATTAATGATAGAACATTGCCATGTTAGCAAAGTAATTGCTACGTGAGAATTTTACTTGGATTCAAGGGGTAAATTAATAAAAGGACTTAATTAGGTGTAATTGAATAAATCGAAGATTAAATTGATTTTGAAATTCTTTGAATATATAACCAAATTAATAAAAACCAAAATAGTAAACAGTTAAAATAGGTTCTTATTTTTAATTTTAGAGTGAATTAACTAATCATGTTGAAAGATTTGACATCTTGCAATTTAATTCTTAAAATAATTTGTGACTCAATTTAGTCCTAACTTTATAAAATATAACTCAATTGATTCATTCCGCCAATTGAAAAAAAAAGGGGGAGGTTAAAATACACATAACTCAATTATTCTATATTTTAAGTGTAAAAAACTCCTAATATTATAAAAAGTGTAATTGAAATATCTAAATTATATATATTGCATAGAAAATCCCACTGTTATATTACCTTTCAATGACAGAAAGGGTTTATACAATTACATTTTTAACATCTTTGATTGCATAAAAACTGACTTTTCAGAATTACTTTAATGCCTAAATTTGATTTTAAAATAAAAATGATAAATAATAATTTTAATTTCAAAATTAATATTTAAATATTAACAAATATTAAATATTAATTTATAATTATTTTTTAAACTAATTATTTATAATGAACTATGTTCGAAACAAAATTTTTTCTACCACCATATAAAATGAATTTAAAAAATATTTCACTCCATTCCATTTTGAATAATTTGTTTTTTACAAGCACAATTTTTTAATAAGTTATTTTATTAATAATACATGTTATTTAAAATTACAACTAAAATTTTGTATTGAGATGATCTTTTTTAATTTTTTTTAATATATATATCCATAAGTATTTTACAAATAATTTATTTAATTATGATTTACTTACATAAACTGTACCTGTTATTTTATCCAATAAATTTGGAGCAAAAAATAATTTTCATTAAATTTATTATACTTTTCTATGAATTTATTCATGAATTCATCTTCTTTGAATTTGTTATAAACATGTGAACTCCATTTCAAGTTTATATCTTCTTTTTCAATTTAAAGGGTTTATCAACACTTTGAAAATTTCAATAATTATTTTATGTTATATGCATTATTAGGAAAAAAATTCCCTAAAAGAATTATACCCATTAAAAAGAAAAATGCCTATAACACAATAAAATAAAATATTTTTTAATTTGTTTTGTACAATGAGAAGAATTAATTTTAAATATAATTGATTATGAATAAGTAGTTTGAAAAAATTGATTATAAATTAATATTTTATATTTAATAATATTTAAACATTAACTTCAAATGTTAAAACTATTAGTTCAATTTTTAATTTATAATAAATTTTGAAAATAAAAATAATTTTGACTATTCAATTTTTGTGTAACTAAATACATTAATAAAAATAATATGAATAATGAAGCTAAAAATTATGAATAATTATTTTAAAAGATGATTATATAAAATATGAATAATTGATCATAATTTTTATTAGTCCAAAATATTTAAATATCAATAAGAATAATATATTTTTAAAGTTATTTTATACCATGGGAAGAATTAATTTTGAATAATTAATTTAAAAAAATAATTATAAATTAATATTTTAATAATAATTTTGAAAGTAAAATTATTATTTTTAATGTTTATTTTAATATCAATTTTAATTAGGCATAAAAGTGATTTTATAAAAAATCAAGTACGTTAAAAAAATTTGCAAGCCCCCCTTTGACCCTTAAGATTTGGGCAAGTGGATAATAAGGGGGCATTTCTATAGATCCATTATAATTTAAATGTTTCAATTCTACTTCTTAAAACGTTTGAAATTTTCGTGCATAAAGTATAGAAGGAAATGTGTATTTTAACCAAATAAGTAAATAAATAACAACAACTTTATATGGCACTCTTAATTACATACTTGACATGTTAAAATTACATACTTAACATGGAAATCCTATTCTATGTAGCAACGGGACCAACGATAAAGAAATCTCTTACCCAAACCTTCGATTTTAACGTAGTCCACCAGCTAATTAAAAAAAAAAAAAAAATTTCCAAGCTTGATTTGTCCTTCTCTACAATGCGTTTTTGCCAAAGAAATTCTTTATTTTCTATCTTTAATTTTACTTATAGTGTTCTCAGACGACACAAAGAAGCAATGCCCTTAATTAAGGAAAAACGATACAATTTTATTTTCCTGTGCTAGGTAAGCTGTTCTAACATATCAGATAATCAATTGATGATATCACATAAGATTTTTGTCAATTTTTCTTTTTCATTTTTTTTTTCTTCTGTGACACAGGAAAACAACACAAAAGCTTAATAACCCACCTACTATACCTACCTAATAAATAACTCTCATGTAACATTTCCAAGGTTGCTATGTCTGAGACTAATGGTAAATCTTTCTGGTAAAATCACTGGGTGCATTAGATTAGTACAAGATTGTTTATAAAATATTTTGAATTCTAATTTTTGAGAATATAATAATATTAAAATTTGGTTGGAAGAACTTTACTATTTAATATAATTTTATCCGACTTGAATTCAGATTAACTCTTGTCTAATGTAATGTCCGAATATTGAGTAATTATTATATCAAAAAAAAATCTTTCTGACAAAACATTTAAATTTAAGTAAAACACAATATTCAAATGTTGATGTTCTGAGCTACTGCTGCTTGAGATTGCCATTCTAAAGAAGCTGCTTTAAACCCGAAAAATTTGAGAAATGCACAGTTGTCCCTTCCTCTTAATCCAAGATAGCAACAATAGATCGCATGAAGCTAAGAACATGCGCTGGTTTATTCCAGCAATACTCCTGGATCGATATCGCCCTGCAAAACGGAACTGATTATCCACAATCAAGATTGAATCAACGAGTGAATCTCTTGCATATGACGATTTCTTGTTCCTAATTCTCAGAAATACACGGATTCCCTGCTCTGTAGCGAAATTTCCGGTAGATCCCAATTCAGAGAATTGCGTACATCTTGAATTTCGGTCATACTCGAAAGTGGTAAGCTCCTCTTCCTTTCCCTGATATAATCAGAATTCCATTTGGCTGTTAATTGGATTGCTTGATTAACATCATCCACAGCTGAATTGAAGATGATGTCGTTCCTTAGAAACCCTATAGCACATAAGGGAAATAGCAATCTGACATATCATTCTTATTTTAAAATCTTGATGCTGCTCTTCATTACGAATTAAAGCCCAGATCCACTGATTAATATTATGATAGGGAACATTATCAATTCGTATTCCAGAACCAGAAGCAAACCAAATTGCCCTTGAAAAGGAACATGCCATGAATAAATGATGAATAGACTCCGCAGATTGTTGGCATAATGGAATGCACAAATAGGATCTTGCACCATATGTCTCTGCTATAAAAGGAGCTTGGTTGGTAGAGCTTCATTGCATAACTTCCATAAAAAGAGATTAACTCTTCCTGGCAGAGGTAACTTCCACTAAAACTTCCAAAAACACTTATCACCATTGTTGTCGTCATGATTTCTATTAAGAAGGACCGGATATCCCTGCCTGACTGAATATACTCCAGAATTAGGTGGCTTCCAAATCAGTCAATCATTAATGTGTAGTATATTCACAGGCACCTGCAAAATCTTGTTCTAGTAGATTGGGTTAAAAGAAGCAGAAACTCTATACTTTAACAACCAACAGCCTGTATGTTGTGACTTAAGAGCAGCAACACATTTGATTTCTTGAATTCATGGCCCTGCAATAGGCCACCAAAATCTGCTCCCAACTTAACTTGATCGCCCTTTCCAATTTGCCAAAACAGGTTGTCAGTAATCAACCTTCCTATCTTCTGAATATCCTTCCATCTCCAAGATCCAATGTTTCGAATTCTATCAATTGCCTCAATATTTCCACCCGCATATCCTTGAAGAAAAATTTTACTTATCAGCCTCTTTGGTCGAGAAATAATTCTCCACATCTGCTTAGCAATCAGTGCTTCATTAGAAGCCTTTACATCAAAGAAGCCAAGGCCCCCTTATCAATTGGTTGTTATAATTTGTTCCAACTTAGCGTGTGCACCTTTTTATTTTCTGAGCCGTCTCCCCACCAAAAATTTCTAATGGCTGCCCCTATTTGCTGAACATGGTGTAGTTTAAGCCTTGTAGTAAACATATTATAAGTATGAAGACTCTGAAGCACAGCTTCACACAAAATCTGCCTTCTAGCTTGGAATAATGAACTCAGTTTCCATGCTTGTAATCTTTTATTGATTTTCTCTATTATTTCTTGATCAACTTTATCCCTTCCTTTACAATCACCAATACATGATCCTAAATATTTACCCATACCAGGGACCAAATTAACTCCGAAAACTATAGCTAGAGACTCTTTTATCTGCCTAGAGTATTGTCACTAAAACATATTTCTGATTTATCCTTATTAATATGAAGATCAGACCAACTACCAAACCTTAACAAAAGATCATTAACCATTTGACAGGACTGTGGAGTGGCCTTGAAAAATATAATCAAATCATCAGCATAAAATAGGTGACTAATCTTTAGAGGTTTTGTACTAACTCGTATGCCTTCAATATCCCCTTGTCTTTCATCTTGTTGGATCATAGTTGAGAGAACGTTCTCACATAAAATAAAAAGATAAGGAGAAATTGGATCTCCGGCCTTAGACCTCTAGAAAGTTTGATATGATCTGTCTTGTCCCCATTAATGATTACTTGATAAGACACAGTAGCAATACACTCCATCAAAATTTGAATCCATTTTTTAGGAAATTTCATGTGCTCCAAAACTTGTTGAATTGCACTCCATCTGATTTTGTCATATGCTTTTTGAAAATCCACTTTTAAGGCTCTCCCCCAAAACAGTTCTTACTTCTGGTCTTTCTCATGTAATTAGTTGCTTCTTTAGGAATGAGATATGTGTTGGTTGAATTCAGAGATCTACGTACATGTACACATTCCCGAAAGGAAAGAACTATATTTTGGAGTGCCAACAATTCCCTAAAATGTCTGATAGAACCTGGCAGTGAATCAATCAGGCCGTGTATGCCTTTCAAATAAACTGGGAACTTGAATCTGATTTAAATCAATCATGCCTGAAGAGGAATTATTGCTTTCATAAAGCTTCCAAAAATATCCAGTTGCCAAAGATTTGAGTTCCTCATGATTTGGATGCCAGTTTCCATCTATCTTTCAAAGCGTCGATTCTTCTTTTATTCCTCTTATTGTTCACAACCTTGTATTTTGATGAGCCACCTTCAAGTGAACCCAATTATTGGTCATTTGAATTGGATCAACCAAGAAATTATCATTCTAGCACCATAAGATGCCCCCACTATGACCTTCTGCATCTAAACCAGCCACATACTTAAAAACCCAAGTTATGTAATACTTGTTTAGCTTTCTCTAGAGACGCCATAGTTTCAGCCAACAAAATCAGGATCATTCCTTTCCATAAGTTGGTTAAGTCTTAGAATTGTAGAGGTACAGCTTAAACCTCTACAATTCCAAGATAAGATCTTAATGACTGTCTGGGAGGCTGATTAAGGACAGCCTCTTGGAAACCTAAAGAGCACAATGCCAAGTTCTCAGACTGATTGTTCACCAACATATCCCATGGTTGTAAAACAGTTGGTTCAGCAACTTCTGCATCTTGAACAATTGACTTGTTTATTAATTCAGCCTTGATTATAGCATTTTCAGTAGACATCAATGATCTTCTTTTGCATTCATTTTCCATCCAATGATCATGTTTTCTCTTCCTAGAAGTTTCCCCCATCATCACATCCTGTATAGACTCTTCTCCATTCTGCACTTCTCCTTCCACACCCCAACTTGGTGATCTCTGTTCATCCTTTATCCTGATACTTTCACTAGTAGAAGTTATCATATTCAGATTCTGTTTGTTTTCTTGAAGTTCCATGAATTCCTGGTCATGGATCTCAGTAATAATGATTCTCCTTTTAGAAGTATACTTATGATTTGAATCTTGCCTCCTCTTCTTCATAAGTTCAGACCTGTGCAACTGTACCTGACTGTCTATTAGTTAAGAAAACCAATGGGATGCCCAGCACAAAACGGTACAAGTCCACAAAAAGAAATAAGTATCAGATGTGGGGCCAAACAAAGACCAGTAATTTTGAAAAGAGGATGACTGATTTTTAGGTACAACAGGCCAAGAATTTCGATTCTTCAGTAATGAATCTACCTCAATAGGCATAATAGATTGTAATTCCTGTCCTTCTTCATGGATGATAGGCAATCCTAGTCTTCTACTTATAGACAACCTATTTCTTCTTTCACTTCTATAAAGCTGTTCAACTAATCTATGACTATTCCAGAGTTGCAGCCTTCTTCTTAAAGTTTGTGACATTCCAATGGAGAAATTGTGTCCATTGCTTCTGTTTGTGCTCTAAGTTTGATCTTCTGAAAACATAGGTAGAGTACTGACTTCGATATTTTGCTCATCCAAGTCCATTGTAAAAATAAGAGATTCTAGCTCGCAATAGCTGGCAACTCAGCTGCACTACTAGATTCAGCCTCTTCATTGCTTGATTAAATATAAGAAGCATTAATTGATAGTCTTCATCAGTAGAAGCTCGTACCGCAGGAAGATTTAGATTGTCATATTAGCATCCTGCATAATGATCTCTGGATTGTTGACATCTTGGTTGAGAGTTTCCAACCGTTGACTTAGTGCCATGTCCTTATGATCTTAATCTGCCACAAGTTCTTCCTGCCCTTCCCTATTAAAAAAATCATCTTGCTGAGCATAATCTATTTCCACTTCATTATCCATATGTTTAGAAGGTTCATCTTCTGAGTACTCTGCAGATTCATTCTACTAAATGTCATCAAACGAAACTACATGTTCTTGATTATTATTTGATTAGGCTCTGGAAACGTCCACAGAAAAGTAATGAAGCCCATCAGCCTCAAATCTAATTTTTGTAGTTAATCTTTTCACACTAGTTCCAAAAGCTCTCGCATCCGCCACAAAATGTGGCCTTTCCATAACCACAAGTGTGTCTCATTTGTCTCTCAATATCCTGAGATTTGTTCATAACTATGAATACAAGTATCATAAGAATACCTAACACGTGCACAAGCAAAGCATAAATTATTAAATATTCTTTCATATTTGCATTGAATCCAAACATATGATCCGTCATCTAGCTGAAAATGAAAACCCATAAAAAGTGGTTCATGAACCTTAATATGAATCCGCATTCAAATAACTCGAAGATTACGTAAATATCCAAAAGACCAATTAATCTATTGTACTTTACCAGTCACAGAGTCCATATGTTCTACAAAAGGAACTATCTATTATTCCAAAAGCAGGCCCCATATTTGGATCCAAATTGGAAAAGTATCCACATATACAGTATCAAATCAAATAGTGGGCTCCCAAACATATGGTATCAACAAGACCCTTCTGACTGAACAAGGGCCATTTCTGAATACACAGTTTCTGTGCTCTTCTATTTGAAAATGAATAGTATGTGCTTTTCCGACCCTTACTTTAAAATGTCCTCTAAGCCTCCGTGTTACAATGCAATATCCCATCAAGAGAGTATGCTGATATAGACCTATTATCTAGCAAGTAACAGACTAGACAATAACTATATCTTTCTCTACTTTGTTGCACTGCTCTAGGGTTGAAATGCAAGATTAGACCACGACATGGTCTGACAGGAAGATTAGTGTGCAGATGGTCCATATTGCCTACAGATTTGCTCTCTGATTTAGATGAGCCTTCAAACCACTTCATCTCACGAACTCGGGCCGTTTCGAGCACTGACATGCTTCTACAAGGCTGGCGACAACCAAAATAAAGCAGACAAATAGCAAGATTTTGGCGACTAAGGCAGACAAGGGTTTCTAGCACAAATTGATTGTGTTGAAGACAATCAATTAAACAGTAAACGGCTAAGCTAATCTAATTTGGGAAAATAAAAATCTTTGTCGGTGTGGACCGCACCAAGTCCGGAACGTTCCCAAAACGTTTCCGTACAAAAGGCATTCGCCATTGATAGCACGTTCGATTTTTCCTTTTAGTTTGACAAAAGGACTTTAGTTGTTTTTTTTGCCATTACAAATTCAACAGAACAAACAGGAACAGACAAAGCAGAAACACAGAAACAAGACCAAAACAAAAATGGGGCAAAACAGAGAACCAAAAACAGAAGAAAATTGATGCCTACAAAATAAAGAGACAGAAGTCTACGGAGGGTAATCATCCAGATCCTTCAGTAAAATGGACGGTAAAGAGGAAGGGGGATTTTGAACTCAATCCAAAGAACACTTCCCTTTGAGAAAATTTGTGGCTAGTCAATGGGCGGCTTTGTTGGCTCTCATAGATATGTAATTGAAGGAGATAGATGTTGTTCTGGTGAGCTAACCACGGATGTTTTGAAGAACTTGCTTGATATCCCAAGATGGAGGAGCTGCTGTAGAAGAAAGAGAGTTAACTATTTGTAGAGCGTCTGATTCTACTATTATATGACCATTATGAAGGGTAGAAGCCATTTGGACACCCAAGAGGATTGCTCTAGCTTCTGCTACTGCTAGAGAAAATGAAGAGGCCATAGTAACCAAACCAAATTGGACAAAATCAGAAGAATTCCTTGCAATGGCCGCCATGGCAGATTTCCCAGATGTCGGAGTATAAGCAGCATCAACATTAACCTTCAGATAACCAATAGGAGGGGGTGCCAATGAGAGGAATGGGATGAGTGATTGGGAAGACCAATGTAGTCGGGATGATAAGAATTCGCCGATTCCTTGTAGGCTTTTGCTATATTTAAGGAGATAAAATTTGCATTAATCTCCTTCTTTTGAAATATAAATTCATTTCTAGCCTTCCATATAAACCAAACAATGAAGACCATGAGAGACATTGCATTAAGTTTTTCTGAATAACTCCAACCTGACTCATCCCAGAAGAAATTCAACCAATCGCCCATGGAATACTAGACCTGATTTGGTCTTAAGCTTAGAGGGAGACTGAACCACACTCTTGTTGTCTAAGAACATCCGAAAAGAAGATGATTCACATCCTCCATTGCTTGAGAGCAGATTGAATAGATAGGACTATGTGAGCTGATTCTTTTGTGAATATTTGCAATTGTGGGAAGGGCATTAGTTAACACTCTCTAAGAGAAATGTCTTACTTTGGGTGGAACTTTAAGTTTCCAGATTGAGGCCCAAAGGGAGGGGGAAAGAGGAGAAGAATTAACTAAGCCAAACCTTGAAGAGGATGAAGAGTTGTTTAGTAGCATTGAGTAACTCGACTTGATAGCGTAGCTACAATTAGAAGTACCATGCCAAATAAGAGTATCCTCTTGATCACTAATTAGAATATACAATCTTTCTATGGCCTGTTTTTCCAAAAGAGATAGCAATTGATCAATAGGGTCAAGGTTCCACTTTTTATGAATGGAATCAATGAGTTCAAAAACCTAATTCATGGAGTGATCGAAGGAGGGACGAGGGGTGAGGAGTGAAAAGCCATGGAGGTTCGGAATCCACTTCTCTTGCTAGTATTAATAGAATGCCCATTTCCAATCTGCCAGAAGGAGCCTTATTTAATCACTTGAACACCTTCTAGAAGGCTTGACCACCCCCATGATGGTTTACTTCTTTTACTAGCTGATAGAATGGATGAGTTTGGAAAGTATCTAGCTTTCAAGATTTAAGAGCATAAAGTATCAGGGTTGTGGATGATTCTCCAGACTTGCTTGGCCAGCAGAGTTAGATTGAAAAGCTCCAAATTCTTAAAACCCAAACCACCATTTTTATTATTCCTTGTCATGATATGCCAGGATTTCTAGTGAATCTTCCTCTCTTGATTGGTTTGTCCCCACAAGAATTGAGCTATTTGTGACTCAATCTGATTGCATACTGATCTTGGAAATTTGAAGCATGTCATTGGATATGTGGGAATAGCCAAAGCCACTAACTTAATGAGCACCTCCTTTCCTACTTGTGACAACAGCTTTTGTTTCTACCCTTGTAATTTTAAAACAATCCTATCTTTAACAAAAGTTAAGGCTTGTTGTTTAGATCGGCCCCAAATTGAAGGAATTCCCAAGTAGGAACTCCGATTTTGAACTCCTTGGATTTTAAGAATGGAGGTGATATTTCTAATTGATTTCGAATCAGCATTGGCACTAATAAAGACAGATGACTTCATGAAATTAATACACTGACCAGAAGCATGATTGTAAAGCTCAAGGATTTTGATTAGATGTGATAGAGATTGAGATGAGGCTTCAAGAAAAAATAAAGAGTCATCTGCAAATAGAAAATGGGAGATAGAGGGACTAGCTCTTGAAATTCGAATGCCTCGAATGTTTCCTTCCTCTTCTGATTTTTGAAGGAGCTTTGAAAGCACTTCTGTGATTAGTATAAAAAGGTAAGGAGACAATGGATTACCTTGACAGAGACCTTTTGATGGATTAAAGGAAATTCTAGATTCACCTCTTAATGTGATATTGTATCTTACCTTTTAAACACATTCCATAATCCTCTGAACCTAATCAGAGCAAAAACCCAACTTCAACATAACCTTTTCCAAGAACTTCCATTCTACCTTATCATAGGCTTTGTTCATATCTACCTTTACAGCCACATCCACCCTCCTGCCTTTTTTCTTGTGCTTGATATAGTGAAAAAATTCATGGGCGATCATAAGATTGTCTTGAATCTGTCTACCAGGGATAAATGCCCCTTGAAAGGGAGAGATGCATGAAGAAAGAGATTTCTTCATTCTATTAGCTAAAATCTTAAAAATGATCTTGAGATAGAAATTACACACATTGATAAGTATAAAATGACTGACTTCTTCTGGAATTTCAACCTTAGGGATGAGAACAAGATTAGTGTTGCTAAAAGAAGGGTGAAGAAAGCCTCAAGTAAAAAACTCTTGAACTGCTGTACATATTGTATCACCCACTATATCCCAGTATTTTTGATAGAAAATACCTGAAAATCCATCAGGCCCTGACACTTTTAGAGCTCCCAAATTAAAAACTACATTCTTTATCTCTGATATGGATATTGGAGCCATTAGAGCTTGATTTTCTACAAGAGAAATGACCTCAGGCAGAACATTCAGGATATCTTCATCCTAGTCGGCATTTTCAATTTTGAATAGATTTCTGAAAAAGGAAGCAATATGATCTACAATGGATTTATCATCTTCTAACCAAGATCCATCTTCCTTTTTTAATCTAAAGATTATGTTCCTTTGATGTCACTGGATAGTAGTACTGTGAAAAAATCGGGTGTTTTTATCTCCTTCACACAACCAATTAATTCTTGATCTTTGCAGTCAATATATTTCCTCCTATAACCACAAATTGTCTAACTAGGATATGAGGGCTAGCTTTGAATTGAAGACATTTTGGGATTGAGGTAACTGATTGAGTTTTTGAAAGCGAGTTAGAAAGATGGTCTTTACTTCACCTACAAAAGGACTTTAGTCACATTTCGTAACATTAAGACTAAAATTAATCATAAAAATCTTAAAGATTAAGAGTTTGTTTGTATATGTTTTTATTTTTATATTTTTTAAAATTATTTTTTATTTTCAAAAATTATTTTGGGATTAAATAGAAAATAAAGGATAGAGGGTGGTAGACATTACAAATAAATATATATTTTATTTAATTATAAATTAATATTTAAAATAATAAAATAAATGCAAATATATATAAGTTATTTTTATTTTTCTATTTTTGAATTGCACATGTAAAATTAAAATTTTGAACAATAGATTTTGAAACTAGATTTCTAAACAGAATTTTCTATTTTAAAAATTTATAAAATAAAAAATTAGTTTTAAAAATACGAAACAAACTGATCTTAGATGCTAGATTGCAAAACCCCGACATCCCTTTATAGATTGATGAATTAATTTACTTTTAATTTTACAGTAGCTTAAAGGAAAAGAAAGAGTAAATTAATTTTTCATTTATAAAAGTAATTATTATACTTCTTAAATTTTATAATGAATATTATTAGTTCAATATTTTTTCTATTATTATAATTATTTATCCCTTCATTCACATATAACACTAAAATAAATAGTAAAAAGAAAGAATATAATTAGAAAATAAGTATGTATTTAACATTTTTAAGATATTATTTAATAATCAACTTTAATATTTTTTATTTATTTTAATATTTTAAGTGAAAGGAGAGATAAATAATTATGATAAAAATAAAAATAAAAGATTAATAATATTGATTATAAAATTTGTGCAATGTAATAATCATTATCTTTATAAATAAGGGAGTAAATATGTTTAATCAAAAGAAAATGATAGACTTCATAAGATTTTATATATTAATTAAAAAGATAGAAATAAAAAATGTAAATGGTTTAGTTTGATTGATTTAATGAGTTGGGCTTTAAAAATCTTGAATGTAAAATTATCAATTTCATCTTTAAAATTATAAATCATTCATAAAATAGTTCTTAAATTATATCAAATGGCTAATTTCTTATTTGAATAATAATTTATATAAATAATTTCACCTATTTGTATATATATTTCAAATAAAATTATTTATATGAAGAGATGAAATTATATGTACAAATTATTATTTATATATGAAATTATTTAATATAATTTGAGAATAATTTTATGAACACTTCACAATTTTAAAAATGAAATTGATAATTTCATCAATTTTGAATTAGCCTTTTTAATATATCTTATTAATTTTCACTTGACATATTTAAATAAAAATGCCAGGCTGGTTGAAATATAAATGATGTTAGGCCATTAACTTATGATGAAATGCTTAGCATATTTCCACTTGTAGCCAAGGCTCTTAGTAATATGGCGGTATTTTATAGTGTCTTTGAATTTTTTTCTCTTTTAGTATCCCAAATTTAACACTCATATTGTTAAAAAAAACGCGCGCGCATGCAATGTATCTTCAAGTACAATCCACAAGCATTCGTACTGGTACATTTAGTGTCTTCTATAACGTACTTCAATCAAAGTCCTTAAATAAGACAAGCTACAAGGTTTCTTGTTTTGGCGTCTTCACGAAGTCAGCAAGTCCGGTACTTAAAGCTGATTTTGCGTCAAAGAAGCTCTTAATAAATTCAATGCCTGCACCTCAAGAAAATGATCTAATGAGAATAAGAGAATTTTTTGGTTGGTTGTTTTTATGCTTTATTCTTTAAAACAATTTTAGAATAATAAAATAAAAAATCGGTTCAAATCTTTATTCTTTAAAATAAGAAAATTTAATGCTGATTTTGACGTAATAAGTTCAATGCCTGCACCTTAACAAAATGATCTAATGAGAAGAAGAGAATTTTTTGGTTGGTTCTTTTCAGTTTTTATTCTTCAATACAATTTTAGAATAATAAAATAACAAAATCTGTTCAAATCATTTCTCCAAAAAACCAGCTTGTAGATCCAGTAATTACAGAAATATCATTGATAAAGTACTAGAAAAATTCAGGGTATTCACAAACCTATCATCAAAGAAAACAATGATCGTCCCTGTTTTCAATTTGTATTTGAAGTAATTTAAAATGTCTTCTATTTTTTTTAATTCCTGTTCTAAAAATAATTTTACAATGTTAACTTAAAATTTTATATGATGAAAAAAATTTTCTTTTACGGTGAATATTCAGTCATTTATTTCATGCATCAACAATCAACAATATAGTGATATTTATACCAACGATAAGTTTAATACAAACATACTCTTATTTAAAGTGCCAGAAAATAATATGAACATGCGAAAGTATAGACACATGTTAATCTCTTTTAAGGTTTAATTTATCCCTTGTTTGGTACATTTCAAAATTAAAATTCATTTCATTTTAAAATGAATTCCATTAAAAAATCATGTTTTGATTTAAATTTTTTAGATTTTATTTTATTTTAAAATTTTATTTTATTTATATTATTACTATTTTGAAATCTCATAAAATTGGATAGGAATTGGTAGAAATTCATTTCATTTTAAATGTAATATTTTCATTGGATAGATTTATCCTAAATTTTTCAACTTATTAATAGTTCTTTGTCTCTCTTTAAATTTTCTTTCTCTCACTCTTAAGGATAATATTATAAATATAAATATTTGAAATGAATTCCACAAGTTTTAATAAAGTTTCAAACAAAAAATTCATTTCAAAGTGAAATGGAATTACATTTTATATAATTTACCTCAAACAAAAAAATTTATTTAAAAATGAAATAAAATCATTTTTACTAAAATGAAATGAAATGAATTGTTTTTTTTTTGGTGTGCCAAATAAAGGGTTAATTATCTTACATCCCTCTTATTTTTAAAAATATGCAATTATCTTTCTTTCTTTCTTTTTAAACAAAGGAGGTGAGTGTATATTAAAAAAACAGAAACTGGTTTTCATTTATGAAAATATAAACTATATAAATGTAATTAGACTAAATTTTAAGGAGGGAGTTTTTTTCGAGTCTAAATATTATCAACATAATTAGAAAAAACAAAGGAAGCACATAATGCCCGACAAAGATTAGAAGGAGAAATTAAGTATTGACTTAAAAAAAGCATCGTGATTAGCTCGGAGTAATTTTTAATACACTTCTATTTTTTAAAGGCATTGTATCTTTCTAATATATAACAAAATTCATTTAATTGTGGATTAGGCAATCTGGAGAAAGATTTTGAAGTATATGTGGTAGAATTCTTACCTCTGCTTCACCTATGCTTAGGACACTAACTTCAATGTCATCAAAGGGGAGATTAAATTCCTTCACAAAGCAGAGCATGGAAGTAGACTGGAGTGGACTCACTTGAAGATCATCTCCTACAACATAGGATGCTGGTCTCTTCACAAATCCCACTGCATCTTCTTCTTTTCCATTAGGAGCTCTTGGGTCTGCTAGCTTATAATACCAGGACTTAGATTTAGAATATTCTGTGTGAATCAACAAACGCCTGTCATCGGTGTAAGTGTATTTGAGAGGATCT
Source organism: Sindora glabra (assembly GCA_020226215.1). Classification (NCBI taxonomy): domain Eukaryota; kingdom Viridiplantae; phylum Streptophyta; class Magnoliopsida; order Fabales; family Fabaceae; genus Sindora; species Sindora glabra. The sequence continues at coordinate 35,088,591 of CM035234.1, read as the reverse complement.
ATGGAAACTTTTAGTAGCTGTTTTGGACAGTTAAATTGGCGTGCAACACCAGGATCCATCAAAATTGAATGTGAGTTTGTGCACCATCTTTTGTCCACGCTTTCTAAATTATTGTACAAGTTGTCAACACACCCAACACAAGAGTTTCCTCCCAACAACTTCAGAACGGAACCAAGAGATATAGTGAGGAATCCAAATATCAAATCAACAAAATCTTCGTTTGCTTCTATACCCATAATCTTATTTTTTGACTTGCTACAAATTAGTTTTATATTTATTTTACCACCATCTTCATTGTGATCCGATTTTGCGTCGACTTTAAATGCAGATAATCTCAATTTTTTTTCTTTTTTGATGTCTTTCTCCAAAAATGTGTTAGTAAGCGGCTCGTCAGATGTTAACACATTCTTGAGCAACTTTAAGATCTGCAATACAATAAAAAAAAAATTAACCCACTATTTTACATTTTTTTCAAGCAATTGATGTCTAAATCTTCTAATTTGATGCAGTTGATTAAAAAGGAGAAAGTTATGGACATGTCCATAAGCTTCCAACCCATCCAACCTCAATATTGCAATTATGCAGGCATATGCAGGCTTACATCAAATTTTTTGAGGTCAAACTGAATTTTATATTTTATTTTGTAACTCAAAATGGATCTTGGGTTCCGATACAAGGAGTGAAAGAGTCAATTGACATCAAATTAACGGGAAAAAATTCATCATTGCTAACTTTTATAAAATAATTCTTCACAAAATCTGTAATTGGATTAAACATATTTATCATGTAGATTAACTGACAATTTTATATATATCGATGTGAGATAATTGCCACTTCACTGATAAACTTTGAAATTGAAGTGAAATATACCTTTCAAATAAATAAATTACAATTATGTGATTACATAGTTATTGTTATTCAAAATTTTCTCAAATATACAAGAACATGAAAAATAGTTTTAAATCAGTGGTTAGATCAAAGAAAATTATATTTTACCCAAAATAAATTTATTGATGGCATAAGTGTTCTTATTTAATAGACGCACACGTGATGCGTATTAAATAGGGATGTTAGTCTTGTATCAAAATGAAAGGAAAGAATTACTGCTATGAAATCTTGCATTGACATCATAATTAAAACATATTAAATATAAAATCTGACACACATACTAGTAATACTCTCACTAAATACATCCCTTGTATATATTTCATATATTACATTATATTATATTATAGAATATTGGAGGGTGTGAGAAAAAGCAAATTCTAATACCTCTTCTAAGCCGATGGTTATGCATGTCTCCTCCAACCGAGAAAAGTCTCTGTACCCAAGTTGAATTAGGAGCTGCAAAGAGTTATCAATCGAATTGGGCATCACCTTTAGATCATCAAACACAAGAAATTTCGATCCTCCCTTCAGAAAAACCCCTTCAATTTCTGCACCTTCCTTCGAACGGTATACATCTATCTCTTTGTCCATCAATCGTCCACAAGTGCACCTTGCATTTGCGAAAGTACTTAGTATTGTGGGACAATGTAAGCACTTAAAATATTTTGGAGGCTTTGTGTTATCTACATTCATCAATAGATTGGAGCAAAGTAAATGGTGGGGATTTCGCGGATTCAACAACATATTTTTGCAGATATCATTCAAGAAATTATCAGTGTCAAGATTTTCCACCGATTGATACAGATTGTTGATGCAGCCAAGTGATGCTGGGTGCTGTAGATCCTTGTTGCCAACGAGGCGGATGATGGTGCCCAGTGGAAGTGTGAGGAAGCTGAAGAGCGTCTCGACGAAGTCCTTAGTTGCTTCAGCCATAACAACTTTCTGCAACTCTTTGTCAACTAGGATTATCAAGGAAAATGATGGTAGTTCATGCTTGGAAAACATTGGAAACTTTTGTGGGATGTATGAATTTCCTCTCACTGAGGGATGGTTGTGGATATATATGGTATATCTGTTTTTTTTTTCTTTTTTTTGGTTGGTTCAATTCTTTCTTAGTGGGAAAGGAAGCGAAACGATGAAATAAACAGGGAAAGGTATGTACCGGAAAAGAAAAGAAAAGGTTGAAAGAGGAAGGATGTCGGCAAATTCTACATAATTTCGGTTTCGATGAAGTGGAAATGTGTGGATATAATTTAAGATCAAGCAATCAGAAAATCAAAAGGTAAAAATAATAGATATGATTTAATTTTTGCTTACTTTATAAATTAAAAGGATGAATAAAATTCCTTAAGAAAAATAAAAAATTGTTATAAAGTATTTGTTTATTCTCAATTTTATATTTTGAATACATTAAAAATATTTTACAATTTTTTTAATTAACGGTATATTTTTTCACAATTAATATATATACTCTTCGTTTAATATAAATAATTTCATTAAAAAGAATATAAATAAATTGTACAATTTCAGATAATCGGGTTACAAATTTAAATTATATCACACAAATTGATCATACTTAATATCATATATTTTTGAGCCAAAAGATTAAAATATTTTTTTGGAAGTTAAACACAATACTTCATACTTTAATCCTAGACTCCATGATTTCGATGTAAAATGAAATTGTGTGCAGAGTACATTCTAATAAATTGCATTCTTGGAAAATGAATTGAATTTTTTTTTTTTGGTCTTGGCAACATAAAAAAAATACTTTTTTTATACATAAAGAAAAATTATTTTCTTTTTGTTAAAAATATCGTTTCACATATCATTTCTTTCTTTAAAGTAACTCATAAAATAATTATTTTATTATTAAAGTATAATCAAAATAAGAGAATAAATTTTTAGTATTGAAAATAAGAAAAATTAACTATATTTTTATTAAAAAATAATATTTCATATATTTCTTTTCCATTTTTTCCTTTCATTATAAAATTAATTCATATTCATTTGATTTTGAACAAAATTGATAATTATATTTATCAAAATTTTAATTAATTGACTACTTTCTCAATATAATTTTTAATATATTTATGAGAATGTCATGAGAGAAAAAAAATAAATAATAGAGAGTATGCATCATAGAAAAAAGGGATAAATAAATAGTTAGTAAAGAGGTTTTATTTCATATAAGTAATTGATAAGTTAGTTGATAACTAAAAAATTAACTAATAATTAATAGTTTATAATTAATAGTTAATAACTAATAAGTTGGCTGACTATTTAAATAGTATTTTACAAAATTAATTATTGAACTAACTAAAATTTTAAAATAACTTAACAAAATATATCAATAAAAATAGATATATAATTAAAATAATTTTTTTATCTAAAGATTAAATTATATTATTGCAATTAACGTATTCAAAAATAAAAATATAATATCTAATATTTAATTAATTATATTTTATAAATTTATATATTTATTTACATAGTTTTTATTATAATTATAATTATATAATTATATTTTATAACATTATGTATTTATTTATATATATATTTTTATATATTTATAGCTTAAAATTATAATATAATTATGTTAAAATTAAATTAATTATATTTTATAAAAAATAATGTTTAGATTTATACTATGAAGGATATGTATTATAAATTAATAAAAAATAAAAATAAATTTGAGAGAATTTAAAATAATAATAACTTATAAATTATAAATTATTTAAGGTAACCTATTAAATCAAAACTTATTTTTTTAATAAGCTAGTGAGTTACTACATAAAATATTTTTAAATATTAATTTATAACTTATTAATTAAATTAATAAGTTATAAATTAACTTATCTGTTACACGAAATGAAATTATTGTATAAGAAAAAAAGAAAAAAGAAAGACAATGGAAGAAAGAAAAGAGAAAAAAATAAAAAAAAAAGGAAGAGGATAACAAAACATAAAATAAAAAAAATGAAGTGAGAAATTGAGGTTATGTAATATACTTTGTCAAACAGCCACTACTTATACATCTTTCTTTTTGGTTGGTTAAATTCTTTCTTAATGGGTAAGGAAGAAAAAGAAATTGAAACAAAACAGTGAAAGTTGGGTACTCGAAAAGAAGACAAAAAGTTGAAGGCGGGAGGAAAAGTATCAGCTTTTTTCTTGATGAAGGTTGGACCGAGAGATCAGAATGTTTTCCCCCTTTTCTTTTCCCCTGTTACCCATTAGGCAGATGCAGGACATTAGCAAGGAAAGATTACACCTAATATTAAAAAAAATGACCAAGAATTTAAAAAAGCGAAAAATGTAATTTATTTTGTTAATTTTAATATAGTTAGATTTTATTTTTTTAATTTTAAAATTTTATAAAAATTTAAAATTAATATTCATCATTAAGTAATTATTTTATAAAACTATGTAATATTTTTATAAAATTTTTAAACAAGAATTACAATATTATAATATGTGAATTTTTTGGATTATTTTTACTATAATTTTTATGATATATAAACTAATAGGTATTAAATTATACATATAGAATTTTAATTAAATACTTGTTAAGGAAGTATGAAATTATAAGGTGAAAAAAATAATAAAAGCAATTAACATTGTATAATGTTAAGATTCTTATTTAAAAATTTTATCAAAAATTATAAAATTTAATAAAATAATTAATCAAATATATAATTGATATTAATTTTAAATTTCTTTAAAATTTAAAAAATTAATTTTTAAATTTTTAAAATTTAAAGAAATAAAAGTCAACTACCCAAAATTTAACAGAATATTTTGCAATTTTCATTATTACAACCACCAAAATGGTGGTTGGAGCCAATTTAATGTCGTTAGAATATTCCACTACGGGATTCCACTTCACACTGAAGGAGGGCATTTGCCTCGTGAGCCACATTTCTCTGTCCCTTTCTCGGTGAGAAACCAGGAATTTTCAAAGGAAAATTCTAGTATATTCACACCGACAATTTAAAGTATTAATATGTTGATCATATGATAGAAAAAGAATCATTAAATTTTGATGATATAAAAATAAATAATTAAAATTTATGATCAGAAAATTTATTTAATAGGTAAAAAATTTAATAATATGATAATTATATTTTGAATTATAAATTTTATTTTAATTTTAAATTTACTAATAACTTAAATTAATGAATATGAGTAAATTATTTATATTAATTTATATATTTTTATAATTTTTTATTATATAATAAATCTAATTTAATAATTATTAACTTAAATTTATTTATAATATATTGCAATTATAATTTAAAATTTTGAAAACTGAAATGCTTTAAAAAAATTATCACATAATCATTTTGAGAAAATAAAATATAGTTAACAAATTAAAAATTAAAACTTTTACTTTATGAAGCTTTTTTTTATTTTTTCTCCTTTTTAAATAATCTCCTTTACTTATTTTTACACATTAATATAAAAAAATCTTTTAAAATACTTAATTTAGTAATAAAATTCAGTATTATTTTCAATCAAAATTTTAATATCCATTGGTATCTTTGAAAGAAGTGATACTTATACATATTATTTTTTTTTACATGTCACTATCCAAAATTAAGTTCTCTAAGTATGTTAAAATATGTTCAATAAGTTTTATTTAAAAATTTAAGTGTTATGTATACACTTATAAGAATATAATATGTATATTTCTTTTTATTTTTCTCATCTTATAAATTATATTAAATACAAGCTTTTGCAACATATATACTATCATTTTCAAATGAAATATTCATTTTATTGATTTAATTTATTTTTATTAATAATTTTTATATAAGATAAAATAAAAAAATAAATGAGACGAAGTTGAGTTTTTCTTAGTAATATGTAAAATTGTGAAGAAAAAATATGACTAATTATTCAATGTATCAAGCCTAAAAATGAGTTGTTTATATTAAGTCAAAGTTATATAATAGTAAATTATCTATATTTTTTAGTCTTGATTTTCTAGGTGAGATACATCTAAACATACATAAATAAGTACTTGTGCATATATGTTGGTTCTTCACTAATAATTTCTTAATATTATTTGATTTTATACACAAACCTAAATAATTTAAAAGAATAAAAGGTGAAAAATATCACATTATATTAAAAATAATAATAACATGATAGCTATTAAAAATTTTAATTAGTTAAAATAAAAATTGCAAAAATTATTTGGATGTAATACATTAATGCCCAAGTATAATATTATTGCATTATATAAAACAATGTTTTCTTCAACAAATTTATGGTATGTAAAGACTTTGTTGTTTAAAAAATGATGTTGCTAATAAAATAATTAAAATAAAGTATTTAAAAATATAGTATATTGTTTTTTTCAATTTTTTGGGTAAACAAAAATTTTCTTCATTTAATATAGAAGCATTACTTTTATATACATTTGCTTTAATATAAATGAGTGATTTCAAATAATGAAAAGTAATTTTTTTAATCTCATGCAATATTTAAATAATGAACAGTAAATTTTTATTATTTTTTATAATAATTAATATATTATTCTATTTAGTAAAGTAATAATTTTATTATATATTTTTAAGATTAGGTACAAATATAAATTTTAGTGATATATATGTGTGAATCAAAAAGAGGGGGAAAAATAAACATTTGAAGCAAGAGTTTTTAAATTTGTATAAAGAAAAAATATTTATCTTAACTTGCTTTTTATTTGACTATTAATTTGTTAAAAAAGATGTAGAGTTAAAATAAAATTAAAACAAATTTAAGGTTTGATTTAAAAAGTTTATAAAGAAATAAGTAACTTGAAAATCTCTTTTGTATATAAGTAATGTATAATCATTTTATTAGCTTGTCATTATTATATTATTATTACTAATGGACTAATTTTGATCAATTCAATATGTTAAATTTTTATTTTTATTTTTATTTTGTAACTATTGCTCATAAATACATAATAGGGGTTAAAGTTATATTTTTATCCATAAATTACTAAGTTATAAAAGCAAATTTTAGAAGTGTTGAATTGTTCTTAAAAATCCACATGCTAATATACTATAGGTAGGTTAATCAATTATTGATATCTTGAGTTTTAACTCTAAGTACTATAAAACTATCAATTTCCAAAAGTGGCTTCAGCCCTTTTTATGTTTGTTAATAAGTTCCAATTCAGCATGCATGAAAGCATTGATATAGTTGTTAAATAGATTCATTTAATCTGATATGTGAAAATTATGATTTTTTAAACAAGAGTTCGATTCTTAAGCAGATCACAAATTTGCAAATCAGATATGTGAACTTTCCCTTTTTCAAAAAAATAATTTTAAACCTTTTTAAAATCATTTTAAATAAAAAATGATAATTATAAATTAAAAAAAGCAAATATCTAAGGCATTCTTAATCCATATTTATTTTGGATTTGGCCCAAGTTCAAATTATTATTAATTATTGATAGTTTTCTATTGAAGGTTACTTCCTATTTAGGTTTGGTTTTTATGTTAAAATTGAAGTGTGATTTCTTATCAAACAAGTATTTTTATGAATAAATATTTGTATTAGCCAAGAATTTGAAACATGAAAAAAAATGTAGGATAAGTGTTTGTAAGGTTACTTGAGGACCTTTATAAAGGTTTAAAAGAGATATAGGGATAAAGGTTATGTGAAAGCCCTCACAAAAGTTTGAGAGAGATGTATAAATAGTGGATATAGGAAGCTATGAAGTTATGATTGAGAACCTTAGATGCATTATCTTATAGTCTTTTGATAATATAATAGGTCTCTTTTTATTCATCGTTTTCCTCCCAGAGTTCGTAGTTTTCCACGTTAAATTATTAGTGTAATTTATTATGATAATCTAATTGATTTAATTATCTAATGATTGTGTATTTAGAGAAAGAATATTTTTTTTCTAACAACTAGTATCACAATGGGTTTTCTCTTGTAGGAGAGTAGTGATTTGAGAAAACAAGAGCCTAATTCAATTCCATGTGTGAGATGAAGTTGATAAAGATGGTGATATGATGATGACGGTGCAAAAAGTTTATTCTAGTTTATAAATATTTTTACAAGTTTGGTAATCCTCCAAGCATAGGAGATTCCTATAAATAAAGAGGTCATAGATAAACGGTGGTGAAGCTTATAACACTTGATTGAGATAGAGTTACTTAATAATAAGATGATTGCTACAATTTGACAAAATTACAATGATGGATGACTCTCATAACTGGCGTCCTATAATTGATCTCATTTAACAATAAGTAGAACTTGAAGATTGATGAAGATGATGAAATTTGTGTCAAGGTGAAGATTGTTTCATTTGATCAATACTATATTGCCTTTTAACATTTCCAAATTGATATTGATTAATGAGAAAATCAATGTATATAATGATGTGTAATATTTTTGTAAAAAAGTACAACTTACCACATTAATTCAAATAAAAAGCTTATCTTATAAAGAAAATTTTCCTACTACAGAGTGTATAGTATCATTAAAAAATTGTCCTTAATGGTTACTTTGAGAAACCATTATGGAAAATAAAAGTGAACCATTGGATTCAAAAAGTTTCCAAACATCAAATGTCAGTTTTCATATACAATCGATATTGAAAGTTACCGTAAAGCATTTTTGTAATTATGCGTAAAATATTAGATGTTGATTTAATTATCAATCGATATGGAAAACGTGTAGTCTTCTACTTATACGTCATCTTTATTTCTTATAACCATAAATAGAATCGTAGATAGAATTGCATTGTACAATAATTTTTTGTTGACTTTTTTGTATTCTCCACTCAATTTTCTCTAGTGTTAGTTCATTAATTGCATGTGTCAATCTTTAACTATCTTTAACTATTTATTTAAGGTATTTTCCTTAATTCATCTATACTTTATGAGCATTTTGTGTTTTTTATTGTGGTTTTCGATATTAGAGCTCAAGAATTTTTGTTTATTATTGAAAAGCTTTTATTTTGATACTTTAAAATTATTCTTCAATCGTTTGTTACATATTTTAGAAGCATTATTTAACATAAAGAGTTGAAATACCTAAATACATGTCATGCTTTGTGCTTAATTTATGAAAATGTCATTTTTGCTTGGATACTACATTTATAGAGTAACTTTTTACTAGTATGACTCTATTGCTTGAATGGTATTTTTAAAAATATTACTTTATTATGAGTAAAGTTTTATTCTAGGATCTAACTGAATATGATAAAATAATTTTTAATCATTTCTTTTATTTAAGTTATCATATGTATGTACTTAGTTGTTTATCAAATGTTACTTAGCACATATGTTAACCATTTATGTCAATTTAATCAAGTCTTTTTAAATAAAAGGGACATAGATTCAATTGGGAACTCTAGTGAAGGTGATTAAAAGAAAGAAAGGTACTAAAGGCTTTACAATTAATAAAGACATGGTCCTTAAATGCACCAGAGGAGATAGGCTAAGAGTATACTTCAATGAGAAATGAGCATTACGTGAGCTGAGTGGAATTGATTTTGCTAACTACTTTCATGCTTTGGTATACACTAAGGCACCCATTATAATTGACTAATAGCCTTAAATGGAAGAAGATATCAAAAATACCAATCAAGAAGATTTATTTGTAAAGAATTACTTATATCTATTTCAATTTTAAAATATGCTTAAAAAGAAGTCCCTACTAATTATATTTGTCATTTTTGGGTTACCTTACAAGCTACGTTCAATATTTCCTAGGTTTACAAAAAAACACATCCTTATATTGGTAAGCAAAAAGTGAAAGAATTTTAAGTATATGTTAAATAGAGGTTACATTAGCCCAGTAAAGACTTCGATGAGACCTCTTATTACAAGATATCACTAGATCAAGCAATAAACATAAGACAAGTTTGTGAAGATATGTCATTTAGAGGGCTTCCAAGTATTTATGACCATCTTAGTATTATTGCCTTTCTTCCATTATTGACAAGAAATAATATTTTCTTATCACTTGTTTTGTTTTCTTGTTAATAGGACATAAGTGCACAAAATAAAGTGAAACAAGTTAAAAATGTGTACAAACATAAGTTATCCTGAGAAGCGTATAGGAAGCTTAAAAAAAGCATTCTTAAGGAAAGAACTGAAACTACTGAGGAGATTGTTGCTCAATTTGGTGATCTAACATTTGCCTCTATTACCTTTGTTGAACAACATAAATTACAAGTAAAAGCTAATGTAAATAAGAAAGGAAAATTCATAATAGAGGAGAGGTGACAGGTTGCCCAACAAACAGTAAATGATGTTATTATTTTACTAATTTATCAAATATAAAATGTGTTATTCATTTATTAGCATATGACTAATCATATTTAATTATATTATGTTAAAATGAGCTCATGTAGTAAGTCATTTAGAGAAAGTTTTAGCTAACAAGGAGGATGGACATCTTAATTGAATATATAGGAACTTTAAAGCCTCCTAAATGTATGAAAAGAGCTAGAGGAATAGTTGGCATTAAGCAATACTAAAGGGAAACTATAAAGTACCCTCATAGGGAAAGACTATCTGAGTGCTAACTAGTATTAGTGTATAACTTGGTCTTGCAATATATGATTGTTAAACTCGAGCGGATTGACAAGTTGCCACTTATCCCTAAAGAGGTGGAAGAAGTATGGATAGTGACCCTTATGCCACAATAAGGTAACTACTGCCTAGCTAACCCTGATCATTTTGCCTAATTATTACAGGTAAATTTTATCACTATACTACTTGTTGATAAGCATTCTCCAATCATAGTGTAGGATTACATTAATGTTGATTAACTATTTTATCTATCAACGTAGACTAGGCATAGGTGTGTTCTTTTAGTTGAGGGACCCTCTTGTCAACAAGTGGTGCAATGTATGGTTTTCCTTAACCTTGTGTTTTATATCATTGCACTACCAATTGAAACATTTTTAAAGAGTGTTATATAGAGTGATCAACCAATTGATTTTCCTTTTTAAGAAGGATATTCCTTATAATTTCTCTTTAATAGATTAGAAGATCACCTTCACTTGAGTTCAATTATTTTTTGCTCTTGCTAGCATCCTTTTCTTAATGTTAAGCTTTATTTAAATGTCTCATTTCTCTTCTAAACTTAAATATGAACATATATTTGTTGTGTGTTATGTTAATCTATTTGGATTCTTTATTTCTAATTATATTCATTAGTGTTTTGGTTGTCGTGTGTTTCTTGAAGAAATGGTGGCAAATTTCTTTCTTAAAAAAGGTTAGGATAACGTGAGTATTTCAAATAGCACACAATTCTAACAAAGTTTAATAGCAAATGCCAAGTAATAAATTTCTTTCCAATAGAAGTATATTATATTAACGTTTCACCTATAAAAACAATTCTGAAGTCCTTATGTCTTTATTTTGTTATACTAGTATTTACAAGTATTGTTGTTAATGACCACGTCATTAGAAAATAATATAAGTTCCTTCTCAATAATTAGATATATTATTTCAAATTTTTTTCATATTTATGCATTATATGTATTCTACTATTTGGATCTAAATAAATTTATTATTCTTCATCTTTTTTCAATTTATTGTATTTGTGATATTAATTTTGACCATAGAGATATTGAGATAAGCCTTGAATATTATTATTACTATTTGTATAGTAATATGAGTTGCTAAGTTTTATAATTAAGTTTCGGTATTACTTTAGAAGTAATGGGATTTAAGAGAATTCTTATGATTTCTTTTTTTAAAACAAATAAGGAAATAACATTGATTATTTAATGTAACATGCATGGGCATGGCAATTTGTAAAAAAATGCATTAAAAATAGTGATTGGAATCATGTCATTATGTAAATAACATTGATTATTTAATGCAACGTGCATGGGCATGGCAATTTGTAAAAAAATGCACCAAAAATAGTGATTGCAACTATGCCATTATGTTAAGACTTTTTATTTTAAGAGTGCAACAAACTTGTTCTTCCTTCCATGTAATCAATATAAGCACCATGTTTTCTTCCCAAATTAATCACCATATTCATCACTAATGTAATCTATTACAATTATAACATTTTTTTCATTAAATAAGTTTCCTCAATAAATTTTTTACAGTTAAATTACTTAAATGAAGTCAATCATAGTTTTCAAAAGCTAATGTCATTTAGGAAATTAAATACAATTTCTTTGACAAATTATTTTCATTACAATAAGATTTTATCACACTTAATTTACTACAAATAAATTAACCATAATTTTCTTACAACTGTAATAAAATTATTTTCAATTTTTTTCAAAAAAATACAAATTAATCAACACATAAAATATTCATCATATTTCTTTTTACAAATTTTAACTTCATTCATCTAACTTAAAATAATATTTTACAACTTAATACTTACTTAACTAGTAAGATAATAAATAATATCAAAACAAACAAAATGCAAATCACAAGATTCAGTAAAACAAAAGATTTTAGTGTTGCAATTGTGCTACTTAATTTACCTATTTCCTCTTTCATCATAGTGTAGGAAATTTTTAAGTCTTCCATTTTTTTCTTCATCTCTTCATTGTCAAGATGATAACAAGAGCCTTCAACATTTTTAGATGTCACTTTAATGTTGAATTTAGTAGGCAAACACCATTGAAAAAATGTGCATTTCCTATCTCTGCAAGTATAAAATAATTTTTCTGGATTTTTTTCAATTGCTAAAAATTTCAACCAACTCTTCTCCCAACTAGCTTCTTCTATTATAAAACCTAAAATTGTAGCCTCCACTACTACCACTTTCACTCACACTTGATGAAACTAGTGTCAAGCTTAAAAAAAACCTAGTATAGGTAAGATAAAAGAACCAAAATGACTAAAAATATGGTGGAAAATGCAAAAGAGATTAGATGCAAAATTGAAAATAACCAAGTGAAGCTAATTTTTTTAAAAAAAAAAACCTTTGCTTCTTTAACTTACATAGAGTTATATGATTATGAATGTCTCTCTTATTTGCCTTCTAAACTTCAAGCTAACCAAACCCTAAGATTTCAATAAGCAATTACATTATTATCTAAGAAATTAAGGGTAAAATAGGTAAGAAAATTGATTAAGAGTTGTAAAGCCCCACTTCTAACTAATTCCATTAATGGGTCGTCAACCAAAGGGGAAAAGAGGGAAAAAATTAGCAATAAAAGGCAAGGATAGTATATTTTTTAAAATTGGGAGATATGGCAATGTATTTAAGCCAAATCATAGGAAAGTCAAGTTTATTTACCCTAGAAATTATCATAGTTTAAAAAATTAGTGACTTAAAAAAATAATCACATACCAATTACTAAAATTTAAAGTCTGATAAGAATAAAATAAGGACATCATGTGTTAAATGATCCTTATCTTACATCTTAAAATTAAAATAATATAAATCTAAATATAACATCAAGGTAATCTTTTTCAACCTTGATATTTTCCATCGTAATAGTTGAGAGTTGACTATTGTTATCCATATATAAAGCATTTTTTTTTTGAAAAATGTAGTTTCTTAGGATGACAAAATTAATGTTTCATTATCATATGTAATAAAGTTTATATCAGCCTTTTTAGAATCCTTGTGATCATTATAAACCTATAAAAATAATAATATTAACAATCAACACATTAAATAAGTTATTTTTAAAAGAAAATATTTTAGTTTTAACATGAATTTTATATTTAGTTTTCATTTAAAATGAATAGGAGTTTCTTAAAAAGATTATCATCATTAATAGCCTAAAGAATAATTTACATTTTCCACCAACCTTAGCTATTAAAAGATACTGATAATATAAGCTGGTTTGTACTCTTTATCACTTTGATTTCTTATTTCATTTTGTTTCTCATCCTTTATTGATAAATTGGTATTTTGTTAGTGCTACATTTGAGGTGCAACACCATTTGATTGCTACATCATTTAAATTTTTATTGTATTTATATGCATTATTATGCTTACTACATCATTTAGGGTTAGGGTTTTTCTCTATTAGTCTATTGGATTTGTGTGCTTTGTGTTGTGTTCTATATATGTCTTTTCTAACTTATGGATATGTTGTCTATAGATTTTTTAAATAAAATTTTTTGATTGAAAAATTGGTGAACAAGCTAAAAGGAGAAGATAAGTGAAAGGATAACAATTCTGCTAGATATTGTCCCTAGTTGTAATAAAATATTCTTTAAATTGTAATTTTTTTCATTATGAATATTATGTGTGATTTTAGCATTATTAATAAAAGGTTCCCTATGGGGAGATTCTAATTTCCATAGGATCGAATATGTGATATTGGCTTGATTACTTTCTCAATTATACATGGTTTTTCTCATTTGCTACTATTTTCCCCTTAAAGTTTCCTTAACATAGGGAGCTTTAATGAAACTTGTTTTCTTTAGCATTGGTGTCTTGAGTTAGAAACCAAGGATTGGTCATTTTTTATGTGGAATTCTAACTTATTATTATATATTCCCCTGAAATATGTATAACTTTCAAGCTTGTTAGGATTCTAAATGTAAACACATTATGTTGATATATTGAAATTTCTATGAGCATATAAAGTTCTTGCAAAAATGAAGTTTACTTTACAATTAAGTTTTATTTTAGTGATTGAGTGTTAGCTGCTATGTTTCTACTTTCTAAGTAATATTATTTGATGATGCTTCTATTTTTCATAATGCAAGATAACATTTGAAATTCTACATAAGATTTACTAACAAAGTTTGAAGACGCATTATTAAAGTAATGGTTAAATTGTGTATTAGGTTTCAACTTGAAACAAGTAAAGCAAAAGGAAAGCAATTGAAAAGTTAGATTCAACATTAGCTAATGGAGCTTGAAAGTTACTTATTTTATTTAAAGAGGAAATATTTAGCTTTATATTATATATTTTTCTCCTATTTGTGTTATGAATTTTCAAAATAATGTGTAACCTTTCAATTTACAAATATTATGGATTTAGAAGGTTATAACTACTTATGTCCTTTCTTCATGTTTAAATTTCTTGAAAACTTATATCTCTTCATGCACAAATGTAAATTCCTCTATAAATAAATCATTCTTGAGTGAGTTTTGGTAGCAGTAAAAAGTCGAAAAAAATACTCTTTCTCATACTCCTACAATTCTTTCTAAAGATCAAATACTATATTGTCTTTATCTTCACTAAGTGCAAAGGTATAGATAGATTAGGCTTCATTTTATACTAAAGGGAATTTATGAATCCCTTATTACACATATTAGGGACAAATTTAGCCTAAAGGACAACAACATTGTTACGTGACTTAAAGTAAATTACTTTCTAATTTTCAGACATTTGAACTCTCCAAAGACAGTATTGACAACAATTTAGCCATGCAAACATAGCAGAGAACCTGGTTTTTGCTGGCAGGCATCAAAGTTTTAAATAATATCATCAATATCAATTGTAAAAAAAATTGATGCCATATTTCAATTATTGGCTAATATAATGCAACTAAACACACCAATTTTCTTGTAAAAGAACTAACATTAATATGGGTATTCAACATTAGATCAATAACTAGCATTAAATATACAAGATTTACAATAATGCTTGCATAATCATTGGGTGATAACCACCATGAAATGTGCTAAACAATCTATATTAAATGGCTTTTTAGTAATAGTGGACCTAAATTCAATTTGTTATTAATTATTGATTATTTTCTATTAAGAGTTGTCTTCCTATTCAAGTTAAATTGTGTTAGAGTTGAAGCGTGATTTCCTATCAAACAATTACTTTTGCATATAAATATTTGTATTCATGAACAATTTGAGGTGTGAAAAAGATGTGAAATGAGTGCCTAAGGGGGTTATATGAGCATCCTTATAAAGGTTTTGGGAGAGATATGGGGATTATGGTTAGAAAGTTGTAAAGTGATAATTAAGAACCTTCATATGTTTTATCCTATAATATTTTGATAATATAGTAGATCTTTTCTTTTTCATTATTTTTTCCCTAGGATTTGAGATTTTTCATGTTAAATTGTTGGTGTGAATTATTGTGATACACTAATTAATTTAATTGCCTTATGCTTATACATTTGAAGAAGAGATATTTTTTTCCAACAACTAATAATTCACAACTAAATAAATTATAATAAAAATTATTTAACTCTAAAATGATTAATTTAGAAACAAAATAATTAACCTAGAAATAATTTATTTAGGTTAGGTTAATTTGAGAGATAAAGAATTAAATTTGAGAGTAAGTATTAGATTGATTGAGTGAAAATTTGTGTTGTTTCTTAGTTTACTTTGAAAGTGCACATGTGTGTTTGTGTGTGTGTGTGTGTGTGTGTATAAAATGTGAAGCTATCTACGGACCATTCAGTCTAGACTATATGGATCACAAATTGAATTATTTTAGGTCTATATTTAAATGGACTAGCATTTTACAAGTTCAAATATATATACATTTACATGTTAATTCAATATATAATTTTATTCTATATATATATATATATATATATATATATATATATATATATATATATATATATATATATTTGTGAACTCATATACTTGGATTCGATTCAGAGACTCTACACATTAGTTACACTAGTAACTTTACTTTTACTACTTACACTAATAAGTAAGTCCATGTTAATTCAATGAGATTAAAGTTAGATAGAATTTAAATATAATGATCATTATTATAAACTTGAGGATTAAATTTAATTTTTTAAGACTAAAACCTTATTTTGGTCTTTATAGAATTCAATTTCTATTAATTTCATTCCTTATAACAAGTTTGTATTAATTTAGTCTTTTTAATAATAAAATCCATCAAATTTTGGTCCTTCATATAGTTTTTGTACATTTTTTGCTAATAAAAAATTGATATGAAAGGATTAAAATTTAATAACTTTTAATATTATAGGAATTGAATTGATACAAACTTTTTTGTTAAGGACGAAATTGATAGAAATTGAATTTTATGGGGACTAAAATAAGATTTTAATCTTTTTTTAATTAATTCTTATGATGTTATGCAATGTATATGAAGATGAAATTTAAGTCAATAATCAATTTTAATTTTTTATTTGTTTATTGATTTGATTCATTGATAAATATTATAAAAAATTTGCACTATCATATATTATTAGACAAGAATATAAATATAATAAAATTAACAACTATCGTAAAACCCTTAAAATAAAAGATAAAAATAAGAGTAAAGTAAAAATGCCAAAATCTTGACAAATATAATTTTTTCCTTTTTCTTAAGACTTATAGCAAGGGGACTCGGTTATCATTTTTTTTTTCTTGAAAGCAATGCCTTTTTTAAGAATGACAAATATGTATCTATATAAAAATTTTAAACTAAACATGAAATAGGAATATAAATTTTAATGAGCAATTACAGTAATTAAATTTTAAAGTACTATTTTTAATTAAAAATAATGCACTATACACTACAGTTTTGTGCTATTGTGTCTTTCTACATCACTTATTTTTTTTAATTATTTTATATATTGAATCTATTAATATATTAATCCTAAATTTGAATATGCAATAGATATGAAATCATACAAATTGGCTTTGCAACAACTAGTACGACAAATCAATGCCTTCCTTTTGGTGCTTAAGAATAATATATGTGTGTTTATGTAAATTGAAGTAGAAAAGAAAATCTATCAAGTAAACTTTTGGTTAAATGCACTAATTTATTTATGTGAATTCATTTTTGGGATTTGTATTTATTATAAGCAAGATTCCTAATTTCTTTCCAATATTTATATTTATTTACATATATGATTATTTATTGTAATTGAATTCAATTATTAGTTTTATTCCTTAGTTAATTAGTTACATGATGACTAAAAAGAATATAATGCTATTACCCTCTCATTATGCATTATCAATTACTATTATATTTTGCTAAATCATTTTTTATTTTTAGTCATAAAAAGAATTTTTATAAATTAATAGTATTATATTTATTGATAACAGTAAGATTTAAATTCATTTTACTATCAGTATTAAAACTTTCTTATTGTGTTATTTTCTTATTTATTAATAATATCAAAAGTAGTACATGTCTAATAAATTAAATATAAAATATAATTTTAATAATTAACTAATATTATTAATTATATTTATTAATGTTTATTTTATATATTTTAATAAATGGCTTCCATTTTAAAATAAAAATTATCAAATATTATCTTTTCTCTCAAAAAAAGCTTGTATGAATCACTCGAAATTAAATATATTATTTTATTCTATTTTTATTTATCAAAAAATAAAATCGAGATTGAATTTTTTTATTATTCAAATGAGAATGAAGTTTAAATTATTGTTTGTTAATATTAGTTAATAATTATAACAATTATTTATAAAAGTACTTATCTATTTAAATTTATTTATAACTATTTTTTTGTAATTGTATGAATCGTTAAATAACTAAATACATATTTGTATGATTAAGGATTGAACTTTTTTTAATGTAATAAAAGGCACAAAGTCTTTTGGGAATATCAAATGCTATTTGAGTTACAAGCTTTCTACATAATTATTTATTTATTGTAGTAGGAAATTATAAAACTATAATGAGGTATGCTTATCACATTAAATTAAAGAACATGAATACCATCAAAATAGTTACTCTTGTGGTGCCACTATTATTAGGTCATATATCATTCCATCCTCAAGATCTTACTCATACATTTAAATTGCAAAGAGAAGCGGAAAACATTTCATTCCATCGCCACCACGGGAGAGGATGCAAACCCCATGTTAATAAGATAAATAAATCGTATGTCTAATCTGTTTAAGACATTTTTAGTTCAGACTGTTGGGGAAAACACAAGTATATCATAACCTTTTATTAGGAAACATTTCATTTCAATTTTTTTTAGCAACTATAGAGTTAATAATCCACTTAATACGCATATACATAAATAATTTTAAATTCAAACTCCAAATATGATAAAAAGTAAAGTCTATAAGGCAACATCAAATGTAATTATACTATTAAGGTGTTGGCTTGCAAAATCATTTTTTAATATAAAAAATCATTTAGTTCACAATAATTCAATAAGAAGTATAACTTTTGGGAAAGTGAATAGAGATTAAATTGTTTAATTAGCCATTATACGATAAAATGGGAAAAGTAAGATTTTTTGAAAAGTTTTATTTTTTAGAGAATGCAAGAAGCAACTTATCTATTCTCCTCTTTAATAAGTTCTATTTCTTATATTTTTTTACAATTACAAATATAATATTATCTTCATTATTTTTAATTAATAACAACTATATCCTCTTATTTACACAAGAAGTGGCTTACTTGTACTTTTTTAAAATTAATAAAATATTGCATTTACAACTAATGAAATATATAAAAATAGAAATAAAAGTTTTAAGCAACATAAAACTTTGTAAAATATAACTAATTAATTTGCTAAGTATTTTTCAATTTTAAATCATTTTAGACAGATGTGTAATATATATGTGCTTTCAAAATAATATAATTTTTCAAAATAAAAATTATAAATTATGAGTTACGTGTTAATTTTTTTTAAAGATATGAAATTATAAGTTAATTAGGTTTTTTATATAAAATTTTAAGTTATGAATTAGTAAAAATTATGATCCAAAGGAAACTGCATATATGATATCTAAGAAAAGGAATTAAAAATAATTCAAATTTATTAATATGTATCAAAATAATATTAAAATTATAGTAGTCAGTTTATTAATATTTTTTAAGAAGTTCGAAGTTAAACTAAATAAAATATAAAAAGTTATTTTTTGAAAAATATCACTTACTTAAGTTCTATTTGTTTGATAAAAAAGTATTGTGTATTGGGAAATGATATTTGCATGTATATATATATATATATATATATATATTAATGAGGGGATAATATGTCATTTAAATTAATGACTAAAAAAATATAATACCTAAGAGCTTGTAAATGGAGTAAAATAATTTTTTTTTTAAAATGAAAAAAGTTACTTTCCAAACTCTTTATATTTAATATTAAATAAGTAAAATATTTTTTTATTTTAATATTTTATAACTATATCTTATAAAAAATACTTTTCAATAAAATAAATAGAGCCTTAATACTAATCAAACAACTCTAAGAATTTTTCAAAAAATTTATATAAAAAGTTAGTTCTTGAAAAATTTAAATTATGATATATAATCATAATCTTTTGCAATATCTGAGAGTGATTATATTTTAGAAGACTTTACTCCCAACTGGGTTATTGAAAATATAATCACTCTCGGATATTCTCATATCCCAGTCTTCGCAGTTACACCAATGGTTTCCAATATAACAAATATGACCCTTGCAAAAACAAAAAAAAAATGTAAAAGATTATGATTACAGACCATAATTTTAAATCATAATTATAGTTAATGTCATTTCACTGCAAGAAAATATACTTTTATCTAGAAGATATTTTCGACGGTAAAAAATAATTGTAGTTTTAAGGTATGAATTGTGACACTCACCCTAAACTATCGATATTAACTTCTATGTCATATTAATGTTACTCTTTAAACAGCCAGGTGACCGTCAACAAAAATGAAGAAAGTTTTCGTGACAGGTAAGAGGTAGGTTGCCCGTAAAAAAATATTGTTTTCTGCCAAAAGTCTTTTGTCAACTTTTTATTTATATTATATTATATTATATTATATTAATTTTAAATTTAATTTTTTATTTCACTCTGCCGTAGAAAAAAGACTAGCTGCTCTCACAAAGACAAGCTCTACGATGGCGATAATGGTTTCTGATCTATCTCTTCGTTCGCGATTCTTCCCGATTCATTTATGAAGCTTCACATTCTGTTTCCCTATCGCAATTCTTTGCGATTCAAGCTTCGAATTCACTCAGATTTGCTTTGGCTTCTTCATTACTAAGGTAAAATGCTCTGTTGTTATCTTCTCTTCTTCAGGTTTCAAAGGATTATCTGCATGAAATTCAATTTTAGATTCCACAAGTTGTTATTCCCTTTTATTCACTGTACTTTATGTAGAATTTTTAGTTCAACTTCTTCTTTGGGAGATTATATACGGCGCTCAGCATTAACAAATTTTAGAATCAGCAACTAGTTTCTCTGTGGGGTTCTATATGAGGTTCTTGTTAACATCGCATAATGAAAGGTTCTATGCTTGATTATTGAGTTCACCGCCCAATACAGGTGTTTCAGTTCAATAGCAATCATGAAATTAGGATTAGTTTAGAGTTTCAGCTTGAAATATAAACTCTTTATCTCTGAGATCATTTCTTCTGGACTTCGCTTTTAGGATCTTTTATTGACATTGGTGCATAACGAATACCTTCGATACTTGGAATTTAGGAATCAAGGTTATTAAAAAATTTAGTATGAAAATTTTGATTAATTAATGGATACATCAAAGACGTTGCATCAGTGTCAAGTAGATCCGGTGCTGTTTTGTTGTTTATATTACGCATGAGTAGTGTCGGCGAAGTTTGTGGCTCTCCAAAGAAGTTATCTTTGGAGAATCTAAGCATGCGTTCATCATATCAGATGATAGCAGTTGTGTTATGTCCGCATCGAGTTTTGATTTCCTAAATTGCAGTTCTAGTACAGTTCATCATATCAGATGAAAATTTTAATTGAATCATATATAAGGAAGATGTCTCTGCTTCTGGTTTGTAGAATATAACTGCCCTCTTTATCCAATTTTACACAATTAAGTCAAGCCATAAGTCTGGATAGGATAAAAGGTTAGGTCTTACAAAATTTTTAAAACTTTAAATACACAGTAATTAAGACAAGCCTAAAAAAATCTTAGAAATTAAAATGCAGAAATATGCATTTAAATTTTATTTCATTTTGTTGAAAAGCTGTTTGGTCTCTATCCATATCCTATAGTCAGGCCAATCAATAGTTGCTTGGCAATTGCATTAGTGACTTTAAGTTATTATGCATAGCTTATGAGATTGATCAATTTTCATTACCCAATCGCAAAGATTGAAAAGAAATTGTTATGGCTTGAAAGTCCTCTTGTTTATGTGAAGCAATTTTTATTTCTAAATGAATGAGAAGTTCTGATGATAGCTTGAATAGTAGTGTTAACTAAATAACTAAATTAGAAATGTGAAGTAACTAATTCCTCTGTTCTGTTATCCTTATTAAACTATGTTTGATCCAAATGTATGCTTCGGAATTTTAAGTTAGAAATGCAAAGTAACTCATTAGGAAACATAATCTTCCTATTTACTTATAAGTAAAGAGTTGTACCTAACAATGGATCAAATTTTAATTTAAATTAAACTAATTTAGCTTATTTACTAATCTATCCATTCACATATTAACAAGTGAAGTAATTAGGAGAGTGGGTTAATGATAAAGGACTTATATAATTTTGAAGATATTTTTGATTTTAAATTCAAACTTATTTGTCACTGCATTTAAAACAATATACTCTAATTAACAAATGAATAGTTGTTGTATTTATGTACAAATTTTAAATGTAACCAATGTTTAAACAAAAAAAGTGTTACAGTCAAATTGCCAGTAAACTCCTGCAAGAAACTTCAAAGTCCATTGTGTTGTGGGAACGATGATAGCCATAGATGCATTCATTATCTGGTTCCCAGCCCAACCAAATAAAATTTAGTATTGAAACAAAATAATTGCATTAGAAAACATGTATCTTTTATGCCCACCTTTGTTCAGTTGTCTATAGTGAGTTACCTTTGGGAAATTTATTGGTTTCCTATGCATACTGATTTGAGATTTCTAATAACTAAATTAGAAATGTGAAGATTATTTTTTATGAAAAAGCTAATTTGATCCAAACGAATGCTTCGGGATTCCCTTGGTTTAACGTATGTTTCCTAAGCTGCATTTGGCACCCTTAATAGATTATGTGAATGGATATCTGGTTCTCAAACAGTGACTATCTTTTCCTCTTGTTTTACTTTTCCTTTTTTTTTCATTTGGAGTCTATTTTGCTAAAAGGGTTCTAGAATTCTGTCTTTTTCCATCATGTGCTGAGGAAAATTCAGCAAACAAGGGAATGAATAAGAGTTGGTATTCGGTAGAAGGACCTTGAATAAACTTGATAGCATGTCTGCTTTCTGTGTGATGGAAATTGTGGAATATCATTCACAGAACAATGCTTTCTAGAGTCATTATTACATAAATGATGGCTCAAGTGAATATTTTGAAAAAGTTTGTGGTCATGCTATTTTTTTCAATAATTTGATAATATTAATAAAAATCTAACACTTCAACTGATTTTAGTCTACTGTGTATATTACGTTTGTTTTGGTGAGAAATTGTTTGAGACCCCTTTTCTATAATTTTCATCCCAAAGTTGCTTTTTTCTAAATCATTTTTTTAAGGTGTGATTTGAAAAGTCATGTAATGGTGGTGATTACCTAAGTCACAGTGCCATGTAAGTGACAAGCTAGAATTGACTTCACCACATGACTGATAATAATGTAATTCCATGCCTTTCATTAACCTTACCACATGACCAATTCCATGCCTTTCATGATATTTTTATATTAAAATTTTGATGAATCTTATCAAACAGAAATATATGCTGAAAATTTGTTGCTAAACAAGAATAACATCTTTTTGTCTTTAAAATATTGCTAAAAATCTTGTTGTTTTATTATGATCTTCTTAGTCTTGGAAACTAATTTTTATCTTTAAAACATTGCTGAAAATTTTCTGCAATAATTTGATAACTTGATGGTGCCCTCTTTGTTATGATCTTGTTAGTCTTGGAAACTAAGTGCACTTTGTGTTTGGTCTTTACTCTTTCATTGTAGAAGAGGAGACTACTTGTTTGTGCTATGAGTATTGAGACTGCTATGACCTTTCTCTTGTTTGATCATAGAGTTTTGTGACCTTTTATGATTTTTTTCTTATTAGATGATATTGTATCACCAGAAAATTGTGCCCTCTTTTTTGAGGTTCCACAAACAAGATCATGAAATTGACTTGCACTACAGAAAATTATATTTTTATCAACAAGGTTTTTTCGACGGTCAAAAGAAATTGTAGCTTTAAAATATTATTTGTGACACTCACCCTCAACTGTCAATAAAAAACCAGATGTTGTCATTCAAATTGTCACTGTGATGAGTTTGTTCTCTGGAATCAAGCGGGTAACTGCATCTGGAATTTCAACTATTATAATAGTTTAGATTAAATATTTATCTTTTATGGATCCCTTCCATCTTATATGTTGTTTATGTGTGTAAGGTTATAGACTTGTTATAGTACAGTAAGTCGCTCACTAATTATGTTAATATATTTTGTTAGTATTTTTTCCTAGCACCTATAGTCGAATAATAAAATGTAGGATAAGAATGGACAAGACAAGTACATTCTATAAATGCAGAGTTTTTGTTTTAAAGTATTGTAAAAGTTCTCTGTTTATTTTAAGGAAAAAGTCTGTGTTTATGAGCAGAATATCAGGAGCACAAGTTATCAAAAGTAATATATTCTAATTTTTTTTTTTTTTATTTTCAATGAACTCTACTATTATGAATGTGCTCTACTACTATTTAACAAACATGAGTAAAGGAATCTTTTCTGCTGTCCATATGGACTGTAGAGCTATAAAAATTATTAATGTAAATAAGGCATAATTGCTTGTGTTTATACCTAAAAATGTGTTTGTATCTTGATGGGTGTCTTGTTTTGTAGGTCATCAACGATTTGTTGGATCCAACTGCCCAGAACCTAAGAGTACGAGAGGATTCTCAGGTGTCCATTTAGTATTCTTCATTTTATCAATAGCCTTTCTGCCTTATGGATATTTCCTTTTCATATTATCAAAAGCATAGGATCAATACTTTTATCCACTTTCATAAAGTTGTCTCTATAGCCTAAGACTCATATCTTTATATTGGTAATGGATTTAATGTTACTTTGTTAACATCATAAAATTATGACGTAATGGCTTGGATAACCTTGGGCACTTTAAATAAGAAGTTGGCAAAGAAAGATAATTAGGAAAGAGAATAGAATAGACCCCCTGCTAATAGACACATGTTGTAAATAGAGATAAGGAGGGGATGATGGAAATTAGTATGTTAATCTTTACCAAACCACCAGAACCCAAATTCTGTCCATCATAATGTAATTCCATGCCTTTCATTAACCTTACGGCATAAATTGTTAAAGAATCAGAGTAGTATAAGAAGATGCTTTGATCTTACTGGCCATAAGCAAAAAAGCATAGTTTTTTCCTTTATATTTTGCTTAGCCATGCTATTAATCAGTTGTGAAATATAATAGAGTAAATTCCTTTATGTACATGTTATATTCAAATGTAGGATAAACTCAAAAGCCTTTCAACTCAAATGAATGAAGGATCTTCTGAAATAATTGAAGATGAGATTATGGTGATGATTTTTGGACCAGAAAGACATGGTAGAATGCATAGTTTTGGAGCTGGTGCAACCCTAACAGATTTGTGGGGCTCTAAAGGATTATTTATTTTTGTTTATAAAATCCAATCTAAGCTTCAAGGGAAAAACCAAAACTTGCAAGAGTCAGAAATAAAGCGTGAAGAATCTGATGCCAAAGTGAAAAATTTGGAGGATAAAGTTGAGCATGTGAAGCAACTTTTAGCAAAACTGTTGGCAGGGCCAATGCTAACCACTTCTGCCCACAACTCTTCCAGTGTGGGTACTAGCATAATGGTACTTTATCGTTCTCACAACAAACCTGTATATAATTTTTTTTTTAATTTTTTATCATTACTATATAAACTAGTTAGAAGTAAAAATATACCTTTTAGGGATAGCATGACAGCATACTTATTTATGTAGCTATAGTTGCATGATTTTATATAAGTTGATTAGAAGTCAATGGGATTTTTGCTAGTTTGTTCGTTATTGCATTTACACAAACTATGGGATACCTAACCTTTGGGTAGTCCCAAAGTTTATAAAAAGTTTATATTTTTTAATTTTCTTCTTCTAATTGACATCAATTATAATATTAAATAAAGACAAGCAGACAACTCCAATTTCTTTATATTTCATGTAGTATATGCATGTATTTACAAATAAGCAATTGCATACATGTTTCTTATGTTTATGCCTTTCATGGTATTTAATTTTTATAAAAATAATATTAGCCATTATACTAACTATTTTTTTTTCATTCATACTAAATTATTTGTCCATTTCCTCTTCAGAATGATGGCATTTACCAAATATAATTGTGTTTAAATTGTGAGTATTGAAGAAAACAAACAAGAAGGATGATATGCTATCAAAGATAGATCTATAAAAGCATTGCATTCGAAGGTATTTTATTGAGTGATAACTTGAGTTTCAGGTCCAATTTCTCTCTAATTTTTTGAGAGAATGCATTTTTTTTTTTCATTTATACTTAGCGACAAGGAACTATATGTGTCTATATAGGACAATTGTAAATGACATATTACAGTTGTTTACGGATTATACTAAAGGAACATTCCTTTTTCTATAATAATTCATTTATTACTTATATACAATGTAATATGTTATAGCGATATATATTATATAAGTGGTTTGAACCAATTCATAGGATGTTTATAATTATTTAATAAAAAATGATAGTAATTAATTACAATCTTGATAAGTTAAAAAATACTATAAATTTTGGCAATAAATAATTATTATTAATAATTTTGAATTAAACTAATTAATTATTTTTTAACAGTCAAATATATCTGTAAAAGTTATAGTTAAAAAGGATAATTACAAATTTTGACAGTGACTATTAATAATAATTTTGAATTAAATTTATTATGTAACTATTTTTTATGCCCAAATATGTTAATAAAAGTTATAGTAAAAAAATGATTATAAATTTTGATGGTTGAATACTATTATTAATAATTTTGAATTAAATTTATTAAGTAATTATTTTTTCCAGCCAAAAATATAAAAAAAAAGTCAGTAAAAAAAATAATTACAAATTTTGACAGTCTATGACTATCATTAATAGTTTTAAATTAAATTATTAAATAATTTTTTTTGATAATCAAACATGTTAATAAAGATATCAGTTTACTTTTGAATGTAATTGACTGTCAAAAATTAGAGTCATGTATTGTGACAATCAAAACTATTAATAATTATAAAAAATTATTAATGACAATCAATGGTTGTTGATATTAAAATTTGTAATACCCTTTATTATGATAGTCAACGACGATTGGACCATTGTCAATAATTTTATTTTTTACAGCCAATTTTTATTTTATCGACGATTATGACCGTAAAAAATAGCAACTTTTCTTATTGTTTGTTTTATTTTTATTATTGAGTGATCCATTATACATCTTAGTACAGTAGAAAATTTTATTTACACAGCCCATTCCTTTGCTAGGCAAATAGATGGGAGGTCAAAAAGAAAACTAACCATATCAACTATCTTTATTCTCACATATTTATAATTAAATCCTACTATTATCAGAGGGCGGGCAATATTCATTTAAAAAGAAATGAGAGTTTATCATTTTTTTACCCAAAAAAAAAAATCTCCTGCGAAATGGAAAGTGGAGCCTGCCTGGATCCCATCATTAATTATATATCTAGTATAAAACTTCTAAAGAAATGCAATCGAATTTATATTTGCCCCCAAAACCAGACAAGAAAAGTTTTGTTGTATGCCTTGATTTTCCTCTTATATTTCATGTCAGAAATGGAACAAACTTTAGTTCCGACAACAGAAAAGAAGAGCAAGTAACTAGTCTAATTATGCATAATAGTAAACTATGATATTTGCAAGGTATTGTGATTAACAAAATAATGCAGGGTATCATGATAGTAGGAAAAACAATTTCCTCCTTAAAATAATTAATGTTATTTTCTACCATAAAACATTTGGTGTAATCCTATCTTAATATCTATAATGATGTTATCTGTCAAAACAAATGTACCCTTAACTCAAATGCAAAATATTATCTGGGGGTATGCTTAGCTGAAGCTTCTAATGATAAGAAATTAGGACTCCTGTTTAATTGCCAGCTTTCAGAGACTTCGAAGCCGACTAGTTGTCGTATACTTTGTCAAAAAATCAATCTTTTGATCTGGTAACTTCAAAAAAATCTTCAAGACCATCAGCTAAGATAGAGTTTGATGTCAAAGAAGCTCTCGGGAGGTTTGAAGCCTATATCAATGAAAGACCTATGAGGACAAAGTAAAAACCACGAACTGCGGATCAAAGGAAGAAATTAAGAGTAATTGTCTGTTTGAAAGAAGGGAAATGTGGGGAAAGGGTAGATTATCCCCCAAGAAAACTAAGTGATCGTTTGACATAGATTATGGCAACAATCAATTATGCCTTAATGAACAAGATCATCGATGCTTTCATCTTCTTTTTAGTGTACTGTTTAGATTTTTGAAAGTATTTGAAATCAATATTGACTCAAAAATTACAATTGAACAATAGGCTGCATAACGGAAGCTTATTCTCTATAATTAATTTTTTTCTCTCACTAATTGTCTTTGAACATCATTTCCTTCTCAAATAAATCAATTATGCCTTAACAAACAAGATCATCGATGCTTTTATATTCTTTTTAGTGTACTATTTAGGTTTTTGAAAGTATTTGAAATCAATATTGACTCAAAAATCACAATTGAACAATAGGGTACATAACGGAAGCTTGTTCTCTATAATTAATTTTTTTCTCTCACTAATTGTCTTTGAACATCATTTCCTTCTCAAATAAATCAAACTATCATTAAAAGTCTTCCAAAAATGAAAAGAATTCACACATTCAATTTATCACCGATCAAATTATCCATCACTATACAAAACAAGTTCCAAGAATGAGAATGCAATTGTTTATTTGTTTTCCTTCCTCCTTCCATTTCCCCTATTGCCAATAAATAAATAAATAAATAAAATCCTATAAAAATAAAGAAAAATAAGTTCAATAGTCAAAAAGCAACTTACCTCTACTTCACCAATGCTTGGCACTCTAACTTCTAAATCATCAAGAGGAAGGCCCAACTCTTTCAAGAAGAAAAGGAAGCACAACAACTTTTTTACCGTTTTCCTCGATTTTGAAAAATTAATAACCTAAATGCTATGCTGTATTTTTTATTTATCAGGATACTTAAAATAATTTTTTTAAAAAAGGAAATCACAGGCTTGAGAACACCGTGATCAGAGACTGATCACAGCACGTCAGGCACCGTGATCAGGCCTCATCGCGAGTCCTTTGACGACCCATCATCAATCACGTCGTGCAGCAAGCTATGATTGCTGCATGCGAGCCATGTGGCAACTGCAGGAATAGGCACAGGCTGATCACGTCGTGTAGCTTGTCATGATTTGTGGATGCGCACCACGTGGCAAGTGCAGGTGAACTGTGGGCACGATGCCTTTCCCTTGCCTGCCACGTGTCATATCCCTTGTGCACCTGTGACACACCCACACCCCTACAAAACCCCTCCTCCCAGCACTCTTCACACACTTACGCAACAGCCCTACCCTTTAGCACTCCAACAATCATTTTCTTCAAAAAAACACTCTACTCCCCAGCGCCCCAATAACCATTTTCTTAAAAAATATTATTTCTCAGCAAATATTTATTTCATCAGCAATCCAAAATCCAATCTCCAACGGCAGTTATATTATTTAAGGAGCATTATACAAGTAAGATTATTTATAAAAAATTAATTCTATTAGTTTAAGTAATATATATTATCTTCAAAACATATGAAAATATAATACATGTTTAGAATATTTTTTTCAAGTATTCCCTTGTTATAATTGACATTATTATTGTAGCAATGTTGTTATTATTTAAGTTGATTATATATTTTTCTTCTACGTTTGTATTAATTAATTATTTTAATTTATTTGTTATGATTTTTATACTGCTTTAATTTATTTTACTTGTTTGTGCATATTATTTTCATGTGTTGATTTCATTCAATTTTTTTCTATTATTTTGATATCTGAGTATATTATTATGTTTGTAATATGATTAGATTGCACTTGTTGTATAAATTATTATGATTTTAATAATTAGGCTTGTGGGTTGGGCATTACTAAAATAAAAAATAAGAACCAAATAGTTACAAATGTTTGAAAAAAAATAGTAAGATTCCTTAATAATAAATTATTATTAAGAAATATTAATTAAAGATTGTTATACTTTGAGATTTTTAAAATATTTTTACATTCTATAAATCTTAATTTAACCAAGAATAGATATTGAAATATATGTAATTTTATTTTTATTAAGCATAAATAATTTTATAATTAAGATAAATACTATATAGATAAGTTAAGATGATTTTGAAATAATCAAAATAATGTTGGTTGATGGCTTAAAAGTAAGGAAGAAATTATTGAAAGAACACAATATTATCCCTAGCCTATTGACCTTTAAAATAATAATATAACACACTAAATGTTGTAGTAACCTTTTTTGTAATATGCTTATATTATTAATTTTTTTATTATTATGATATATGAGTATGGTACTAATTTTTATTTTTAATAAGACTGAATTTCATATCTGAGTAAATTGAAACAATATAAATAAAATTTGACTTATAATTGTTATTGTAGTAATTATTATATTGTTCTTCTTAGTAATTTTATTTTATTTAGCGATGATATAATTTTTTACAATTGTTTAATAGTAATCAATATTGAACCCATTTATATTTAAATAAAAATGATTTACTTATTTTGTAATGATATTTACTTGATATTAATATTTTAATGCTTTGGGTCAAAGTAAATACGAATTAATAAATATATTTATCAATGTTATATACTTTTTGTAAGATTTTTTTTCATATATTGTTTTTAACTATATTACTCTTAACCCAAATATTACCAAGTAATGTAAGTTTAGGGTTTCAAAAAAAAATCTCTTTGATACCAACATTTTTTGAAAAAAATAGTAAGATTCATTAATAATAAATTATTACTAAGAAACATTTGTTTACGATAAAATCTTATACTTGAGTTCTTTAAAATTTTATTGCAAACCATAAGTCTTAATCTTATTAGGAATATATATTGATGATCTTACTTAAATTATTTGTATTATTAAAATATATGAGTATATCATTGATCAATGAAAAAATGGTCACACGATTAAAAAAGTAAAAATGATTTAATAATAATAGTAATATAATCAAATATAAGTTATTAGTATTACTAAACATTAATGAATTAAAAATAATATAAAATTTAAAACAACAAATAAAAAAATAAATGTAAAGTCATTGATATAATAAATTTTTTTTGTTGTATTTGAAACATGTTTAATATCAAATAATATTCGAATGTATTATATATCTATTAGGTTAATGTTAATAGTATTATTAAGATATAATTAAAATTCTTTTAGTGTTTAAATATTATTTAGCTATATAATAATTTTCAATAAAAATGAGATAAATATTTTTATTAATATAACAATATTTCTGATAAATATTTCTATCTTATTGATTTTACAATAACAATATTTCTGATAAATATTTTTATTAATATAATTAAGTTTTTTTAGTTTGTTGAACACTGTATATTTACTAACATTATTAATTTAATAATCAAATTTAATTGCAAAAGATTTTGCACTATAATTATTTAAATTTTGTTTAAATAATTTCTCTATTATCTTTTGTAGCAACAATTGTTAGAATTCTATTATGAATATTTAATAAATCATTATGATGGTGAAATTTGCGGTTGTCAAAATAAAATTTTTAAAGTAAGCAAGTCATTAATTATTTTATTATGTTAATTATGATAGGTGTCACACTGGTTATTTGGTTTAACGTAATCACCCATATTGTAAGCTATTATTCATAACTGTGTTCATTTCTACTTATATGAATAACTTTGAAAAATGAATCATTAATATTATTACTAACATTAAATATAAAAATACAAACCAAAAAACCTAGGTTATCTATAATTAGGTATGTTTAAAATTTTCTCTTCCTAGTACTTAGAAATAACTAATTTTTTAATTGCATAAAAAACTTACTATAATGGAGAAATTGAAAGGTTTTCAAGGTAAAAATATCTACAAGTGTCTGAATGTGTCATTGTAAGAGGTTTAGGAAATGTTGATCTACAAAATTTAAGTGCATATAAATCATTTATTTGTAGGTAAATGGATAGGATTGATGTGTGAAATAATTAGTTTGTGAATTAACAATAATTAAATAATTATCAATAATTATGTAGTAACAATTTAATATAGTTGTCTTTGTAACTATGATACACATTTCAATATTCAAGTAATTTATTGTCGGAGATAACTTTTCAAACTAACTATAGTGTGAATCAGAATGAGTTCCAAAGATGAAAATACTTATGCTTATGCGAATGGAGAAATTTATGAGTTAGATAAAGGTGATACGTTTAAGTGCCACCACGTCAAAGTAATAAAAATTAGATCAAACATAAACTTGGATGCGCTAAAAAATATAGTTAGGCGAAAGCTACGATTTGATGAAAATCAAGTCGTAACCGAGTTGATATATAGACATCCACTCTTGCTGAATCCGACATGATATAAGACATGTGAGTTGGAAGACGATGATGACATTTAATGGATGTGGGAAGTGAATGCGAGATTTCCTACTCAATTATTCTGTTCAAAAGTGTATGTACATGTCGTAATAGGGGGATTTGATTTGAATATAACAAGTTAGCCAGTTAGTGTGAGTGATCCATATATGCTACCATCTACCAGCCAACATAATGATGCTAATGAAGGACCCTCATGTTACAACTCGTGCATGGCCTGCGTAGAACCAGTGAATAGGCAAATTGATTATGGTCAGCAGTTTCATAGGCCTATTGTTGATTATGTTCCAGAGCCATACTTTTCTCCACAGAGCTACAGCTTATCCCAGTCCCCCTTGTCCCCGAAGGAAACAGAAGATATCATGGATGAATTTGAAGAAGAAGATGCACATGATGCCGTTCTTGAAGGGTTCGGTGGTGATAATGACGATTACAGTGATGATGATGATGAAGAAGATGTCACTAATACACTCCCAACAATACTTGAAAGCCAGTATATGGAATTGGCTACTGCCTTTTTTTTCACAACTAAATGTAGATGCTGCTGTTAGTTATGATTACCCTGAAACCATAGATGACACAAATATAAATGACAACCAAGAGCCATACGTGAGTTTGCAGTATATGAACTAGAAGACGTTTCACCGTGCAATGAAGATATACTTAGTTTGAACTCACCACACATTCTTGGTGCACTACTCCTCGGCTAAGTATAAAGAATATCGGTGCCCTCACTACGATATTCACTATAACTGAAGGGTCAGAGCATGCCATAAGCTGAGAGAGAATCATTGGTAGATATCAAAATACAGTGGGCCTCACAAATGTGTATATGCATCCCTTTCCCGAGATCATTCAAAATTATATGCAAATATCATTTCATCATACATTGTGGCTATGGTGACCGAGAACCCTAGTGTGTTCATCTTGAGCAAATCTATGGTATTTTTGGATACTCAGTATCTTATAGGAAGGCGTGGAAAGGCAAACAATGAGCCATCGTTATTGCATTTGGGAACTGGGAGAAATCGTATTCTATTTTACCCTGGTGCTTGGCAGCAGTGCGGCATTTCAATCCTGGATCTTACTATGAGCTTGTTACCAAGGAATACCCATCAAGCAATTATGAAGATGAGCTGGTTGTGTTGTTCCATTAAGTGTTCTGGACTTTTAAGCCATGCATCGAGTCCTTTGTCTATTTGAAACTGATAGTCTAAGTGAATAGCACCTTTTTGTATAGGAAGTACAAAGAGGTTTTACTAATGGCGACATCACAAGACGACAATAGAAAGGTCATCCCTCTTGCATTTGCTATTGTGGAGGGAAAATCCTGCGAGACATGGGCTTGGTTCTTGTCAAATGTTCGATGGTGTGTTGTTAAAGACAGATATGATATTTGCTTAATATCAGATAAGTATCCTGGAATTCTAGCCGTCGTCGCAAACTCATGCGTAGGGTGGCAGCCCCCTTATGGTTATCATGTGTTCTACATGTGACACATCGCTAGTAATCTGAACTTGACATTTAGGACTCCATGGCTAAAGAAAATGTTCACTAGCATTGGTGCGTATTGCTAACACTAGCATCCTTAATTATCATTACCTATCATGATTATTGTTTACTCATAAAATAGCATATCTATTACAAGTTATCAATATGAGCGACATGTTGTAGATTGTAAGTTAGATGAGCTATGCTAATTGTAGTGAAGAGCTACTGATTGGATTGATAATATTCCTAAGAGTAAGTGGAGCCGTGCTTACGATGAAAGAGATCGGCAATGGGGGCACATGACAACAAACCTAGCCGAGTGTATCAATAGTGTATTTAAAGGGGTTAGACATTTACCTATTATTGGACTAGTTAAAGCTACATTGTATCGGGTAAATGCATACTTTATCAACAGAACGGAGACTATTGCAGCCCAGTTAGGGTCAGGAGAGGTGTTCAGCGAAGATGTACGGAAAAAGATTCACGATTGCACTCGAAAAGTATCCGCTTGTCGTGTTCATCGCTTTGACCGACTAGGGTCAACTTTCAAGGTGGAAGAGTTGTACGACCTGACATGGAAACAGTTTGGGAGAACATGCAAGGTTAGCCTAAGCCAGCGCATATGTGATTGTGGCGAATTTCAATTAGAGCATTGGCCCTGCTAATATGTGTTTGTAGCATGTGCGAAGGTTGCGTTGGATCCATTACAGTTTATCAATCCTGTGTTTCGACTGGCGTCAATACTGAAGGCCTATAGCCATAAGTTTCGACCAATTGGTGGAATGGAGCACTAACCTCTATTGAATGGACCAATACTTGTACCGGATCTTGCCCAGATGCGTTCTAGTGGTCATTCTCGTTCCACACGTATCAAAAAGAAAATGAATTGGATAGAAGGTCCATTAGAACCTCACAGGTGTGGGTTATGCCAGCAAATTGGGCATAATTGCACAACTTGTCCGTCCATCCAATGAAATGTTGGGTGACACATCTAAACCCTAAATTGCAAAAGAAAGCCTTTCCTCTGAAATATTAATACACAATGCTCCGGACTAAGCTTAGTTTGGTGACATTTTGGCCTAAGTAAGAAAACGTGTTGTATCTAAACTGTACATTGTGCGTATTTTATTATATTAAGTTAAATTTATTCTTATTTTGTTACAAGAGATTTACATAAATTTAGGGATGTGCATTTGACTAAATTCTTGTAATTTGATATAGTTTATAGATCTTAACTATAATGGCCACTCAGCGACGTGTCATCACCCCTGGATCTGATGACAAGTCTCTTTTATACTTACAGTACCGGCATATTTTATAGGTGATATGGTAAAACCAGGTAATTTCGTTCCCTTAATAGAACTTCACTAATTGTAAACGGCCTAACTATTTCCTTTATGAATGGCAATAGGCAAGACCAATCTTGAGTTACGACGTGTCGCCCACCAGACTGACTATTTGATCCACCAGTTGTAATTGTGCCTTATTTGCAATAGGCTGACTTCTATGGCATCAGTCAGCTTGGACATTTTGATTTCAATGCAGCTATGGTGTCCGCCTTAGTTGAATAATGGCATCCTGAGACACATACTTTTCACACCACCATCGGGGAGTACACTATTACATTACAAGATATATTTATCCAGCTAGGTTTGCCTTGCGAAGGTGTTCCCGTATCTAGAAGAACCAGACTTGATTGGCCAGGGATTTGTGAATATTTACTTAGGGTCAAACTGCTTGATGAATGTTTGTAAGGCTAGTGTCTGAGTATCACCTAGTTAGCAACTACAACGTGTCGCTCACGCAGACCGACTATTTGATTCACCAGCTGCAATTGTGCCTTATCTGCAACAGGCTAGCTTCTATGGTATCAGTCGGCTTGGACATTTTGATTTTAATGCAACTATGGTGTCTGCCTTAGTTGAATGATGGCATCCTGAGACACACATTTTTCACACCACTGTCGGGGAGTGCACTATTACGTTACAGGATATATTTGTCTAGTTAGGTTTGCCTTGCGAGGGTGTCCCCATATCTGGAAGAACCGGACTTGATTGGCCAGGGATTTGTGAATATTTATTTGGGGTCAGACCGCTTGATGAATGTTTGCAAGGTCAGTGTTTAAGCATCACCTGGTTGACAGCTAACTTCGGACACTTACCAGATGATGCCAATGATGAACTAATATAGTGCTTTGCATGTGCTTACATCTTGGGGCTCATTGGCGGTTGCCTAATGCCTGACACTTCAGGTCACAAAGTGCTGCTAATGTATCTTCCATTACTAGAAAACTTCACAGATGCAGGTTAGTACAGTTAGGGATCGGTGGTCCTGGCATGTTTGTATAGAGAGTTGTACTCTACTACACAAAGTGATGAGCTAAATATTGGTGGATGTATGCATTTATTGCTTTTATGGGCGTGGGATTGTTTCCCTACTCTAGCGCCGGCGAGACTTCCGTATCCAGATCCCCAGCTAAATATTTATCCCTTACTTCCATCATTGGGCTTCAAGTGTGGATTATACACGTATTCCATATTAAATCTCTTACATCTTCTTAAAGAACTCAAACAGTTAATCCACAATATGTATTTTTCGTAGGTGGGAGGACATTAGCCTACCTTTCCGATCGCCATCGATAGCTTTGCATTAGTACAAAATATTACTTGACCAGATGAGGGACGATGAGGTTAGAAACACCACTTTCTTTAATTCATATAGTGTCATTGCTAGATCTACTTATATGCTCATTTATGTTGTATTTCTTTATAATTTTAGATTATTTGGCACCCCTATGACATTCTCAGTATACGACAGCTTATACTAGGGTATTGCTTGATGTCGCCTGATATATGGCTGGCATCAGTTCTTGTCATTTGCTTCCACATTGTGGAGTGCCACCACACAGACTGTGTGCTCCGACAATTTGGAAGGAGGCAGCTAATCCCACAGGAGCCATTTAACCTCAGCTTGTGTCATACACTACATTTCGGGGCAAAACATCAAAAGATTGGCGTCAAGAGCATATGATATTCATCAGTGCTTGGAATGCATGGCACAATACTCTTTCATTGACAGAGTTAGAGACAGATGCTCTTCATTGTGACTTAGGCTATATGTCATGGTATTGGAGACATACCAGATGATAGATCCATCCATCTAGCGGCGGTCCAGGATTTATGATAACTAATGATGTTCATATTGTGCTTTGTGATTTCTTCAAGATGTAATATGTATTAACTGTATCAAATGGACTTCTTTGTAGGCTGACGTAGCTGAGAGACTTCACAGACTTAGTGTCGAGGATTTCCCTTCATAGCCATATAGTCAGTTTAGGAAGACCGTGAGTTAGGAATGTCACCTTATGCTATGTGCACTAGGAGAGCATCGAGACATGACTGCTACCCAGCCTGCCTACCCAGCTGATGAATTACCTAGACCACCCATTCCCAAACCTAGGCGTGGTAGGAAAGTCTATGACTTCATGTCTTTCAGGGATCCTATTTTTCCTGAAGAAGAGGACGACGACGAAAGTGTGCCTTATGCTCATCCATCAACGATGTAATCAGGTGTCCCTAACCCTTTCATCCCTCAATCGATGCATGCTAATATAGGAGTTGTGGGACCATCAACTTATACCCCATCATCGTAATTCTTCTCAGGTGGAGAAGCTGGCCCATCTCACAACATGACATTACTCCTATAGCATTCCTATGATGCTCCACAATCATCCTTTTTCACACCATCGTCATCACAATCAGCTCAGCAAATTCCTGACTCTTTAATGGGATTATTTAATGACCCATTTGCATTCACTGCTGAGTATGCCATCGGATTTGTGGAACAGTAGTACCGAGGATTTTTCACATCGAGAAACCCTATTCCAACATTTCAATCCTCCTATTAGGACTTGAACTCTCCACCTTTTAAGGGTTAAACCCATCTAACTCATGTAGACGACGATGTGGATAACGATAGAGAAGAATAGCTCCTAGCTCAACGACCACAATGAGTAAGGCGACACCCTCGATGTAGGATTGGGAGCCATTATTTTGGTGATTAAGGGTTTCATTATTGTAATATAATTTTTTATCCAATTTTTTTATTTAATTAATTCATAACATTTTTGCCTTAGAATTAGTAATTTCTCATATTACATTAATCATATTATCCACTTTTGAAGGTAAGTTGTACAATTTTACAATTATATATTTCACTTTTCTTCATTTATCTTCGTCACATTATTGATCCTACTCCATTCATTATATTGTTATTTGAAATTCAATGGAGCATTTTAAAATATCGATCTTGAAGATGTAATTTTAATTATAAGCTTACATGTAATTACAGAAAATAGTGTTAATTACTCATCTAGAGCTCACTATGGTGAGTCACACTATTATATTTAGCACCGTTTAATTTTAGGGATTCGAGATCACACGTTGAATAACCTTAAACTAAATTTTAATATTCCACTACCCTATTAATTAATTATTTGGGCAAGTGATGTGTTTTTCTTTTTCACATGTGAATTGCAATACTATAATTTATAAAGATCTACTTTTTGATCATAACACTTATCTTGGGAAAACAAATTTCTCCTATACTGCATAGTAAAAAAATTTCTTGCTATACCGATTTTGTTATGTTACATTATCATACAATATAATAATAGCTAATAATATAATTGATTATTATTTAAAAATTTGAATAATTACTATAAAGAAGTCCAAAATTTCAAAAAATTGACCAAATATATATTAAATGAAGTTTAAACATAAAGCAAAAAAAAATGGCAACAAATACAATTTACGTTTATACTTTTAAAAATTTCTAGGTCTAAATAAGATAATAAAGTGCAACATCTACAAATTAAAAAATTATTTTAAGGTTAAATGAATTAAAAAACTTCCTACTTTAAGGGCGGCAGTCAATCAAATATTTAGTATAGTGATAATAATCAATATTATACAAAATGTTCATAAATATAATGTAAACCAAGCATCATTTAAAATTTATTCTTCGAATTCAGTTGATTGATTACAACTGCTTTGAAATTTGCATACATCCACTAAATGTATAAAATAGTGATATATAATGACTAAATAGCTAAAAAAAATAATTAGTTTCTTCTTTGTGTAGAATATATATATATATATATATATATATATATATATATATCATTAAAACTTCCATGCCCTCCAACAAATTTAATTTTAATTTAAATTATTTTATTGTGGAGCTATGCATTGGGTTTTCCTTTACTCATGCATATAATCAAATGTTTTGGGGCATAATTTAGCCACTCTAAGTATAAAATAGAATTTAGGGGTTAAGGTGAATTATTGTGAGATAACAAATCATATATTTTGAAGTTAACGAATGATAAGTAATTAAAAATGGATTAATTTTTCGGAGTAATATTATTAATTTTTTTAATTTTTTTAAATTTTATTTTCTGACTTACATCTATCAAGTAATAAGTTTACAAGAGAAAATGTAAGTGTTTGTATTTATTAAAATAATAATTACCCTACCAATCTTACCATACTTACATTTTATTGAATTATATATGTTGTACAATTTTATGAGAGTTAAAAATATTATTAATTATTATTTAGAACATTGATTAATTAATATAAAATAAATATTTAAATTTTAAAAAACTAAATCAAATCAAAGTTAGGTTAAATTTATAAATAAAAAAATAAAAGGGTCACAAATTATAAATTATTACAAAATTTTAAGAAAAATTAAATGCAATTTGAAATAAAATAAATTTAATACATATAGGGTGAAAAATAGTTAAAAATATTTTAATAAAAAAAATATATTAGTAAAAAATAAAACTCAACAAATGAAAAAAAAATTGATTTCGAGCAAAAAAAATTAGTAAAAAAATGAACAAATTGATAAAAAAAATTAAAAGCTGAAGAAACTAAAAAATAAAATTGAGAGAAACGGAAAAAAAAAGGAAAAGCTGTAAGAAATCAAAAAGAAAAAAGGAAAAAATGTAAGAAACGAAAAAAAGAAAGAAAAGTTGATGAGAGGAGGGAGGGTAACAAGATCATGGTATCCTTGAACCCATGATCAATTATTTTTCTTAAAAAAATTATTTTAAGTACCCTGATAAATGTTAATAATGGTGCAGCATTTGTATCAATAATTTTAAAAAAATGAGGAAAACAGTAAAAACGGCCTAGAAGCTACTAGTCTGACTTAGATCATCCTATACGGCAAAGAATGCTGGTCTTTTTGCAAAACCGACAAGACTAGTTCCATCTGGGGATCTTGGATCCAGAGTGGACAATTCACATGGCTGTGCCATTGATATTTCCTCTGACATAGTAATCATACCTCCGTCTACTTCATCATATATACCGTATCCGTACTCTATCCTAATATCATACGTTAAACTCAGAATTAAGGTATATATTTTCTTTAATATCATCTATTTTTATACGATTATTATTATCAGATTATTTAAAATTATCATGTGAGTTTCTTTTAATTTAACAATTTAAATCCTTCTGGATAATCTCTTCATTGTAGAATTAAAATTACATTATAATATATGTGAAATTGATAATGCCATATCACAAATTGTATTATTATTACTTTTAAATACTTGTTTCTTTTTCTTTTTGATTTCATGGGTTGAAGTCATATATTCTTCTCTCATTATTTGTGTTTTATAATTACATTGTTATATGTATATATAATTTGTCAGAAAGGAGAATTAATCAAATTCTATAATCCGTAGACATTTAATGAGAATTTGATGAATTGATTATCCTTTTGAAGGATGGATTTTTCTTTCCTCAGTGTTTGTAGGCAATTTCATGAATAAAAGTTTCAATTTTTTTAGGCTGGAAACCACTGCACTATTGCCAAAAATGACACGCTGCCAATTGCTAAATTGCCACTATCGTCAACTGTCTTGAATAACGCCAAATGAATAAATAAATAAAGGTTGTTCCTAGTTAAAAGGTTAGAGGTAAAATCTTCAGCCCATTGGGACTTGAGGTGCGTGACCCATGCATCACGAGTCACTGTGAATTCATTAATTGGGAGCAATTTTTTTTACTATTACATATTTTACACTGTTTTGTGACATTTATTTATTTATTTTGAATTTGTACTGGTATATGTCACTCTCCCAAAATTGTAATCTTAAAATGGAAACTCACTTAAAGAAGTTTTGAGAAAATTAGGAAATTTTTTTTAAGTTGTACAAAAATTGATTAAAAAAAATTAAGATTGTAATGTGATGCAATATGATTTTAATGATCAATATTAGTGTATATTGTTTAGCACCTCTTAATAGATTGATCATGTTTTATTTTATATAACTTTTAATTATAATTTTGAGCTTAATTTAAATATCTTGATTCTTTTGAGAGACTTATGAGTTGAATTAGATAATTATTATCAAAGTGAAATTATTGATTTTAATTTATAAGCTTTCGAACTATTAATAAATATTTACGAGATTAAATTTTAATTATTTCGTATAATTACCAACCCAAAGGAGATACGTATATGTTATAATTAAAAGTGAACTTATATATTTTAATTATTTCATATAATAATTGTTCAAAAGGGGTTATTGTATAATATAATTAGAAATTGATTTATTAAAGTAAAATATTATTTTTGGACTTATTTTATGAATGTAAATTTTACCTGCCTAAAGGAAATAATTTTACAATAATAATATACTATCGTAGCCAACTTCAATTTCAAAAGGATCTTTTACACACTGCATTCTTTGCCAAAAGAAGAGAACGTAGTGATATTTTATATACTCCTAAATATAGTTATTGATAAATTTAAAATATTCACAACTAACATATTGTATTTTTAATTATTCTTTCATTGTCTTTTTTACAATGAATAATAACATTATAACTACTGAATTATTAAATGGTACAAATTATAAGAAATGGAAGTAAGATATGGATTTTGCTCTTAGTATTATAAATCTTGACTTAACCTTACATGAGATAGAATGCCAACACTTACTCCTAAAAGCGCTCAAGAGCAAAAGAACTATTATGCAAAATGAGAGAAATCTAACATGCTTAGTCTCATGCAATTAAAAGATATGTTCTTCAACATTTACTAAGTGGATTAGCAAAAACAACCAAAGCCAAAGAATTTATTGATGCCATAGAGTAAAGGTATCAAGTATCTAATGATACTAAATTTGGATGTTTGATGAAGGAATTAACAATTATGAAGTATGACAACATTAGTGGTGTAAGAGAATTTATCATCAAGATGATTCACCTACAAACCCAATTGAAGACTTAAAAATTGATTTGTCTAATACTTTTCTTGTCCTACATGCCTTAGATTCCTTGCCTTTAGAACTTAGTTAAATTAAGACAGCCTATAATATCCTAAATATACCCTGAATTAAATTAAAAAAAGAAAAAAATGAAATAAGTTTTTTAAACCAATCAAAATCCTTACCTAATAAGAACCTAACCAAGATTAAAAAAAAAAACCTTAATTACATGCTCCAAGAAACAATCCTTTTAAATCTTAGGTCTAAAGGCATGGTAATAATAATAATGCTGGTCATAAACCATAAGTGGGAGGTCCTAAATGTTCCATTCATAAGAATGTAAAGTGCTATTAATGTCATAAGAAAGGTCATAAAATAAATGAATGTTATAGCTTCAGGTTTTGATTAGAGAAAAAAAAAGGCAATAAAAATGATAAACCCCTATCCTTAACTTATTTTGAATCAAATTTAATTAGTGTTCTTATACATTCTTAGTGGTTTGATAGTGGTTCTACAACTCATGTTACAATTACTTTGTAGGAATTTGTAAGTAAGAGGAAATTAAGTGAGAGAGAGTTCAAGCTTAAAGTAAGGAATAATCTTGAAATTATAGTTGAATGCATAAGAGATGTTATTTTACATTAAAAAACCCTATTGAAATTATGTTGAATAATGTATTTTATATTCTTAGTTTTAGATGTAATTTAATTTTAATTTCTCTTTTGAATAAGTTTGAATACAAATTTATATTTGGAAATGGAAAAGTTAATATTTTATTACATTTTAAGCCCATTAG
This sequence comes from Sindora glabra, assembly GCA_020226215.1. NCBI lineage: Eukaryota > Viridiplantae > Streptophyta > Magnoliopsida > Fabales > Fabaceae > Sindora > Sindora glabra. The sequence continues at coordinate 35,045,596 of CM035234.1, read as the reverse complement.
TTTTTTTATTCTTGATAATGGTTTATATAGATTACTATTAGTCTCTAATAGTCCTTCTACTTCTTTGAATGTTAAAAAGTGGTTTAAAAAAGAACTAGAATTAAAGAAACATCATCAATGTTATGACATAAGCGATTGGGACATACATAGAGGAAATAAGTAGGGAGATTAATTAAAAAGAATATCCTTTCTTCCTTAAATTTTGATGATATGGACGTATGTGTGAGTTATACTAAGGGTAAGTTAACTAAGACTAAAAAAAAGGCACTACTTGTAATTCTAATTTTTTAGAGATAATTTATATTGATATATCTGAACCATACTTTTTCACTATTTGTGGTTGTTGTTATTTTATCATATTCATTAATGACTTTTCTCAATATGGCTATCTTTATTTGATAAAAAAATTTTTTGATGTACTTGAAAATTTTAAAATTTTCAAGTATAAGGTTGAAAAACAAATAGGAAAAGTCATCAAGATTATGAGATCTGATCAGGGAGATGAATATTATGACAAATAAGATATGTTTAGATAATACATTAGACCGTTTGCATGATGAGTGGAATAAGTTTACTTAAATTTCTTTAGGACGAAGCCATCAAAACTACCTTGTGCATCCTTAATCATGTTCCTAAGAAGTTATACTTGAAACACCCTTTGAACTTTAGACTAGTAGAAAATTTAGCTTAAATTATTTTCAAGTTTAGAGTTGTTCTTTTGAGGTAAAAATTTATGATCCATTAGTAAAGAAACTTGATCCAAAATCTATTTATTGTTACTTCATAGGATATCCAAATCATGCAAAAGGATACAAGTTCTACTACCTTATAAGAGGTACAAAAATAGTTAAGCCCATAACTACTAAATTTCTTAAGCTTAATGTTACTAATTTTTCACCAAATTTAGGGCATGTTAAAACATAAAATGAGTTAATTTCCATTACTATTCCAACAATTTTACCTAGTTAGAGCCATGTACCTACACTTATCTATGTTAAGATACAAAATGATCAAAATGTAAAGCCTAACCAAAATGTAAAACCTGTTGTAGCTATTACTATTGAGGGTTATCAATCTATTTAACCTGTAGAGCATATCTTAATTAAAGGTTTAGTTAGACAAAAGAGGGCAATAATTTCAAATGATTATTATGTCTATTTTGATGAGGATGAATATAACATTAGTGATGTTGTTGATCCAACTACATATAATCAAGCAATGAATAACCAACAGTTTGATTTGTTGGTAAATGTTATGAATGAGAAAATTCAATCTATGATCAAGAATGAAGTGTGGGAACTTGTTGAACTTCCGTAGAATGGTGAGGTAATTAGTTGTAAATGGATATACGAGACTAAGAAAGACTAATTGGCAGAATTGAACAATTTAAAACAAGATTAGTGGCTAAAGATTTCAATCAAAGAGAAGGAATTGACTACTCTTAAACTCTCTCACCAATATCTCCTAAAAACTCATTCAAAATTGTTGTGACCTTGGTTATATATTTTAATTTGGAGCTTCACTAGATGGACGTTAAAATAACTTTTTTAAATAGTGAACTTATGGAAGATGTATACATGAAACAACACGAAAGGTTTTAAATAAATAGATTTGAGCATTTGTTGTGAAAAAAAAATCAATATATAGTTTGAAATTAACATCCCGATAATGCTATGTGAAGTTTGACGAGTTAATTATATCTATGAGCTTCCTATAAAATAAGATTAACTAGTGTATTTATATCAAGGTTAGTGGGAGCAGCTTTATTTTTCTTATCTTGTATGTTAATGCCATTTTATTGGTGAGCAATAGTTTAGCTTTACTACATAATACCAAACAAATGTTGCCAGTTGATTTCTTGTGCTATGTTGAATTTATTTAAGAAATCATTAAGGATTGATATGAAAAATAAGCATGATTTTATCACAATTTTGATGTTTTCTTCTATGTTATATTATCACATCAATAATTGAGTGTGTGTAGTTTTATGATATTTTATAATCATGGACGATCTTATATCAATAAAGTGTGTAATTGCCACCATAATTTAGTATAATTAACTATATAGGCTTAGTCAAATTTTCAAAAATTTATCTCTAGGATAGTATATTTTTAAAAATTTTGGCCATATGTATTTAAATTTAGTCTTTAACTCATAAGTCATTTTTCAAAATAAAATATTTTAATTATAATTAATGTTATCTAAATGAGAAAATATAAAAATATTTTTAATAGACTATCATTAATTAAATTTTTTATTACATTTTATTTTAAATGGACTAAGTTTGACCTTAGAGTTATAATTTTGAATCCTATTTTTGTAATCATTTTTATGGACTAAAAACACCTGATGAGCTAGTATGTTTGGCAATAAGTGTAAGCCTTTCATCTATTGAATTTTTTATGAGTAAGTCTAGTAGGATTTTCTTATTTAATCAACTTAGATCCTTTTAGTCATTTTATGCTCAATCATAACCTAAACATTTTGTAAATTTTGGTCTAAGTGCTCAATCTGATACAAATTCATAGAGAAGATAAGAAAAATTAAACCTTCTGTTGATCGATTGATCCATATTGTATTATGATCAATTCAAGTGAGTGATTTATTTTGAAAACATATATTTCATATTTTTAATTTATGTAACTTTTTATCTTATATGAATAATTTTTTCTTCCATCTTCACACTAAGAATGTCTAATTGTAGGTTTGGGCAACTAAATTGAAATGTAACAGGAGAAATTGAAGAAAATTAATTGACAATTAGTAATAAGTATCCAATATTGACTTCCATATTACAATATGAGAAATTTTAGAACTAATCACAAATAAAAAAAATGATATAGGATGACATACCTAATTCACCTAAATCTATTTCCTAATATATAGCAAACCACAAGTCAAAATAGGCAATTACTTCTTTCAACAATCCCTCTGTCTTCATAACAAGTTAATTCAATGGAATACTAAAACCTAAGATAAGATGTGGAATAAGAACCTTATATTTATAAATTAATTCAAGTTATAAATTTTATCCATCATAAAATTTATACTTATTTTATTAATGTTGAGTCAAATATCCAATTGTCTATTAATTATGTCACATAGAACATAATTAATAATAATAATTCAATTTATTAATAACTTATATATAGTTGATCATAAATTATTTAATAATCCGATGTTACGTGCCTGCATAGAAACATTGCAATTGATCCCAAAGGAATGGCGAGGAAGATAAAAATGAAGTCAACGAAATCTTCCTCGGCTTCCAGGAAGATTACTTTGTTTTGGACTTACTTCTCACTACTTTAATCTCCATTTTATTGTCTTGATTGTTGCTGCTCTTACATTGATTATAGACGCATATGGGTTCATTTGGCAATCTTTCTTGGTTCTATTTGTCAAAAATGAATCACTCAGGCTCATTGGAGATTAAGGCGTATTTAAGCAGCTTCAAAACCTGTAATCACAAATATATTGCATTAAAAAAAAAGAAGAAGAAGACTTTCAGCGTCAACCTTATACCCAGCAAACCCATCTCAAGCACAATATCAAAAGGATTTTTTTTTTCCTTTTAACAACAATAAAAGCTTATCCTTGGCAACATGGATCCTTTGAAACCATTATTAAAAAGAAAACTCATCAGACAAGGGGAGAAAAAAGAAAAAAGAAAAAGGGAAAACACATCAATGAACTATGGCCTTTAAAGCAACTAATAACAACCCATCATGCCATTAAAATAGAGCTACCAGAATTGAGAAGAGTATATAATTAATCACGACTCACATCCATTTAGTATAATTGACAAGATTTCTCAGCATACCAAATAGAAGAATGAGTACAGAAATTTGAAGAAAAATAAACTTCAGGGTTTGAATTCTTTGGCTATGCACAATGAGGATAGTTCAAAAATGTCATTTCACCTCTTTCAATCCAAGGCCCTGGGACACTTGCTCCAGCCGAGTCAAGTCTGTAGCCAATTTGGAATAACTGCTGCAATGAGGTCACCGCAGAACTCGGCACAATCTTCAGATCACCAGACACCAGAAACAGCGACCCATTTTCTTTGACAAAAACCCCACCTTTACGGTTTGTCTCTTCTAAATCCAAATTCCGTAGCTCAGTCTTCATCAGCTTGCCACAAGTGCAAAACGTGTCCATAAAAGGAGTTACTTTCTTACAAGAAACGCATGCAACAAAACTTTGTAGGTTGGATATCATCTAACAGATTCAGGCAAAGTTCTTCGCAAGGGTTTTTTGGAGATAGAAACATTTGCTTGCAGATATCATTCACAAAAGGGCTAGTGCTGAGATTTTGAATACTCTGGTAGAGATTGTTGATGCTACCAATGGTTGCCGGATGGGGCAAATCGTTGTCGCCGACAAGATGACTGATTGTACCGATTGGAAGTGTAAGGAAGCTGAAGAGAATGTCGACGAAATCTCGGGCTGCTTCAGCTGCAACCGCCTTGTTTTTTTTTTTTTTCTCCTTTGTCGACCAAAAGTTTTAGGTGAAAGGCGGGGTCTTGCCTCTCGGAGGCCATGGACACTGACATCAGGTAGAGCATTTTTCACGGTCGACGCAATGGTAAAGTTACACAGTTTGAACTTGTGAGATAAATAGTATTACTGTTTTAAATAGGGGAAAATTACATTTTAATCACCCTTAACTTACTTATGGTTTTAATTACCTATAATATTTTATTCATTTTTATCTAAAATATAACAAAAAAATTATATAAATTACAGATTATATATGATCTTTATTTTTTTAAAATTTAACTCAATATTTATTCATAATCAAATTATTCTTAAAAAATTTAATTCTATTAAAAATTTATATTGTACAATTTATTTTATAATTATTATATAGAAGATAATGTATAAGATTTTTTTAGGATGAGTTAGTTCTAAATAAGTATCAAATTGAATCAAATTTTGGAAAAATAAATATTATATACAATGTATGTGAATTTTTAATTAATTTTTGAATGAAAAATAATTTATATAAATAAAATGTTAATGGCTAAAAGTATAAATATATAAATTACAATACTTAAAATTATATATATAAATCAAATGAAAAATGGTGAAACCATAAGAAAAATGTAATTTTTCTTGAAAGTAACATATTATCTCATATAGTTTTCTTCATGAATTTCTTAAAGGGAAAAGTTACAATACACTATTGATTAAATAGTGTACCAATACACCATCAAATTTAATTATATATTAAATTTATTTTTTTAAAATATAAAATCTTACATATTTTACGATAATATATTAATAATTAGATTAATAATATTACCAATACAGAATTTTCCTTTCTTAAAATTGTAAAATAAGATCGATGATATACTAGTGTAAAATTTTCCTTTCTTAAAATCTTAAAATCAGTGGTATAGAATTTTCCTTCCTTAAACTCTTAGAGTGCAAGAAGTTTCGATGATTAAGGGCTTATTTGAATACAATTTTTAAAAATTATTTTTAATTTTTTTATTCTTAAAATAAAAAATTGTGTCTAGGTAAATGTTTTTTATCCTTATTTTTTAAAACTATACTGAAAATATATGTTTTAAAAATAATAAAATAAAAACAACTTGAATTTGTTTTGTTAACTTTGTTTTTTGAATATAGTGAAAGTTATGAATATTGTACATTTATTAATGGAAATTCTATAATTAAAATTATTTTCCAAATAGTTATGCCAAACATACTTTTATTTCACTTTTTTTAAAGAAGAGAATATGATACACCACTAAAAAAATGTTAAATCAATGCACCATCAAATCAATGATGGAGATCTTGTCGTACAAAGAATTGGTTGACTTTAAAGAAATTTTATTAGCAAGTTTGTTTATTCCTATATTAACTTTTCTACTTTTATGAAAATGATACTCTTCTCTTAAATATCACCCAACCTTTACTTCCTCACTCACTCCAGTTAGTGCCGCTTCTCAATCTCAACTTAAGTTCCTTTCTTCTGAAAATGATTCATTTGTTGAAATCTTAAAATTGCTTCAAAGACAAATTTGGCAAATTTTAAGAAAAAGAAATTCTTTGTCAAAGTCGAAGATGTCAATAACACAAGTACCGATTACTTTGATCAATCAAGTTAGGGGAGAATGAAAAGAAAAAAAAAGGCAAATACAAAATCCTAATTACAAATGGCATTTAGTTTCCCTAACACAACTTATAATAGACTTTCTTTCTTTGAATCTTCTCCGATAGTAGAAAATGGAAGTACAGTAGAATACCAACTTATTCATTCGAAACTTAAAGGAAAAGAAAATTGTTTCTTCCATAATTTCTCAGTCGTAGCTACAATCAAACCATCAAAATTCTGGTTCCCTAACAATAACCAAGTTTAAGGAGCTTACTACAATTTTCAACAACAACGAATTCAAATTCTCCTTCTTCTGTAATTATGACTACCACCATCATGAGGGATCACCAATCCTCCTTTTGCCTTTCACAAACCTTAGATCCCTTCTTCACTTGTATTTAGTGCCCTCCCCTATTGTAATAAATTGAGTTCCATGTCCTTTTCAACACCCCATGCCATGTCGTCATCCTCGAAAGTCAAGCCCCCATCGTTGACAACAAGTCACTCATGAAAGATTACCAATTTTGTTTCTCCCTTGCTGAAACCGTAGATCAAGGCATCAAATGGCCTATTCTCATAAAATTTAAATTCGTAATTCACAATTTTATTGGGGTTATTTTATAATTATTTCCCCTTAGATTACTCATATACACTTTTTGTCAATCATTGCATCTTGGCCCTTCATCCAGCGTTGCACTAGTCTTGTCCTTTTTTAAAAACTGTTTCTAAAACTTATTTTACAAAATTATTTTAAAAAATACAAAATAAAAACATATCTAAATACACCATAACTTTCAACATTGCTTAGTCCTGTCCAATGTGGCACAAAGTGTTAAATAGCCGTGGGCCCAATTTGCCCCATTAGACCACATGGCTTGCTAGGAACCCATCTTTCTTTTTTCATCTTCCTTATTCTGGTGCCGACCTTAGGCCACACCCTAGCACAAAATCCACAGAATTGCGTATTTTGTATTATCACATAATCAGATATCTTGTGACACTTCTATCCTTAAAACTTCAAAATCCATAAGATTTATGAATAAATCTTACAACGTGGAAGATTTATACATGCTCTCTAGGCCCCAGCACGAAATCCATAATATGTTCTTTTGTCAGAACAATGATGTCAAAGTTAGCTACAGAGTAAATGCTGCACAATAGACCAGTTAATGGAGTTGATCCGCTCCTTTTTCTCAAAACCGACAATGAAGTACATGGGGACGTTGCTGGTTGGGAGTTAATTCGAATACACAGGGCTTGGGGACAATGTTTTTAGCCTTTATGGTGGACAGGTGTTGACAATTGTGGTAGACGAATGAGTTATTCTTCTGAATCTTGGAACCTGAAGACAGGGAAGAGCTTGCTTTGTTCAAGGGTGAGCGCAACGCCCTGTTTTTTCGGTGAAATATACAATTTTATTTTTGAAATTATAATATATTAATAAAATTATCCCTAAATTATATAAATTTATAATTTTATACCTAAACAATAATCCATATAATAATTCAAAAAAAATTATTTATATAAATTATTATTTAAAATTATAATTATAATTTAACATAAATTAAGAATTATTTTATCAATATTCTATAATTTCAAAAATGAAATTGTAAATTTTGCAAATTTTTTCTCACTTTGCCACATTAGACGGAGATTTGTCACACTAGATGATCTACTCATAAATTGACAGAATTCAATAAAATTCGTGCATCATACAAAATTTGCTATAGAAATAAAAAAGAATAGGTGAAGTTAATTTAAATATTTTAAATTAATATTTTTAATTAAAATTATTTAAATATTCTTATTATTTTATTATTATTAAATTAATAGTATATTTTTTTCATACAAATGAAAAAGTAAAAAATACTAATTTCTATATATGAATATGGAGGTTAATAATCTATTTTATTAAATATATACATATTTAATATCAATAATATTTTAATATATGTAATTATATGTATAGACTTAATTTAATTGTTATTCTTGTTTTAACGTTGAGTATCTTTATTTGTTGGCTTATTTTAAAATTTATTTATACAAATAAACTTTTGAGTAGGTTAATATATTGGATTAGACCTTTTTAATAGATTAGAACAAATCCAAATTTTGATCTAGATTCAAGTCATTATTCCACAATGCAGCCCTACTCTATTAAAATAAAATCTAACTACTTCCCACCCCAGTGCTGCCAATACTTTCCATCAAACTTGGTGTTTGTTAGTTTTGTACTTTTAATAGCGAGAACTATTTCATATTTGTTACATTTTATTTATAATTTTTTATTAAAATTTATTACTTTTTATATAAAGCTCTCTAACTTTTACATTAAATATTTCAACTTTTTATAATAATCCAAAAATTTTCAATTTTTTTTTTGTTATAACTTTGAATTATAAAATTACAATTACAATTTTTTATATATTTATTGCACGTAAATTCAATACATATATTACTTTGATTACTGATTCACACAATTCTTGATTACCAACCCTTAAGATTTCCAAAACAAATGCAACATAAAGTATTGCCACACGTCTAACTGAATTCTTACTAGCTAAGCATCTAGTTATGTTAAATTATCTTTGTAAAAATGATTAGTACAATAGTTTATACTAATAGTATTGAAAATTGAATAATCAAGATTAATAAACAATTTAGAACAATTTAAATCAATTTTTCACTTACACAAAAATTAATAACCTGTGAAGGAAAATAAGAAAAATTTAACTCTTCAAGTAATAATGACACATAAAAAACATGATGCTTAAGAAAAAAATTGGCAAAGTTAGCAATAGATTTTTAATTAAAAATGAGTAAAAATTATTATGCTTAATTTCATACTTTTAAAATATAGATACACTTTAATAAAATTTAATTTAATACTTTTCTCATGCATCCCCTTGATGGCAAATCTTTTCTACCTTCATGTACAAAAATCTTCAAGAGCAGCAATGCTTGCAACTACCGGTGATAATGATAAATTTAAACAAAAATTGCATATTCAGAAAGACAGCAGCGAAGCAAGGTTGTTGGGAAATTTGTTTATTTTTTCCAAAAAAAAAAATTTAACCCCCCAAAAAAATTAAAAAAAATCATATAAATTCTTAATAAATTCTATCACAGCATCTTACTATTTTTGCCCTGGCAAGGGCCATGCTAATCTTGGCCGTGGTTCAGACACAAATGATCTTCAAACAAGGATTCTTGACTTGCCACCTTTGAAGGATAATCACGCGGACAAGTTGTAGCAGACTTTGTCAAACTTTCACTCTCTTGTTTTGGTAACTTCAAAAAGTCTTCAATCCCAACAGTCAGGGTAGAGTTTGTCATCAGTGAAGCTCGCAGTAGGCTTAAAGCCTGCATATGAGTGGAAGCCATTGATGAAAACTAGATGGAAAAACAAGTCCTACATTATTGGTTGAGAGCAAGAAATTGAAGGACTAAATGTCTCAAAATGCATGGAAAGGAATGAAAAAGAGGGATATAATGGTAGAAATAAACTAAGAATGGGTATACAACAGTTTATTTCGCTTTGTTTCTCTTCATATCCCCTGCTTTCAAACACAACATAGGAAACACTACTTTATTTCATTTATGATTTCGATTCATTTCTGCAAAGGAACCCTTTCGTTTGAAACACATTAAAAAATGCATAGAATTTATTAAAAAAATAGATTATGATAATACCATGCTAAATAAAATATTATAATGAGATTAGAGTTTTATATATAACATATGTTTTAAAGATGAATGAAATAAATTTTAATTAAATCCTTGATAAATTTACAAATGTAATTAAACAAGAATTGTATATATATAATGAAATCTCTTTTAACTCAAACACTATTTAAAAAAAAATCATTTGAAAATAAAATAAAATTTTATTTTTAGCCATAGTGAACAGAGAAAAGAGAAATTACTTTTATGATATCAACACTTAAAACCAGCTTACCTCTGCCTCACCAATGTTTAGAACTCTAACTTCCAAGTCATCAAGAGGATGCCCCAATTCTTGCAAGAAGAAAAGGCACGACTTAGAAGCCATTGGCGTCACTTTCAGATCATCCTCTATAGCAAAGAAGACTGGCCTCTCCACAAATCCTACAAGACATGTTCTATCATGGGATCTTGGATCCAGATTGGTCAGCTTCCTTGATTCTGCAATTGACACTGTCTTTGACTGAGGAATCACTCCTCCCTCTACTTTGTCGTTAACAGTGTATGACAGCCCATATGAGCAATACCTCTGTATCCCTTTACCATAAGGATATTGAAGAGGCTTTTTGTCCAGAATGTGCAAGGGTCGATTTGGACAACCCAATTGAGATGCAACACCAGGATTGAGTAGAACAGCAAGTGATTCTGCGCGCCCTGAGGCATCCAAGGTCTCAGGATTGAGTAAAACAGCAAATAATTCTGTGCGCAATGAGGCATCCAAGGTCTTGGCACTTTCATACAAGTTATCTACACATCCAACATTAGAGATGCTCCCCAGAAGGTTCACAACAGACCCCAAAGGTATTGTGAGAAAACTAAACATGAAGTCAACAAAATCTTCCTTGGCTTCTACAAATATTACTTTGTTTCTGCGCTTATTTCTTACTACTCTAACCTCCATTTTACTGCGCTTGGTTTTAGCTGTAATATTGACATTATATGCATAAGGGTTGTTCAATGGAATACCTTTCCTGGCACTATTTGTCAAAAATGTACTTGTCAGAGGCTCATTGGAGGTCAAGACATACTTCAGCAGCTTCAAAATCTATAAAACCAAGTGAACAAAAAAGGGCTGTATCGGTGTTAAGTGTCAACAACATTCCAACAAACAAATTTGTACAGACCACATCACAAACACAATTTTTTAAATGAAAACAGTAGTTTACATTGAATTCCCCGGATTTTTTTATGAAACTAGAGAGACATATCTATTTGTACTTAATATATTTAATCACCAGCTAAACTCTTAGGTTAAATTTTGATGCATAGTCACTAAAAAACGCTGCATGTGAAGGGACATAATACAAATACGAATACGGGATACCTACTTCTAGAAAATATGATAGTTAGAGGTAGGATTATTTGATACGTTAATGTGTTTGTGGGTACACTTAAATTTAATAAACTATGTATATAAATTATTTTTATTAATATATTCCATAATCCATATATGTATTACATTTACTTATCAACTAATTTTATTATTTATCCTAATCCTATCCTAATATATAATATTGGAATGAAAATAACAACTATGCATAGGAATACATTTTCTAAAATAAAATATTGATATAAATTATTAGAAAATTGGTAATAAATAACAAACTAATATATTTATATGTTTATTGGGAAGATAAATCTAAAAGAGGGGAGAAGTTGTTGATCAGTGGATAAAAGAGAATTATGAAAATTTTATAGCATTTAAGTTTTTAATAAATATCTTTTTTGATTTTATTTTATAAAAATAAGAAAAACCCTTCTATCATCTTCTTTTAGCCTTTTCTTCTTTACTGTATCGATCCCTTTCTTCCCTTCTGCCCCTTATCCTCTTCACTTCTGCTATTTTTCTTTACAGTTCACCTCTGTTTTAATGTTTATATTGAAACCTTGTCCCTTCTCTTACAAAATCTTTTTGGGCGTCTCCTCTTATGCATTAATCTTCCATTGACCGGAAAGGAGAGGTTTGAAAATGGAAGAGGTATGAAAATACACCAGATAAGATTTCCTAGCATACCAAACAGAAGAATGGAAATACAAAAACGAAAAGAAAACCTAATATTGTTGTGGGGTTTGAAATAGCGTACCTCCGGCAGGCCAATGTCTTGGGACACTTGCTCTAGCTTATTCAAGTCCGTGTAGCCAAGTTGCAGTAATTGCTGCATTGAAGTGACCAAAGAACTGGGCACAATCCTAAGATCATCAAACACCAGAAACAATGATCCATTTTCTTTGACAAAAACCTCATCTTTAGCCTTTACATCTCCATCTGAATCCAAATTCTTAGGCACAATCTTCATCAACTGGCCACAACGGCACAACATGTTCACAAAAGCACTTAATCTATTACAAGAAGTGCACACAAAATATTTAGTAATCTGGGTATCATCCACATTCAGTAACAGATTGGAGCAAAGTGCTTCACAGGGATTCCTTGGAAAGAGAAACATATTCTTGCAGACATCGTTAAAGAAATCATTTGTGTTAAGATTCTGAACACTTCGGTAGATATTGTTGATGCTACCAATAATTGCTGGTTGGGGCAAATCCTTGTCGCCGACAAGGCGAATGATTGTACCGAGTGGCAGTGTGAGAAAGCTGAAGAGAGTCTCGACGAAATCTTTAGTTACTTCAGCTGCCACCACTTTGTTTTTTTCTTTGTCGACCAAAATCTTAATGGGGAATTTTGGGTCTTGCTGGGAAGCCATGGAAACTGTAAAGGAAAATAGAAAGAAAAAATCAGGATGGAGAAGAAAAAGGGAGAAATTGGCTCAGCCCTGAAGATTGCGCGAAGAAGAGAAAAATTTTAAATAGTCACAAATTAAACGCACCCGTGTTTTGGTATTTTCTGCTCTCTTTTTCTTTCTGTCCAAGAAAACTTTTTTTTCTTTTTATTCAGGTAAATAAAAATTTTTATACTTTTATAAAACTAGTTCTATCCGTGCATCGAAGATAAAATTTAATATTAAAATAAATATTTAATATCAAAATTATTTTAATATTTGAATTTAGAAAATAATTTAATAAATTTATAATTATAATGGTCCAAGTTTTTTATAACATATTATTTATATTATATAATTATATTATAATATAATAAATAAAATAAAATAAAATTGATAAATATGCCGAAATCTTGTTCCGAACTTATCCCGACCATACATTTATCACAAACTTTCTTTGTTTTTTATTTTAATTGGTGACATCGCAATTACTAAATGTAGCCTCCATATATCCTTTAAGAATGCTTCGGGTCTTGTTCGGTTAATATTTTTCGGGTGATATAGTATTGTTTTAAATAAAAAGGGAAGTTATTATCTTTTAAAAAATATTTTATACTATTAAATATAATTTCAATTATTTGTCAAGTATGAAAATTAATTCTATGAACTCATAATAGAAATTAATCAAAAATAAAACAGAAAGTATATTTTTTTAGGATTAGGGTTAAAAGAAGAAGGAAATTGTAAAATTTAAGCAACAAAATAAATTTATTAAACTAAAAGCAATTGTGATTGTTAAAAGAAAAATAGCTAATCAAAATATAATATAATTATTGTAATTGATTCTTTCGGAAATTAATCATGACACATCAGTATGAATACCTTAAATTTGTGCTATTTTCTTATTTAATGTTTTCAACTTTAGTTATATAAGTATTTTATATATATTTAAAATTAAAATTAAATTTTTAGGTAATTTACATATTTGAAAATTTAACTATTTGCTTTGTGAATTAACATTTTATTGGTATATATGAGTTGGTTTTTATAATGGTTTGGTGTCTATAAATTTATAAAAATTATTATTTTTTATTTAATTTTAAAATAAATTTTATGAAATCTATATTAAATTAGATTATTTTTTTAACTCAATTAATTTAATTTTAATTATTTTAACCTACTCTTTTTATTTTATAATTCACCAAGATTATTTTAATTAATATAATATCAATAATAAAGTAGGTCACATTAAATGTTGTAGAGTTTTTATAGACATTTATTTAAAAATAAATAAAAACAATATTTTTAAATTCTAATTATTTATTTATTTACAGCCTATTTATAATTTAGGATTTAAGGTTTAAATATAATTCACATAAATAATGATGCATAAGTATGAACGGTTTTATGTATTTAATTTTATATCAAAGGTTCATAATGTCTAAAATTGTTCTATAAATTTTAATTTGATTAAAGTAACTAATTTATTACTAAAATTAAATATGTGTTAAATGATGAAGTGTAGAAAATAAAAAAAAGAAAAAAATACAACTCAAGGCATTATGAAGCCACGTGACAATTTTCTTTTAAAATTTGAAAGCAAAAGAGTATACGATTTGCATACTTTTCACGTGGATAGAATAGATAATAGATAATCTATTATTATTAATTTTTATTATTATATTCAATGTGAATTACAAATTCAAGTGAAATTTAATTGATGTATATTTATTTTGAAATATAATATTTAAAAATCAACATAAAAATTTATATCATTAAAATATATTTAAAATATTTCTATGATAAAATAGAATTGTCATGTTAGGTTTATGTATATAAATTTTCTCTCCAATATATCGGTAAAATGAGTAACAATATTAAAAATGGAATAAATTATCCTACTTTTATATAATACAATATATATTAAAAATGAGTAACAATGTTGTTGTTGAATTTTAATTGACATTTGTTTAATTTGGATTGCAACACTTAAAAAATTATTTAAAAATAATGATAAAATTAAAATAAATAAAACTAATTTTAATTTTTATATATTTTTACTCAAAAATATAATATATAATTAATTAATTCAATTGATAACTTTTATATTCAAGATTTAATTTATTTCAAATATTGATATAATAAAATAAAATTTATTACACTATATCTATATTGCTCAATGAGATTAATGTTTTAGTGGAAAACAATTGCAATGGACATGGAAAAAAAAAGAAATATCAAGTGAAATAAATAAAAAGAATAGAAATAGTGCATGAGTTATAAAATAATAAGAATTAAATATTAAATATATATATAAAAATTTCAATTAAATTAAAATTTTATCTTATTTGGCATTTTTCAATAAAATAAAAAATATAATTTTGCATTTGTACAATGATATTAAAATTTGAACCATAAACAATAAACATGGACACAAAAAACAAAAAATGTGTTACGAACTATATGCAAAGAAGAGAAGTAATGCATAAATTGAAAAATAATAAGATTTAAAACTAAAATATATAATTAAATTACAACGGAAATGGATACAAAGTGAAAAAGAAAAAAGAAAAAATGTAGTAGAGCAAATAAATGAAAAAAGAGATGGTGCATGAATTGTAAAATAATGAGCATTAAAAATAAAATATATATTAATTAATTAAATTAAATTAAATTCATAAATTACTTGAAATATTTTTACAATAAAAAATATATTATATTATATCTATACTACATAATAATATTTGCATGTGAATGAATAAAAAATATTATGTGAATTATAAATAATAATATAATAATAAAATATTTATTTATAATAATAATAATAATAATAATAATAATAATAGAAAAAAATAAGTTAATTTGAAAAAAAAAGGAAGTGAAATTGGAAAAAAGGATGGTGGGAAAGTGGGCTATAAGGATTGACAGGTGGCGGAGCACTTTTAAGAGGAATGAAAGTACATTTTTGAATTTTTTTTTTTTTGATAAATTTTCTTGTTTTTTTTCCCCCTCTCCAAGTAAAGGGTTGGGAAGATCATGACAGTGAAGGTTAATCGTATTGCCAAACGTCAGAATTAAAAAAATAATATAAAATAAAATAAAATTAGGCCTAAATTACAATATTCTATCATTTTTTTAAATGAAAGAATGGTTAAATCACTATAAGTATACACACAAAAATTAATAATTGAACTCTAAATTCAAATAAAATATAAAACTTTTAAAAAATATCAAGTATTACTTGAGTAAAATTTTTTTAGTACAATTAAGAATGAAAATGATAAAGGTATGAGGATGGGGATCTTACCCATCCCTATTCCAAAATATTATGTTGTTCCTCATTTCCATACTGTATGGATAAAGTTTTTAATATACATTTCTATCCCAGTTAAATATCAAAATCTCTATACTCATTCTCATTTCCCCCATTTTATTTAAATGATGTCTATTTATTTACATCCTATTATAATTTTTAATAAAATTTAAAATATCTAATTATTTTTATCCTATTTATCCAACTATAATTTATCTATAGCTTATTATATCTATCATATTTATTTATATTTTATTATTTTTAATTAAATAAAATTTATTTAAAAATTTTAATAATACTAATACAATAACAAATAATATAAATTCTTTTGTTAAAGTTTATCATTGAAAATTTTTTATATTTAAATTAACTAATTATATATATAATTTTAATTTTCTTTTTATTACATATCAAAATTATATATCAATGCACATTATTATATATTATTCAATTATATATTGCATAATATGGACATGAGGAGGGTAATTTAGTATAATCCCGTACTCATATCTATTGAGTATGGATCAAATTATCATTCCCAAATATAATTCTCTATTATTATTTATATAACAACCTACCTCAATATTTTAGTGGCTCAAAGAGTGCCACCTCTAGGTTCATTGGGTTATTATTCAGTTCAGGGAAAATTAGAGGAAGAAGAAATTAAAAAGTAAAAAATAGAAAAGAAAAAATAATTTCTTTCTTTTGGATGTAGGAGTGAAAAAAAGAGGAAAAAATTAAGAAATATAATTTAAGTAGAGTCCACAGTTTTTTTTCTTCTCCAATTATGGAGAGAAGTTACAAGAGAAAATGGATAATGTCGATGACAAAAGTAAGATATCAATTTTACTTCTTTTTCTTGTTTAAGATAACAAGTATGCGTCTATGCCTTCGGCTTCTTGTTCAGATTTATTATTTGCTTCAGCGTCTTTTCGTGCAGTTTTGTTTGTAGGATTTATTAATAACGAAGAACATAATATGATATGCGACAAACCCACAATAAACTTGAATTATAGAATAAGCAGACAAATAGAATAATTCTACTTTGTAGACTCTAATTATATTTTGTTTAATCCAAGTTTGCAAGTGATTAATAATAAAACATAATCATATTCTATAATAATAATAATAAATAAATAATAGTAATAAAAATAATATTAATATTATTTGATATTAGTTAATAATATAAAATTAATATTTAAAAAGTAACCAATTATTTAATTAATATAAGATCATTTGATAAATACTAACTTAAAATTAGAGTTAATATTGTGGCAACCTGATTTGATTTGAATTTTTTGAAAAGTAAAATTCTAATTTAAGATTGATCCAATGTATGATTTTTACGTATCAAGTTCATCTTGTGGAGCTGAATTAGCTCATTCTAATGGCTCTAGGTCTTGATGTAATATTTGAATATGCGGCAATGCACATAGTTCTTTCACTAACAAGTGTTTCTAACTCAGTATGCTACTACCAAATTTTACTTATTTTATCGTAAATAGTTATTTTATTGAAAATAATAATTTCGTATATATCTATAAATAATTATAAATAATAAATTAGTCATTTCTTATTTTATTTTAGGGTATAATATATATAACATGATTAATAATATCATTGTCTCCTTCAAAATATGAGTATTAACCATTATCTCATCTTATTTTAATCTATCTAGGTAAAATAATTTTCAACTAAGTTTATGTTCCGTTACACTTAATTAATACAATAAATATGAATTTTGATATAAAAATCATTTTTTACAATTTAATATATTAATAGAATAAATTACATAACTACACATATAAATTCTAGCAAAGTCAATTTTATTTTTTATTTAATAAAATGATAAATAAAATAGAATGAACACAATATTTAATTCCTCATTTATAAATGTAATAACTATTTTATCTCTCAAAATTCATAATTAGCATTATTAATCTCTTAATTTTTATTTTTACTATAATTGTTCATTTTTTTTCACTCATAAGTCATAATAATAAAATCAATGGTTAAAAAGAAAGAATAAAACTCAAAAAATAAGTAAGTTTTTGGCATTAATAAGGTGAGAGTTAACAATTTACTTTAATATTTTTTATTTATATTAAGTATTATAAGTGAATAGGAGGATGAATAATTATAATAAAAATAAAAATAAGAGACTAATAATATTAGTTATGAAACCATTTTTTTTAGTAATTGCAGGAATGATTTATCTATTAGATGCACACATACAAAAAGTTAGAGATTGAATTTTGAAAATAGCAAAAGTTAAAATTTTCAAGAGACACAAAATGTTACTTAAATTAAAGACTCTTAATATATCAATAATGAAATTTGATAGATATAATAGTTATTATCTTTATAATGAAGAACTAATTATTATATTTATTATAAATTAATAATGGGTTTATTAACAATATATATTAATAATTTTTACTTTGCTATAATTTGGATGTGTAATGAATGCAATTTGCCACTTGTTTGGCAAGATTAAGAACAAGGATTTTATTTCATTTTTCAAATGATTTTTTAAAAAAATTGTGTTTAGCCTTAAATAAAAAAGTATTTCATTTCATTTCATTTACAATTCATTATTTTAATTACATTTGTGCCATTATGAAATTTATCTAATTTAGCAAGAATTTTACTAGAATTCATTTCATTTGGCCAAAAAAAATATTTTATATAAAAGTTTTACCCTCTTTCTACCATTATATTTATCATAATATCATCAAAATTTACTTTTTAATTGAATTTCATGTATTTTTAATGCATTCCAAATAAAATAATTAATTTATAAATGAATTGAAATTATTATTTTTGATAAAATTTTTAAACAATAGAGTTTACCTTATAAATGAATTGAAAATTATTATTTTTGATAAAGTTTTCTAAACAATAGAGTTCATTTATGAATGAATTGAAATCATTTATATTAAAATGAAATGAAATTAATTCTAAAAAAATTACATGTTAAACGAAATATTAGCCAAGATTTTTATATCAAAAATCATTTTTATTGTATCAAGTTAAGTGCAACGAACCATAAATTTAGTTGAAAAGTAAAAAATTATTTTTATTTTGTTAATTAATCCATTATTAATTTATATATTTTATTAATTAATAACTTATTTCACAATTAAATGCAACCAAATGTTTTGCTTCACTGATGACATTTCATTTGTTCTGTTCAATTTAATAATTATGTGAATTTTTAGTTCTAAATCATAATTTTTTACCCAAAGCATGGAAAATGGGATTCAGGTTTTAGAGGATTCAATCTAGTCATTGAACTCTCCTCTTCATTGATTTTAAGGTTTCATCCTGAATGGTATTTATTTCTTGCTTTAATAGGAATGGGTTGCCCTATGCATAATAGTAAGATATTATAGTTGATCCCAGTAAATTAATACCTAAAAAATATCAAAGGAACATCAAATTATTATTAAAATATTTTAATTGATAATTTATTAGAATAATTATATCAATTAATCTCTAATTTATAGATATGATGACTATTTCATCCTTTAAATATTATAACTAATATTAATAGTTCATTAATTTTATATTTAACATAATTATTAATCTTTCCATTATCTTGTACGGTTAAATTAGATAAAAAATGCTGATCGAATCGTTTCAATTCCATCATGTATATCTACATCACCACATCCCCATCGGCATTAGCAAATCTTCATCCACATTGGAAGTTAAAGACGCTGGATTGCTTCTTCACGATATTACTCCCTTCCAGAGAAGAAGCACATCGGCTATAACCTTTTTGGCCCTGTTTGAAAATTTTTTATTTTCATTGTTTTGTTTGATTAATTACATATAATTTGATTAGATTTTGATCTATGGAAAAGTAATTTTCGTATATTTGAATGGTGTGAAAAACAAGAGGGGGAAGGAAATTAATGATGATAGAAGTAATTTTCTGAGATACATGGTGAATTTGAGAGGGCATTGCCATTGGGATTTGCATGTTTCTTTAATGTTTACAACTTTTGCCGACTTAAAAAGGTGTCAATTTTGAAAATCGAACTTGGAGATTGTGGAAATGGAAGTAATGAAGCTAAACATCGTGAATGAGAATGTGGCGATGTAGATACCCACGGTAGAGTTGAAATAAATGAGAGATTGTAACAATAGTTTTAAAACTCAGTATGACCATCAACCCGATAAGGTGAGCGGGTGAAGGTTGGACTAGTTCAATCGGATGGTTGAACCAAGTTAATATATTTTTATATTTATAAATATATATGATAAAAAATTAACACATTATATTATGAATT
Organism: Sindora glabra; assembly: GCA_020226215.1. Taxonomy (NCBI): domain Eukaryota; kingdom Viridiplantae; phylum Streptophyta; class Magnoliopsida; order Fabales; family Fabaceae; genus Sindora; species Sindora glabra. The sequence goes on along the minus strand of CM035234.1, from coordinate 35,025,435 downwards.
AATATTTTTAAATCATTAAGAATATAATATTTTTCTAAATTTTAAATTTGTAAGTTACTACTATACAAAAATAAATATATTTTCATTATTAATATTTCTGGTAACATGTATGGATATAATTTAAATGAAATTAAGAAATATTCAAAATAATGAGATTAATTAAAATACTATAATTTCAAATTATATTTAATATAAATTTAATTAATATAATATATTATATAATAAATATAATTTTTTGTTAGAAAATAAAATCATATCAAGTATATGTATCTTTTATAACAAATATGGATTAAAGACAAACGTTGGTCTAGTGGCTAGCATTGCGCTTGCTCGAGTAGAGGGGCAAGAGTTCAAGTTTCCTTGGCAACGTGAATTTCTTTTTAACTAGAGTGCACAACCGGTTATTTCTCTGGTTCCAGCAATTCAAAGCAGGTGAACTGCTCTCTCGGGTTTCACACTTCACCCGAACTGGACTAGGCACCGGTTCCTAGTTAGACTGGTTGAACTGGCTAGTCTGATTCGAGTTTTAAAACAGTGGATTGTAATATATTATTAATATAATTGTATATTAATGTATCATCAATTTTAATTACATATTAAATTTTGTAAAATAAATTCTATATAATAGCATATCAATAATCAAATTTAATAGTATACTAATATATTATTATATCAATAGTACACCATAGTCATTTCTTTAAAATAATTCAGTCAGGATTTTTCATTTAATTTAATTACATATATAAGATAATAAAGCAATTAATAATTCTATGAAATATAAAATTAAGGAATTACTTATGCATATTATAATATTTGAGAATGTAATAATCAATATACCTATAAATTAGGAACTAATTAATATGTTTCCTCTAATTTATAAAACTTTCTTTTTCGTTTGCTCTTTCCTCCTCCCCCAAGTAAGGGATTCGGAAGATTTTTACATTAAAATTTGACCATATTACGCACAAGTCCCAATTAAAAAATAAATTAAATTAAATTAATAACTAAAAATATTATAGAAACATCAAATGAATATTAAAATATAGTCAAGAAAAAAATGTAAATTATTTTCTTTAATTTTGAGATGGTTGGAATTTTATCTCATTCAACTTTGAAATTTTGAAAATCATCAACTTACATGCTATAAAACTTGAAAACTCATCTTACACTTAATTAATTATTTTATCCAATTATGTAGTTTTTATGAAATTTTCAAATAAAATAAAAATATTATACCAGTATTAATTTATTTTATTATTTTTAGATAATAATTTTGCACCTTATATACGTACATGTAATTAATTAAAATTCTTGGTACATAATTTGATTTTTACAAATTATATAATCTAGAAATATCTATGAAAAATAATTAAAAAAGTCAATATACTATAATATTTTAATTATTGTCTAAAGATTTCATAAAAAATTATATAATTTGATAAATAGTTAATTAAGCAAGCAATGAGTATTAATTACTAAATTTATAAAGTTTCATGAGGTGATTTTCAAGTTTAAAAATTAAAGAAGATAAAAACTAATCACCCAAAAATTGAAAAGGGTAATTCATATATTTTTCTAATATTCTATTATTAATTCATCAAGTAGTGTAGTGTCCATTCCAATCCGGCAAGCACATATATGAAAAAAAAGTAGAGTTAAATATCGTAAATAATTGATTGCTGAAATAATTAATTATATATAATCTATTTTATATTTAGTAATATCATTAGTAATTGATTATACATGATTTATTTTTTTGAATAATATATAAAATAATCAGTTCTTAATGTTAAATTCTAAAAAAAAGATAATAAAATACACTAAATTATATTAATATCACTATTTTCTAATTTATGGGATATTATTGTTTGTAAAATAAAAATATATAATATTATTTAATTCATGTATATTCTTATTTAATATATGTATTCTCACTGTATTTGGATCATTTTTCATAAATGAAAAAGTTTATTTTTTTAAATAAATAAGATTTATATTTATTTTTATATTTATTAACTTTAAAAATTATAAATAATTAAATTATAAAATTTTAAATTTTTTTCATAAATTTAAAATAAAAATAATAAGTATGAATATAAAATTTGAAATCTTTAATATTAGATGAAGGCAACGAAAGTAAAAGAATAAAAAAAAAGATTAGTATATATATAGAATTTAAAATTTTTTTCTATATTTTTAGATAAAAAATAAGTTATTTTTAACTTTTATGAAAAATTATTACTTATAATTAATTATTAAAAATTTTTAAAAATACAATTATATATATTCAAAAAGATAATAAATAATCATTTAAATTATAATTCTAATTGTGATACCGGCACAAAAATATTAAAATAATAGCGTCCATGCCACGCACGTAGGGTAAAAATTTACTGCAAAAGAATAAACAATAGTAAATCGGACAAGGCGGTGAGCAAAATTACTCATTCATTCTAGAAGGGGTTCGTTTATATTTTAATTATTAGCAAATTCAAATAAACAAAAATTATTACATTAAATAAAAAATTATATTAAAAATGAGAGACTAATTTATGATATTCTAATTTTCATTGCCATTTCAATATATACTTATACAAAAACACATGTACTTATATTATCCATTGCACAATTTTTTAATATAAAAAATAAATTTAAAGTTTTTTCAAGTGAAAAAATTTTATTAATTCCATAAAAAATTTTAAAGCATATACATCAAATTAAGTTATAATGAGATTATTTTATTAAATTTGAAAATACTGTATCTCGAAATGAATAAAAAATCTATTTAATTGGTAAAAATAAATTTAAACATATATGTCATCGTACATTAAATATTATAACTTTATTTTATCAAAAAAATTTGAAAATTATCCACAATTTGCTATTTACATTTTCTCATAAGAATAATAAGATTTTGACAATCATTACTTCATGATAACATCTAGTTCCCAGAATATGCACAACATTCTTAAAAATATTTTAAGAGAATTTAACATCCTTTGTGTTTGGTTCAAAAGTTGAATTTTTTTTTTTTTTGAGAATATGACATTCCTATATAATATTTTTATAAAGCTTTCCCAGTGGGTATCTTGAATTTCCATAATATTTTTAATATGACATTCCTATAATATTTTTATGAAATAACTAAAATAAAAAAGTTGCCCTAATTATTCTTTAATGGCCCTAATTCTATTTCTTTCTTCTTCATCAGCTGCTGTATTTATGCCTCCATCCATTGAAGTCGAGCAACTACAAGAGTAGGTGCTGGGTTATGGAAGGATGAGTCAATGAATTCCTTGCGGGTCTAGGGTGATCGTTGTTGTCCGATTGTGAAACAGGGAGCTAAAAAATGAGTTTAAGCATGGTTCAGCTGAAAAATGAGTTCAACAATAAGAGTTCAAAGAAAGAGAAAAGGAGACCCAGAGCATTCCATTCATTTACGTTGGCCTAGTTTGTCCACCAATTGATTATATTAACTCATTTAATTAATTAGTAATATTAATTATTTCAAAAAGATATTTAATAAAATTAATTATTTATAATTAATTATATATATAATAATATATAAAGATATGAATATATTTTTACAACTTATTTGAATATTATTTTACTTTAATGACATTTTAAATTCAATACATTAGTTGTCAAAATAATTTTTTATAAATGATATACCATTATAATTTATTATTTTGCTTTATATTGCGTGAGGAAGAACAATAAGAGTATTTAAATAAAATTATTGTGAAAAGATGAGATAGTTTATGCATAAAAGTATCATTTGTAAGTGATATATGTCAATGTATTCACAAAATTAGCATTAAAAGATTTCACATGTATTTTTCTTTAATAGTAATTAATATAATTTATCATCATCATTAATATAATTAAAAGCAATATTAAATTAGAATACAAACTTTTAAATTTTAAAGTATAATTAATTACCCCATAATCAAAATTATATAAGCTGAATATTTTAAAAGTGGAATTCTTTTTACAAAATATTTTAAAGAATATTCTATGTTATAATTTTATATATCCTAAAATTAAATTATAATTAGATCCATCTTATTAAAATAAAATGCCTTCCACCTTGGTCATATCAGTTATCTTGTTGAAATTAATATATGAAAATATTAATTAATTTATTATTTCTATTTCACATATTAACTATTTTTAAATAATTTCTTAAATAATCAATTAATTTTGATAAATTTTTAATTAAATTATGTTTAAAATAAAATCATTACATCAAATCAAATATGAATTTGAAAGATAATTAATTTTCTCTTTTTTTTTAGTTTTACACCTAATCAAAATGGTGTTTTTATAGTAATAAATTAACTATGATTTTAAAAATAAATAAATATTATAAGTATTCAATTAATTATATAATATAAAAATATGATAAATTTTGGCTTATCCAATACCAAATAATTGAATTGGTATTACCAAACAAATAAGTAAATAATAGAAGTGAGTATTTATTTAGTAACATCACGTGAATTCATTATTTTTATTAGCATATATTACTTGTTTATTTTATAAATTATTAAATATTTCTGTTATAAGTAACAAAATAATATTATTGTAAAATAAAATACTAGTATATCTTGTAGTTTCATTTAATTTTGTTGAGTTAATTTATTTTTATCTCACATAAATAAACAAATAATAATGTATCATGACTACACATTTTGATCTTAAAAATCACATTTAACTTGTTTTAATTCTAATTGCATATAAATATATAATAATACTTTTGTAAAAATAATTTTTATTCAGGCATTGTTTATGAAAAATGATTGTAACTAACATTGTCTTAGTAATTATTTTTTACATTAATATTATGTAAGCTTAAATTGCACGTTGTGAAAGGATTTTTTAAAAGGGACAAATGTGGAAAATAACAATATTATTTAGGGATAAATTTTCTTATTACAACCATTTATTACAATAGCTAATTGAAAATGCTTAAGAATCATTATTTCCAAACTGGCTGATTGAAGGCTGATCAACCTTTCAAAATGGTTATTTACTAAATAATTAAAATAGTTGATTGATCAAGTCAATCAGCCAAAATTGATTAAAATAGTTAAAAGTTGATAAAAACACCATTCACCAGATACGCTTATGATCTAATTGAAGTGATCAGCAGTCTTGAATTTTTAAGAGTGTGAGCAAAGAATTAAAAGAGGAACTTGAGCGGTGTTTTCATTTTTATCCATCAATGCGTACAAGTGTTGCCAAGTTTCTTAGTTTTGTACAGGTATGTTATCATATTTGATCTAACTACAGCATGCTAGAGGATTATTCTCATTAGATTAAAAACTTATTTTAATATCTGTAATTTGAATTTTTTCCATTTTTTTCCTAATTAAAAGGTTGTATCAATTTAATTCCTGCAAGATTAGAAAGTTTCAAGTTTCAATCCTTTCATATATGAAATAAAATTACTAAATTACCATATAGAGGAATTAAAATTTGAGGATTTTTAATCTTTCAAGAATTAAATTAATACAACATTTAGTCAAGGATGAAAATTGATAAAAAAAATTAATTTTACAAGAATCAAATTAAGTTTTTAGTCTTCCTTATTACTTTAGGAGAAAAAAAAATTCATAAATAAACATATGCACAAGTGTCATATAGCTTGAGAAGGATACTTTGGAAAAAAAATTTTAAGATTCCTACGGATATTGGGTAAGAATCAAATATATGAATATAATATATTTAGGAATATGGCTAAACATCTCTAGGCATATTATAACAAATTAAATATTGGCATGTCACATTCTCCGAAATCACATTCTTACAAATTACATTTTTAGGATTATAAACTTTTTTGAGAATATAAGATTATAAACCTAAGTTATAATAACATTTTTTATATAATTGAATGCAAACATTTTGGCAACGGCTACATTTGAATAATTCATATTCTTTGGTAAATTGAGATTTTCTTTAGATCCACTGAATATATAACAATGATTATTCTCTAGTAATAAATATGCTACTAAAGTTCATTGGATATATAATAGTATTATTCTCTTGCTAATTTAGGGGTGTTAAATTTTTTTTAGGTGTAAAACTTATAAAAGAAAGTTAAATTTGGAAAGCAAATAAAGTGAAAGGGAGTAGTGTCTATTGTTATAAGTTTTATGTCTCCAATCACAAGAAGAAGTAGACGTCACACTGGTGAGCATGGAAGCACCAACTTTTTCCCAAAAAGAACAAGATATTCTCAAGCAAAGTACTTAAAGGCCTAAAGATGGAACTCGATCTAGTGAAGGTATAGAAGAAAGGTCAATTCACAACTATAAAGATCATCTATTGGGGATTATTCTAGAAGCTTATGAGAAATTTTTTTTTTAGGAAAAAAATGAAGCGGAAATGCAAGAACAGAGCCATTTAGAGATGGATGAAAATGATGTCTTCTTCCATTTTCCTGAAAGTCTTAAAAAAACAAGTTATATGACTTATGGAGTTTAACTCTTATTGGTGAAGTCTATGGTTGGAAAGTCAATTATCAATACTTGGAGTACAAAACTCAATCCTTTTAGCAACCAGAAGGCTAGTTTTCAATTTTAGAAGTGGGCTCAGCCTTTTTCATGTTTAGATTTGATTCTTAAAGGGATTATGTTATGGTATTGAGTGGAGGACCATGGTTTATTATGGATCACTTCCTAATCCTCTAAAAATGGGAACCTTTTTTCAAGCCATCTACAATATCCTTGTATGCTATAGTAGTTTGGATCAAACTTCTTGAGATACCAATGGAGTTCTTTTATCCTTATATTCTTCCAAAAATTACTGTAAAAGTTGGACTAGTCTTTAAAATTGATATGCATATGTTTTTGTGTGTTAAAGGTAAGTATGCTCACATTTATGTCTAGATTGGTCCCTAATTCACATAATTCATATTGGTAACTATAAACAATCAGTGTTATATGAAGGTTTACACTATGTATGTTTCTCATGCAGTTGAGTTAGCCACTAGAAACAAGTCTATTCATACACTGTTCATGCTTAGAATTTGAAGATGGTTCCAGCTTCTTTTACTCAATGTACAACAAACAATTCTAATCCACAAGTTCTAGCTAGTGCATTTGTTTCAATAAATTGCAATACACTTACGGTGAAAAAAAATCAAAGGAAGAAAAAGTCTTAACTGATGGAAACAGTGAACAAAACGGGCCTTCAGTAGATAAATATGGTCGATTCTTGTAGAAAGGAGGTGGCCTAAGATGGTTAAAAAGGATACCAATGAAAACTCTAAAGTTTACTTTCTTAAAAATGTCAATTGTAAGAGATAAAATAGATTAGTCTCAATGGTTAGAAGAAAAGCTTTAGCCTAAAAATAGAAAGCCTAAGAAATTCTTAACAATGGATCTCTTTCCCATTTTATAGATAATGACATAGTGAATGGGTTTGTATTCACCACGCTAATTGCCATTAGCTCTCTTACAACTGCTTAAAACTCTAGAGATGAACACAGAGAGCTTGTCATTTTCCATAGAGGAGAAAATGCACGGTAATCTATACAAACAACAAATAGCTTAGGGATTCAGATTCGATAACAATATTCATATAGTCAACCTCAAGAATCTTAAATTGAGCTAGCTCGATCCATGTCCACTACTCTACGAATTCAACCCAAAGATGGCAAAAGGCGTTGAAAACTCTGATTCCATATAAGCTCCCCCTAAACAAATTAAATCAAACTCCCTAAGAGCATATTGCAATGGAATCATTAATTCCTCCAATATGCTCTACAAATTAGTTGACATTGCCTAAGTTAGTCTCCCTTTAATCCATTTCATGTAGCAACTAACAAAGAATGGGCCAAGTTGATGCAAATCCAAAAGAAGCTAATATGCTTGAATCCAATCAATCTGAACTACAAAGGAGGGGAACCTAATATTAGTTAACCCAATGGTGTCATAATACCAAATCAGTGTTCTTAACCATGTGGCACACAATTGGGAGTTTTATGGGTGAGTGATGATCTAAGTGTCCATATTGTCATTGGTATTAATTCATAGATCTTACCGACTTAATAACACTTCTTCTATTAATAGTATAGATAAATCTCAATTTAGTATAAGAGTATAGAATGTTTAAGAGGTGTAACATCTAATTTCATGAATATGCTAGTTGACTTTGTGACTAGGGAAGAGGTGAAAATTCTCATCTTGACTGAAACACATTTGGATAGTGATCAAGCTAAGAATTTGGCTACTCATTGCTTTTTACAGATGTGGAATTCATAAACACCATATGATATGGTGACAGTATTTGGTTTCTTTGAAATCAGCAAGAAGTTGAGTTAGAGATCCTCAATAAATCTAAGCAAGAAATCCATGCCATCATTAAGGTAAACCCTATTTCCTCTCATTGGTTATTAAATGGGATCTATGCAAATCCCAAATTGTCCAAACAAAAGATTTTATAAAGTAATTTAAAAAATATTTTTAATTCACATGATTTACCTTGGCTAATATTAAAGGATTTTATTGAAGTTTTATCACATAATGAAAAATTTGGTGGATTCCCTATAAACTAATATAGAATAAACCTTTTTTTCTGACTATTTACAATATCGCAAATTATTTGATATGTGTTATTTTGGACTAATGTTTACTTGGACAAATTCTAGGAATCATAAGCAATTAATAATGGAAAGACTTGATAGAACTTGTTGTAATGCTTCCTAGTAATTACTCTTTCCTGAAACGTAAGCTTTTAGCTTGCCTAGAATTTATTTTAATCATTTTCCTATCCTTGTCTCTTTGTTCCCTAGATTTCAACTTTCCTTACCTAAACCATTTCATTTTGAAACATGCTGGCTTTCCCATCCTAAATTCCATGACATTGTTATTAACCATTAGAGGAACTCCCCCTTTTTCAAGAAGTTATTGCAAATTTTACTATGTTTCCTAGTCAAATTTTAATGTTTTTGGAAAAAATTTTTAAAAAGAGAAAAGAATAATTGCTAAAATTAGAAGGGTTCAAATAGCTTTAGCTAATTATAAATATGAGGCTTTAATTAGATTAAACAAGGATTTATAAACAAATTATCTCAACATTTTGAACTGAAAGAAGGAAGTATAAGTTATGCAGTCTCGAATGCAATGGATAGTAGATGGAGATTAAAATACCTATACTTACCATTTGTCTACCATTATTCATAGGAGAATAAACAGAATTTCTTTAATTAGAAATGAAGTAGGTCAATGGTTAACAAATGTTATAGATATTCAAATGCATATTTTGTTAACTTTTAGAAATAAATATCAAACAAAAATGGAAATTTAAAAATATTCTATTTCTAGGCCCTTTAAATGGTCTATCACAATAGATCCTCACAGCTATAATGAAATTATAATCTTACCTTCAAACAATGAAATTTGTCAAGCCATAAAAAATCAAAAGGTTATAAAGGCCCTTGGACCAGATGGTCTTCATCTAAGATTTTTTCATCATTTTTAGAATGAGATTGGAGGATCGATTAAAGCCTATGTTTTAAAAGTTTTTAAGTCTTATACTATTCTTGGTTAGCTTAACAAAACTTTAATCACTCTAATTCCTAAAAGTCAAGTGCATGAAACCATAAATGCTTATAGGCCTATCTGCTTATGCAATACAATTTTGAAAATCATTTCAAAAATTTTGACTTCTAGACTTAGATCCTTACTTTAGAGTCTAGTTTCCACTTACCAAGCTACTTTTGTTCCCAATAGAAAACCTATTGATAATGTCATTATCTTGATAGAATTAATTTATACTATAGATAAGTTAAAGGTTAAAAATGGTTTCATGATAATCAAACTTGACATTAAGAAAGCCTATGATTTAATTGAGTGGTCCTTCATCCAAAATGTGTTGATGTTATTTGAATTTCATAGTAATTGGATAAATTTAGTCATGAGTGTGGTTACAAGGTTTTCTTATGAAATCCTTTTTAATGGTGGTAAACTTCACCCCCATTATTCCCTCTAGAGGTTTTAGATAGGGAAACCTTTTATCTCCTTATTTATCTATCCTTTGTTAGAATACCTTCATTCTATGATTGAGGAAAGTTGTCAAAAAAATCTTTGGAACCTAGTGAAAACTAGTAAGCATGGCTTAAAATTTTCATATCTTTTTTATAAAGATGATATTGTTTTATGTGCAAACACTAATATAAAAGACTACCAAACTATAAGTCATGTCTTGCATGAATTTGCTTAGCTATCTAGTTTACATGTAAATAAATATAAATTTGGAATTTCAGAAAATACTGAGCAAACTAGCAAAGATTGACTTAATGCTGAATTAGGAATTGAGGAAAATATTTATGTTTTAAGCTTAAAGCAAATTATAATTCTACAAATTTTTATTTTTTAGTTAAAAACCTTAGAAATCAAGTCACTTTTGCAAAATATACATTTAACCTTTATTGGAAGGGTGGTTTTGATCAACTTTCTTTTGTCATCTTTACCTCTATATCATATGGCTTTCTAAAAAATTCTTAATCACTAGATGTATCAAGTTATCAAAAATTTCTTATTGGAGCTTCTTTTAAGAAAAAAATTTCTTTGTTTAAATCAGATTTAGTTACTACTTCTAAAGATTTTAAAGGTCTTGGAATCAAGAATTTCTCTCTTATGAATTTGTTTATGCTAAGTAAGCTTGCTTAGACATTTATTCAAGACCACTAACATCTTTAGGTTCAAGCATTTAGGAAGAAATATCTTGTTTTGGATAAAAGCAATATAATTAAAATAAATTAAGACTATTCCCATAACTAGAAAGCTTTGAAGTCTACTACTAATGTTGTTGCTCCTAGAATCAAGTAGGTTATAGGGAATTGTCAAAAAATTAACTTTTAGTTTAACAACTGGACTAACTTAGGACTGATCAAAGGTACTATCCAAGGACTTTTTCCTTTAGAAATTCTTAATTTAAAGGTTAGTGACATTATTGATGGAAATAAATGGGACCTTAGTGCTGTTCCAATGCGCCTTCCTAATTATGTTACTTACTTAATTTTTAGTACTTCATTTAGCGTGTGTGGTAAGGACGATTGTCTAGTTTGGGGACTCGGTAAAATTGGCAAATGCACCACTAAAAGTATTTATAATTATTTAGTTGAACAAAAAACTCATCTTTTTGGCGACTCTTTTAAATGGATTTAGAAGGTTTCTACTTATTGGAAAATTAAAATTTTTATTTGGCTTGTCATATGGCATAGGAATCACTCTAGGGAATTTTTAATTAAAAGTGGCGTTGATGTTCCTCCCTCTTATGTTTCATGTGATTTTGGTTTAGATACAATTGGACATATTATCCATGAATACCCAATTACCTTTCAATTACGACATCTTTGATTGTCCCAAATTCTTGCATAGCTTCCTTTCATATGGATATTGCTAATTGGTTGAAAATAAATCTAACTTCGTATGAATTAAGTTGCAATTCTATGGTTCCTTGGTCAACTATTTTTTTTCTATATAGAACTTCTAGCTAGCTAAGAATGAAAATTTCTTTAAATTAGACAAAGAAAAGATAGATTTGAAATATGTTACTCTTTCAAAATCAAAATATTAGGTAGTTTTAGGAAAAAGTAAGATTCCTACTTCACAACAAAGGGTGGAGATAGGTTGGATTCCCCTTTCTTTAGGATTTTATAAATTGAACATAGATAGAGCTACAAAAGGCAATCCTAGACCAGTAACTTCTATATCTATTATTAGAAATTGTAAAGGTGATTGGGTTATTGGATTTGCTAGATGATTTAAGTAAGTTCAAATCTTATTGCAAAGCTGACTGCTTTGAGAGATGGTTTCCTCTTTGCTCAAAATATGGGCTTATTCCTTCCAATCGTTGAACTTTGTGCTTTATCTATTATATAAGATATAATGTCTAATAATTCTAACCCTTGTATGTTTGTTACTAGTTCAATTGAAGATTGTAGAAAGTTGATGGAGGAAAATCAAATTTTTGAACCAAAATTATATATACAAAAAAGCAAACAATATGAAAAATTTTGTAGCAAAGTCTTCTATAGGCCTTAATAACATGATTGTTGTTTTAAGTGATCCTCCTCAAGAGGCTTCTATATATCTCACATATGATAAAATGCAAATGCTACCCCCTAGATATGTAAAGACTATTAATTAAGTTATATGATTTTCCTTTTTGACAAAAAAGGGGTTTTATATCTCCTGTCAATTTTATTCTCTAGTAATTATTCTTCAAATTTCAAACTTTAAAAATTAATCTGCATTTGTGATTTTAGAAACAATTGGAGGGGATGGGGAAATATTTGCCACATGGAGGAGGCTTTCCATTAGTTTTTAACAAAACATAATAGTTTCAATTGTGAAAGTTGAAGATATAAATAGAAACTAAGTCAAGTTAAACAAAACATTTGAATATTTGAGCTTGTTAATAATAATGGAGCTCGAATTGATTGAGTTTGGAAGTTTTTAGTTCGAACTCAAATTAAATATTAATGTAAATAAGCCTAAATGAATTTAATAAAGCTTAGTTGGAATGACTTCCTTTTTTAATATATATTATTTATATTTATTTATATAAGTAATAATATAAAACTTATATATCCATATATTCTATCAAAATATTACTTTAGTTTCTATAAAATTAAATTTATATCAATTTGATCCCTCATTAAAAGAGTTTGTATCAATTTTGCCCATGAAAAATCAACTTCATGTTAAATTTTAATCCATTTATAAGGACAAAATTAATACAAACTTTTAGTGAAAAAATTTAATCTTATAAGAACCAAAATAAGATTTTAGCCATTTATTTACATATTAAATTTATATTAAATAAATAAACAAAGAAGAAATTCACTGACTTTTAAACTAATGTCGACACAAGGTAGCATCCAAATGGCCATCTAAATAGACCCAAAAGAATCTAATATAAAATTTAAAAAAATATTTTATAATTAAGTTTGTATAGATTCATGAACAATTCGAATCATGTAATAAAAAAAACTTAAGAACTTATGCATTAATCAAGCTTAGTTCAATTAAGCCTAACTTGTTTAAAGTTGAACTCAAATTAAATTTTTTATAAGTTGATTTTGAGCTACTCGTGAGAAGCTTAACTAATTTGCACCCTTAATTCAGGAAGGTAAAACATGAGATTTTAAAGTTTATGTACTATTTTTGACACATATCTAAACTTCATGAAGTAAAATACATTTTTTGTTATTTTCTTTTACTAGGTGGTGTATATATTTACTAATCAAATTTGTTGTAAGAGAAAATAATTCAAAGGTATCTATAGACGAGAATTTTGCCAATTTTGTCGGATATATCAAAAGGAAGGTATCTTTAGAGTAGACCTATTAAAATAGACTAATCTCAACTAACCATGCTAACTCAACAAGAAAAAAACTATATGTCGAATCAATCTTAGATCAAGTTACATTTTTACCAAATTAAGTTATTATAGTTTTAGTCTCAAATCAACATTTATCCTAGGCAAATATTACGACCCATTATGTATCATCATCAATATTATTATTATTATTATTATTATTATTATTATTATTATTATTATTATTATTATTATCTGATAGAACCAAAATAATAAAAGTAAATAAATCAAGGCATAATAATTTTTAATATTGAAATCCCTAATCAGAGGAGGCAAAAAATCATAGGATCTAATTTGAAAAAATTTTAATAGGTAAAAATATTTTGTTAACAAAATTTGTAATACATATAAATATATTACTATTTTTATTTATCTCTTTCATTTAGTGATGATCCATCTTCTTTTAAGTTTTATTATTTATCTTCTGCATCATATCAATTTTTTAAATAGATAATCATCTCTATATTCTCATGTTTGATAAATAGACATTTATCATCTAGAATATCATATTTGATATTTATTGTAATATTAGTAATTTATAATTCAAATTAATATATTTATTTAGTTATAATAATTATTTTATGTATATTAAGTCATAATAATTATTTGTATATTATTATTTTACTCATTTTTAGGTTTAATGATAATAATTTTCTCACATAATTTTTATTATTTTTTAAATTTAATTGTAATTATTTATTTTAATAAATTTGTGTAATATATATTGACAATATTATTTATCTATAAACTCATTAATTTTAACATTAAAAGTTATTTATTATTTTTTATAGATATAATTGTAATATAATTAAAGTTATATTTAATATATACAAACATGCATTAACCAATTAATCATTTATTATTTATTATATCTTATCAAGCTAATAGACTAACACTTATCAACTTGATCTTTTATCAAATCATACCATTATTATTATTGTTTTTCATGTTAAACTCAATCTCAAGTCAAACAAAATTATATTAATCCTATGCTAATGTATAAAACCCAATTGTTTTTACAACTCTACTTTAAAAGAGAATTTTATCAATTTTATTAGATGTCTCCAAAAGAACCTTAGGTAACTTTTGATTCATGAAATCCATTTCACATTATGGGGAATATTTTAAGATAATATCAAATTTTTATGTATGGTTCAAAATTAAATGAAGTATTTATAAGAATAAGAATATTAATGAGAATGTTTTTAGGCTAATATTTTCTTAAAATATTCTCATGAGAGGGTAGGTATCCTATATTCTTATGTTATAAAAATATTTTAATAATATAAAGTGATTATTTAGTCTACTCTTTCAAACCTTACCATTTTATTTTACTTTCACTTATTATTGTTGACTATTCTTCAGCACCATCTACTATCATTGCCACCCAACACCACGGCTATCACCCATAACCGTAATTGTCATCTATGCTATTAACTATCACACACAATCATTGACCATTATTATTTACCATTTATTATCATTCACCATCGCTTATCTCCACTCATAACTGTTGAACACTAATTATCATTTTTTACTACTACCTTCTATCATCCACTATTATTAACTAGTACCTATCACTGCTCATTATTGTTAATCATCACTTATTGTTGTCCATTGTCATTGGTCACTACACCCTGTTGCCTACTATTATTAATCACCCTTTATTACTATCTAATATACTTTAGCACCTAATTATTAATAAGAATATTTTTGGTTATCCAACAATATTTCTAAAAATACATAAATTAATTAACATAGCAATATGACATTCCTAAAAATCATAATATTCTTGAGAATATATTTTTTGGCACGTTAGTATTATATTTTTACCAAATTTTTAACAATATTATTACTATTATTTTATTCTCACTCTTTCACCTACACTATATTAAAAGGAGAGTAATATATAAAAAAAGAAGAACCGGACTTCACTCTACCCCGCGCCTTCTAATATTAGAGGGAATGAAAAACAAAAACGGACGTAAGTTTCCATTTGTAATCTTCAATTGAATACCCACTAGCTAGGTACCAAATTATGCCAAATATTTTTCTAAAATAATCAATACAAATAAGTTATGCATATAGCAATGGAATTTGAACACTCAAGATTAATAAAAAAAACTTTTAAAGAAATTTAAATCAAACTTTTCACTCAAAAAAAATAAATATACAATAAGTAATAATTTGTGTGAAAAAATAAAAAATATAACCATTAAAAAATATGAGTACTAAAATAATTAAAAGTAAATAAATTTGATGCCCAAGATAAAATTGACAAAGTCACATGTCAAAATAGGTTGGATCTAATGGATCAGTCTAAAATTGGTATAATTTTGTCTAATTTGATATTAATACAAAAAATAATAATAATAATTTGACTTGACAAATGAATGAGATTAGTTGGTCCGATTTGATAGAGGATTGGAATTGACTAGTATTAATTCGTTAGCTTAATAATATTAATAAATAATAAATTATTAATTTATTAATGAATGTATATATATTAAATTTATAATTTAAATATATTAAAAATTATAATTTAAGGTATATAATATTAAAATAATATATGAGTAATATTAAATAATTTTAATATTAAAATTAATGATTTACATATTTAATATTATTAACATATATTACATAAGTTTATAAAAATAAGTAATTACATTAAAATTAATAATTTTAGATATTTAATATTATCAATATATAATGCACAAATTTATTAAAATAAATAATTATATTAAACTTAAAAAAATAATATTATGCGAGATTAAAACTATCACCATTAAACCTAAAAATTAATAAAAATACTTACATAAAGTAATTATTATAACAAAGCATGAATAAAATAATTACTATAACTTAATAATTATAGTAATTAGAGTAATAAATTATTATTATTATTATAGCGACATAGTGATTTATATATATATATATATATATATATATATATATATATATATATATATATATATATATATATTATGAATTTAGTTAGCTGAATCTTTGTAACTATTTTAATTAATAGTGGAAATTTTTTTACTAGATCATGTGATTTTCCCTTCTTTAATTAGGAAGTTTTCCATGCTAAAAATTGATGTACCTTGATTTATTTTTTAATACTTAAGTTATATCCAATAATAATAATATAAGTTTTTAAATGATAATAATAAATTATATTAATAAAAATAATAATAGTGTTCTTAATAATAATTAATTTTAATTAACTAATAATGTGAAATTAGTAATAAATAAATAAATGATGTATGACAATAGTAAAGTATAACAAGTTATAAAACCTGTCTAAAATTGTCTAATAAAAGTCAATTTGAGATTGGGATTGTTGCAATCCAATTTGGTCTGAAATAGTTAAAAGGTAACCTAGCTTAAGATTAACCCAACGTACAATATTTACTAATTAGATTAGTCTAATAGGGTTAAGTTAACACGTTTTGACAAGTTTATTATGATAAGATGAATTTTTTTTATTAAAAATGAGTAAAATTATAATATTTAATTTAATACTTTTAAAAAGTAGATGCTAACTTTAAATATAGATACATGTGGGTGAGTTCTTACGGACATTAAATTTTACTCAATATATGGAATCTATTTAATGACTCATATTAATTTTTACATTTTTTAAGGAGACAAAAATTGTTTAATGTAAATTTAGGGATAGCAATGAGTTAAGTTTGGTTTAGCCTAACCCAAACCCTAAGATGGAGACTTGAAGCAAGCCCAAACTAAAAAAAAACCTAACATAATTAAACCTAAACAAAATTGAATTTTTTTTTCAAATATTTTTGTAGATCAAACTTAGTTGTATTCAGAAATCTAATTTCCACATCGAAGTCTAATAAATATAAATAGCAAGAGCAAATTAAGCTTGAACTAATACAAGCTACTAAATGTTTTGTCTAACTCAAAATGATGCCAGTTTTAAAACAAATGGTTGATGGTTAAATTGATACTAAATCCAAGGTGTGATTAGCTTTAGTACTTTGCTTAAATCTAACATTACATGCTATCACATTCCTATGCATGCTTACAACAAATAATAAAAAACAATAATAATAACAATAACAATGCCATATTATAGATATAGATTTGAGTTTAGGAATTGGCACATTAAAATAAATCACCATCACCATCTGGTTCACTTGGCTAAGAGGAGATTGTGGTATAAGTGATGGTTTCAACTTTTTTACCTTAAAAAACTCATATAAGTTATTTTTTTAGAATTCCTCAATAAGGGATTCCTTACCTTAAAAGATTCATATGAGTTGTTTTCTCGGGATTCCTTAACAAGTGATTCTATTGCCCCTTAACTCAGAACATCAAGCTCACATCTTGCTGGAGTATTCCTTGTAGGCTTATAGTCTTACAAGACAATCATAATTTCATAAAACATTACTTTAAATATATTAATGTTGGAAATGCATACTACATACCATGATTAATGAAAATTGCTATTTTCCCTTCTTACAATTTTACACATTAGACGCTGATGAAATAATTTACTTAAAATTTGCCTCAAGGCCCTCAACAATTTTAAATTCTGCAGCATAGGAACTTATGATAATCATATAATTAATGTAGGTAAAAAGGTATATTAGAAATTTAAAAATAAAAGGACTATTTTAATCAAAGCAAATGATAATTAGATGAGAAATGAAGCATGCTACAAGATATTAATGATGCTAACTAAATATTTGAACAAAGTGGGGCATATTTAAAATTGATGCAACACAAGATAAAATAAGGATGATGAAGTTCAAAAATTGATGCTAAACTTTTGAATTTGCTATTAACAATTGCATCAAAATATCCAATTTAGAGTTAGTTGCAAAAAAATATAAGTTGTCAAGGAGAACAGGATAAAATTTTTGAAAAATATACTTATGAAACATTAGGCACAAGGAAGATACACATAACACAACCTTTCACATCAGAATTAGGCATGCTTAGATATATTTTTATTTTTAAAAACTATTTACAAATTTAAGGAAAAATAAAGAATAGAAAATATTTAGTGAAGCAAACAAGCAAAAGTTTCATTTGATCACAAAATTTGCTATCAAGAAGAAAAGAACAAGTTCAAAAAATATTTAAAACTTGTTCTTATTTTTATGTCTTTAAGTTTTAAAAACAGTTTTTAAAAGCAAAATCTAAAAACACATTGCAAAACAAATTTTTTAGTGCTTTTGTTTTTAAAAGCAAGAAATTTTTAAAAATAGAATACAAATAGATGTTTTGCTTACAAAGGATAATTTTAACAAATGATTTGCAGATAATTTTGATTTTAATGGAGAACTTTTCAAAAACACAAATCCCAAAAGTATTTTTCTTCCTTTTCTTCTCATGCCATAAAATAGAAGAAATGCAAAATGAATGGAATGGATGGAAGCTTAGATTTTAATTTGTTGAGTCAATTAGGGTTACAAATAAACATAAAATTTCAAAAAAGAACTAATGATCGCCTATCTTTCAAAATTAGTATGTAAAATAACATTTCACCTTAGAAACTGAAAAAAAAAACAAATTTTGATAAAAAACTTATGCATACCAGAAAAAATTGCTAATGAAAGGATGTAGCACACCTTTTTCTAATTATAGCATGTAAGTTTATTCCTTAGTGCTCCACATCCTTATCCTATTGTGAGTTCAGAATGTATGCCACACCTTCTTCCTTTTTGAGTTACTATATGGCTTCAGGGTTTTGTGGTTGTGATTCCACAATCAAAATTTCAATTTTTGAATTCATAACTAAAATCAATTATAAGACATCAATGAATTTGAACAAGAGTGAAATGGATTTGGGCCTTTTCCTAAAATAGAATAAATAGAAAATAAGATAACCTTCAAAAGGTTATTGAATTTTTAAAGCCTGATTTTTTGGTAGAACAATGTAACTTGAATTCATGACAGTATAAACCCTAACTTATTGGATTCAATTAAAGAAGAAAAATATTTAATAATATGAATCATCCTAGCAAAAAATGGAGAAGCCAAGAAAATAACATCAAAATGACACTAACCTATTATCATGTTGTAATCTTCCATTCTATTTTTGGAATTATAGATTTTTTACTTAGTGATTACCTTTAGTTCTATTAGTATCTAATTAATAATATAATTAAAATAAAAAATTAAAAATAATAATAAAAAATAAAAAATTTTTAAAAAAAGCCAACAATCTTCACCTCCTTTACACTACCTTTATAATGCATGGTGGATTAATCTTTTTGGAGATAGTAGTTGATAAGGAGCTCATTTTTCTCCTTTAATTTGCAAAATATAAAAAAAATTTACCCTTCTTTCTAACTTAACATGCACAATAGGTGATGGTCTTTTGATTTTTTAGCAAGTTAGTCAAAAAGAAATCTTTAATACAAATTTGCTAGCCAATTCTTTTCTTATAAAAAACAAAACAAAAGCTAGTTTGAATTCATTTAAAAAGGAGAAGAGAATAAAAAAGAAAGGAAATGAGGCAACTAAAAGAAAGAATACAAGAAGATAGATAGATAGAAAGAAATGAATAAATAGAAAAAAATTTCATCCTCAAATGCACGTCTTTTGCTCTTTTTTCCAAAAATCTCACATTGGATATATTAAAATCCTCACTTTTTTGAAATTTCACATACAACTTTAGTTATAAAGGTAAATTTTATTCTCATTCATAAAGTATAAATTGCATATTTCCCTTTTTTTATTTGCACCAAGTGAAATCATACATCTCACTTGTTATAAAACAATTTTTTTTGTTGTGAGTATAATAAAAAGAGTAAAAAAAAAATTTGAAGAGATGAAGTAGTTAAAATGAAGGAAACAAAATAAAAATTGTCACTTTATTTGTTGAGAACTATCGTGATGCTTCATTGCATCGAAAGGAAGAAATGAGAATCATAAAAGGAAGAACCCGAGTTTGCAAAGGAAGAAGAAAGAGGTGTGAAGCAGTAAGGGAAGCAATTTGACTCAAAAAGATAAGAGAGAGATTCTTTAAAAAATAATAATAATGAAAATAGGATTGGATGGCACCAATAAAGCTGCTGTGCCCTTCCATCCTACCTTTATTTTTTCATTTTTGTTAAAAAAATTTAATATTTAATCTATTTTATATGTGAAATTAAGATATTATTTTTATATAATTCCTATAACAAAATAAATTAAAATAATATGTAAGCTTAGTTTATTTTAAAATTCTTTCAAGTAAAAGATATTTTAAAGTTTAAATTAGGTAAGTCGATTAAAATAAAAAAAATATAAATATTATTACACATAAAAATTATTTTATATTTAATAGATTAAACTCATAAAATAAAAAAGCAATGTCATCCTTTGAAAAATAATAAATAAAAGAGAAATAGCTAAATGTGTGAAGCAAAAACCAAGAGAAGAGGTAAGAAAATAAGATGGGATGGCACATGTATTGCACCATAGCCTTCCCATCCAAAGCCTTTTTTAAAAGTTCTTCTGTTATTATTATTATTAGGTATTATTTTGGTTTTTCTTTTATTAGCTTTTAGTTCCACATTTTTTTAACTTATCGTTGGCTATTTATATGATATAATGTTATATGGATCATTTAGTGACCTGATTTTGATGAATTGATAAAATTCATTTAGAATTTAATTCTAGTTTTAAACTAGTTTATCTTATACACATTTTTATAAATTTTAAATTTTGTGATGATGGAAATAATATTAAAATTAATTGCAAGTATAATAAATATAATTTTAACTTTTTTGAGTAATTTTTTTATTCAGATTTGGTTATGAAGCTAGACAAATTTAATACTTTAAAATTATGGAATAACATTAAAACTAATTGCAAGTGTAATAAATATGATTTTAATTTTGTTAAGCAATTTTTTTATTCAAATTTGACCATAAAGTTGAATAAATTTAATACTCTAAATTAAAAATTATTGATTTGATATTTCTAAAAATAAATAAATAAGATTACTT
Organism: Sindora glabra; assembly: GCA_020226215.1. Classification (NCBI taxonomy): domain Eukaryota; kingdom Viridiplantae; phylum Streptophyta; class Magnoliopsida; order Fabales; family Fabaceae; genus Sindora; species Sindora glabra. The sequence goes on along the minus strand of CM035234.1, from coordinate 35,004,070 downwards.
AAAATAATTTTTTATCTTGTTATTTTAATAGTTATATTACAATCACTTTATTCAAAATTTTTAAAAATAATAAAATTTATACTTATAACATATCGAAATTAAATAATTCAATTATAGGTGCAATCATAACAATACTTAATATTATTGAAGTATTTTATTTCATTCAAATGCTACTATGAAGTTGGATGAATTTAACAATTAAATTAATTAAAATTAAAATAATCATATTATTATTTTTATAAAATCTTACAAACAAAATTAATTGGAATATGTAAGTATTGTCATAGCATTAAAAGAGTGGTGTTTAAATTTGTTTTTCTTTATTTTTGTTTAAAAAATGTATTTTCATAAATACTACTTTATAGCAATTGTCAAGGGTATATATATTGTCCTGAATAGTAAAAGCTCTATGCTACCTACTCTTATAAAGATCATATATCATTTTGATATTATAAAATGTAAGGTATGATATACTAATTATATTATTAGAAAAATATACATATATCATAATAAGGAATATAATTTATTTAAAAAAAATAAAATTAGAATAAATAAGTAATTGTTTTATAAGTGGACTTTATAAAATGTTAATATCTCCTCTATATATAATCAATTTTCAAATTTAAACTTTAAAAGTGCAAACTTATCTTTAAGTATTCCAATCACACCATTTATAATGGTTGGCGTTGATTTTCTTTCCTTTTTGTTTATATGTCAATATTCGAGTAAGCATGAAATAGTCTGCCTCCCACCTGTATGGCGGGGCACGTCACAATAAATTCCATTCTCTAAAAGATTAAATAAGATTTGATTTAATCTCGTGGGATTTTTGAAAGCTATGAAAACGCATGATGGCTTCTTCTTCCTCTACTTGGAGCGACCCTGAAGCAAAGCTCTAACTTGAATGAAGCCAGGGGAAAGCCAAAAACTATAATTTGGAAGGGTTGTAATATAAATTATTAAGGATTTCAATGAAAATTGTTAAATTTAGGGGGCTTGAATGTAAATTTTCCTAGAAAATACGGGGAAAAAATTTCATAATGAGCTTCACCCTCAATGAAGCTGTTTTTGGCCGTTCGCGAAGGACAAGCAAGAAAGGGGAGAAGAAGCAGTCGGTTACCAACTAGACCCGAAAACAAATTGGGTTTTCGCAGGTTGAAACCGGACCCAAAGTATTAAGAATGGATCCACTTTGGATCAAACCCCCCAGGTCAAATATCCGATGGGTCTGATAAAACCAACGGGTTTGGACTTTTTTGCCATTCTTTTACTTAGTGCTCGATAGTTCGTTAATAAAGTTAAATTATACATACATTAAATTTTACTCAATACATAATAAAATTACCCTACATTTATAATTTAAATTTAAATTTAATTTATCATTAATGTAAACTATCTTTTCACCATTATTTACTCATATATTACTATATCAATAAAAATTATTAAGAGGCAAAATAAATAAATAAAAATCATCCTTTACCATCGATAAAATTTTGTAATTATTATTTTTTTAATAATATTTTTTTCTCATTCATTGACAGTAACAGTGGAACAAATTTAAACTCCATCAATTATAATATTTAATTTAATACTTTCATCCATCTCTTTGATTGCAAATCTTCTCTACGTTTACAAAAATCTTCAAGAGAAATGTCCGCAACTGCAACCAGGAATAAATACAAGGTAAAACTGCAAACGCAGAGAAAGACAAGCATTGTAATGGAAATATTTTCCTCTGGGGATGCTGAAGCTTCAAATGACCATGAAACTAGGATTCTTAAGCTGCCACCTTTGATTATCAAGCCCACTAGTTATTGTAGACTTTGTCAAACTTTCACTCTCTTGAAAAGATTATCAAGCCTGCTAGTTCTCGTAGACTCTGTCAAACATAACTCTTGTCTCGATAACTTCAAAAAATCTTCAAGCCCACCAGCCAGGGTAGAGTTTGATATCAGTGAAGCTCTCAGTAGGTTTAAAGCCTGCATATCAAAAGAAGCCATCGAATGCAAACTAGATAGAAAAACAAGTTTCACATCAATGGTTTTGGGCTAGAAATCGAAAGAGCAATTTTCTGTTTGGGAGAAGAAAGATCTAAGAAAAGGAATAGAGGTATATTGCCAAGAAATGGGAATATAACCATTTATTTCCTTTCCTTTCCTTTCGTTATCCCTAATTCTAATTCTCCCCTGCTGTCAAACAAACCATAAAAGCTTACCTCAGTCTCACCAATGCTAAGAACCCTAATCTCTAAATCATTAAGTGGAAGCCCCAATTCATGCAAGAAGAAAAGGCAAGAATCAGAAGCCATTGGCCTCACTTTTAGATCATCCTCTATAGCAAAGAATGCCGGCCTCTTCACAAATCCCACAAGACTTGTTCCATCTGGGGATCTCGGATCCAGATTGACCAGCTGCCTTGACTCTGCCATCGAAACTGTCATTGACTGGGCAATCACTCCTCCCTCTACTTTGACAACGGTGTATAACGCAGGGGTGGGCAAATTTGGATTTCGATTTCAGTTTGTAAATTAATTAATTATTTTAAATTAATTATCTTCTTAAATATATCACAATTGATTGAAATCATTACTTAAATCGTTATTAACTGAATTAATCAATTATAAACGATTGAAAGTGGTTTAAAATAATTAATAATTTTAATTTTTTTAATTTATAGAAAAGTTTATAAATCTCTTATTCCTTTATATTTTAAATAAAATATAAAAAAATAAATAATTTAAAATAAAATTTTCTTAACTTTATGCTTCAACGTTTGTATTTTATTTAAAATTTGATGAGATAAATTTAAATTTGAATAAGTATTAAGATTTTTTTTTAGGAGGGAGATATTTGAAAACAAGATTTTAAAATTGGAAAATGGCTTGTAAAAATTGAGGAAATGAAGAGATAAACAATAAATGACCTTAAAATGCATTGTATAAAATAGATTCTTAAACTTTATAATAATTCGATCGATTATGATTTAATATAGGCGAAAATTTTCAAACTTGCAACTGATAAAAAAAATCAAAAGTAAATAAAAATTATTTAAATTTAACTATTTATTATAATCAATTAATTTAAACCGATCGAATGTAAAATGATTCAATCAGGATTCGGTTAATTTAAATCAGTTTGTGACATTTTGCCCACCGGTGCACATGAATACCCCTCTCTGTGTTTCAATCCCTATACCATACCAAATTGAGGTGCAACACCGGGATTGAGTAAAACATCAAGTGATTTTATGCGCCATGAAGAATCCAAGGTCTCAGCACTTTTTTACAAGTTATCAGCACATCCAACATTAGAGTTGCTTCCCAGAAGCTTTACAATGGACCCCAAAGGTATTGTGAGAAAACTAAACATGAAGTCAACAAAATCTTCCTTGGCTTCTACAAATGCTACTTTGTTTCTGCATTTACTTCTCACTACTTTGACCTTCATTTTACTGCTGTTGGTTGTAGCTCTAATATTGACAGTAGATGCATATGGATTCAATACAATATCTTTCATGGCACTATCCGTTAAGAATGTACTTGTCGGAGACTCATTGGAAGTCAAGGCATACTTCAGCAGCTTCAAAATCTACGACGTCAAATGAAGAAAAAATAGGCTGTTTTAGTGAAAAATATCAACATTTCTAGCAGACGAACATACAGCCCACGTCACAAATACAACTTTAAAATGAAAAGAGTAGATTACATTTAATTGCCTGGATGTTTGATGAAATTAGAGAGACATATCTATTTGTACTTTAATATTATTTCATCACTAACTCAGCTCTTACCTTGAATTTTAAAGTACTGTTTTTAAAAACAGTTTTTTTGGTTCTTAAAAGCAAAAGTTTTTGTTTTGCAAAATATTTTCAAATTTTATTTTTAAAATTATTCCTGAAATTCTTCTTTTAAATACAAAAAAACAAGAATAAGTTTCATATGTTTTGTGAACATATTTTTTTGTTCCTAATAGTAGTTTTATAATTAAATGAAACTTTTACTTATTTGTTTTACCAAATATCATCTCACTACGAGAATAAGGAGCAACAACGACGATGTTTTTAGCGGTAACAAAAATTCAGTCGTCGCTAAAAGTATTTCTGACGATAATATTGTCAGTAAAAATAATGTGACTTTTTAGAGGGAATTAGAAAATTGGGCGGGAAGAAATTAGATTTTTAGCGACGACAAAAGTCATCGCTAAAAGCCTAAAAAATTTTCGGTGGGAAAATTTGGCCTTTGTCGTCGCTAAAAATGCAAGACTTTCAATGACGACAGTGTTGTCGTCGCTGAAGGCTCACCCTTCAGCGACGACACTGCATTGCTAAAAGTTCCCACTTTCACTAACGACACTGTCGTTGCTAAAGAGCTTGGCCGGAAACTTGGCCCGCCTTTCAGCGACGACATTGTCATCGCTAAAAGGCTAACCCTTCAACGACGCCAAAATGTCGTCGCTAAAAGCCTAGTCCGAATTCCGAGACAAGGCTTTAGTGACGACATTGTCGTCAGTGAAGGTTGGGACTTTCAGCGACGACAATGTCATCGCTGAAAGTGACTCAGTCGTCGCTGAAGCTTTCACCGACAACCGAAATTTTTAATCGTCGGTGAAAGTTTCGGCTATTTATTTGCGGCATCTCCTCCCTCCTTATTTGTGCGTTTGAAAATTCTAGACCTGAGGTAAGTTCCTGAACTTTCTCTTTCTTTTAATTTTTTTTATTTTAGTATATTTAATTTTTATATATGTTGATATGTATTAATTTTGTATGTTGTATCTTTTAATTTGTTAGTTATTATTAGCACTTATCTTAGTTTGTAGAGATTATTGAGAGTTGATCAGTAGATTTTTACAATTGAGATACGTGAATAAAAAGTTATAATATTTTAATTGTGTAATAATATATTTAATTTACTCAAATAGTTTGTAATGAATTAATAGAATTGATAGTATGTTTAATTTAATATGAAATTTCGTATTATTTAATTTTGTATGTTGTAAATTTTGAATTTATTTATGTAAATTTAACTTAGCATAAAATTTGTAAATATAAATTTTATTATTATTATATATCCCTCAAATTATAATTTTGAAGTATACAATATATGTGTAGATTATTCAATTAGACTAATATAAGATAAAATAGTTATGATATTTTATTCACAAAATCTAAAATTTGTGATGCAATTTAGGAAACTTCAAATTTACTAGATTCGTTGAAATAATGTAAGATAGAAAATTAGAATAAAATATATAAATTTATCTTAGCAAAATAAGAGATTACAATAATATAATCTCTTTTTTAAATTAAGATTAAAACTTAACAGTTCAAATTATATTATTTACACCACATACTAAGAAAAATTCAATTAAACTAGTGACCACATGAAAATAAAATCCTAACAATCCAAATTATGATATCTGCATTACATAAAAAATAAAAATTTTAAAAAACTAGGAAGTCCGCATGAAAATTACCCTCTTCTTGGATAAAACTACATTTACTTAAATAAAAAAGCTGAATTGTGCATCTTGTAAATAATATACACCTTATAAAACTAAACTTACTTAAATTTACAACTAAGAAGTTCGTATTCATAATATACACCTCTCTCTAAAGAAGCTGAATTGTGCACCTTATAAATATAGTAGAGTAGGTTATACGTTTGAATTCCCACAAGCTTATTGTGAAACATAACAGTTGTTATGAATATTTAGAAAAATCAATAATCTACGTAATAAGTTACTTAAATAATAGTACTAACATTTAAACAACGATACTCATAAATTGTTGTATCGTTAATTTTAATTATTGTAAATATATTTTTATAATAATTTTAAATAGAACTGCATTTGTATTTAAATTATAAGCTTAGACCCGTTCAAGGGTTGGTTGTTCTCTGAACATCAATCAACCCTTGAATTATCCTGAAAAGTTGGATAGTTTGCGATATTATCATGTAGTTATTATTAACAATTTATCCGGCTCTTGTTTGATATTGTAGGAATATCTTATCATCCTAACTACTCTTCGGATATAAACTATACAAGCGTATAGTTTAGGCATTTGGAGAACTATAGGGAGATGCTGCCGAAATTTTTGCACGAATCAAACGATAAGCGTGGATAAATTGGAGAAAATAATAACTATAGAAATATCTCGAATGGGATAGGACCCTACCCTTCAAAGTGGGAGTGATATGGTGCATTTAGGGTGATTGTCAAATATTAATTAATAAACTTTATTTCACCTAAAGCAATTTTTTTCCTATTCAGTGATACAATGTCTGTCGATAAAAGTTGGATACATCTACCAAATCAATTGTCGAATGAGTATTGGAATGGTGCAGTAAAATTTGTTCAAAAAGCCAAAAACTTTATTGATGAAAGAGGTTTGGTAAGATGCCCATGCAAAAAGTGTGTGAATTTAATATTTCAGACATTACCAACATTAGAGGCACATATTATAGATAATGGATTTCATCCATTATACATAAATTGGGTACACCATGGTGAAGCAGATGTTTCGACTTCTAGAGGAACTCGAGGGATATCTCCTAACAATAAAGATGAGCTGACAGATATTATACATGATTTCATTGGCCCTGAGATACCTGAAGTTGATTTTCACAATGACAAGTACAAGGGTGAGAATGTGGCTGACGGAGACATTAGAACAAATTATAGTAACTGTGATAACTTGTTCGAGCAAGTAGAAATAGAATTGTATCCAGGTTGCACAACATTTTCAGCCTTGAACTTCTTGGTGAAACTTATGCATTTGAAGGTTTTGCATAAGTGGACAAATAAGTCATTTAATACTCTTCTTCGGTTATTAAAAGAGGCACTTCCAAATGATAATAAATTGCCTGAATCGTACTATGGCGTAAAGAAATGGCTTAAAGTTAGGATTGGAGTATGAATCAATCCATGTATGCAAATATGATTACGCACTTTTTTGGAAAGATCATGCTTCTAAAGATAGTTGTCCAATTTGTGGAAAGAGCCGATGGATAAATAAAACTACAAAAGGAAAGAAGGTGCCCTAAAAAGTGGTTCAATATTTTCCATTAACTCCTCGATTACAGCGTCTATATCGATCGAGACATAATACAAAGAACATGATATGACATCACACTGGAAAATCAAAAGAAGAGGGGGTAATGCGACATTCCGTGGATGGAAAAGCCTGGCAGGAGTTCGATAAGAGGTATCCTAATTTCTCCGCTGACCCAGGAAACATTAGGTTAGGTTTAAGTGCAGATGGATTTAATCCTTTTGGTGATAGGAACCTATCCTACAGCATGTGGCCAGTGGTTATGACTACTTATAACTTGCCACCATAGGTATGCATGAATCAATCTTTTTTCATGTTGACCCTATTAATCCCAGGGCTGCAATCGCCGGGTAAGGATATCGATGTCTTCTTACACCTGGTTGTAGAAGAGTTGAGGGATCTCTAGGAGAGAGGAGTTAAAACTCGAGATGCGAATACAAATATGGTGTTCAATATGCGGGCAGCATTGCTTTGGACTATAAATGATTTTCCTGCTCGAAATAGTTTATCCGAGTGGAGTGGGCAAGGATACAAAACATATTCTACATGTAATTTGGATACTCTGTCAATTCAAGTTAGAGGAAAAATAGCTTACGTTGGTCATCGCCATTGGCTTCCAATAAGTCACACATGGAGAAATAGGAAAGAATTCAATGGGAGGTCGGAGAGGAGAGCCCCTCCTCGACCTCTTACCAATAATGTTATCATGGAACAGTTGGGTAAGGTGTCACAGAGACTTCCAGGAAAACATGCTCAATTTGGTGGTGTAAAGCGAAAGAGAGGTGCCGACGAACTTAATTAGAGTAAGAGAAGTATATTTTTTAATCTCCCTTATTGGCTAACAATGAACTTAAGACATAACATTGATGTGATGCATGTTGAGAAAAATGTATGTGATAGCATCTTGGGTACATTATTGGAGATTGAGCACAAAATAAAAGATACAGACAATGCAAGACGAGATCTAACAAACATGAAGATAAGACCTAACTTGCATCTGTATGAGCAGAGGGGTCAACTTTTCAAGCCGTAATCTGGATATACGCTTAACCAAGAAGAACAGAAACAATTTTGCCAATATATAAAGAATGTGAAATTTTCAGATGGATTTACTAGGAGTCTTTGTAAGAATGTCATAGATCGTGACCTGAAGTTAAAGGGGTTGAAATCACATAATTGTCATGTTATTATGCAAAGACTGTTAGGACCAGGAATTCGGGCTTTCTTGCCAAAGGAATTATTATATCCACTTGTTGAGCTATGCAACTTCTTTAGTCAAATATGTGCTAAAACTCTCAATAGGAAGGATATTCTGCAAGCCAAACAAGATATTATCATTATTTTGTGCAAGCTTGAGAGAATATACCCCCTAGCATTTTTTGACATAATGATTCACTTGGTAATGCATTTGCCAGACGAAGCATTGAAAGGAAGACTCGTTCATTTTCAGTGGATGTATCCATATGAGAGGTATATAAAAAAGTTAAAGGATTATGTCCAAAATCGTGCTCAACTGGAGGGTTCAATTGCAGAAGGATATATTGTTGATGAGGCATTAACATTTTTCTCTATGTATTTGGAAAGAGTGGAAACTAGATTCAACCGACCTGATAGAAATCAAGATGTAACACCTAGTCAAACAAGAAGGACATTGTCGGTGTTTCGATTCCAATGTCGATCGATAGGGAAAAAGATTATTTCTCATTTCGATAGGAAGGATTGAGATGTTGGAGTATGGTACATCTTGAATAATTATACTGAGATTGAAAAATATCTCCAGTAAGTAACTTAAATTTCAGTTGTGTTCTTCTCCTTTATGTGATTATAATAGATTAAAATTGTTATGTTCTATAGTGAACATCGATTGAAACTTGAACGAAGTGGTGCTGAAAATATTGAAAATTTACAAAGAACCAAATTCCCCTTGTGGTTTTACTCGAAGGTAAGGATTTTTTTCTTCCCAAATTCATTAGACGAATATCCTAAATATTGTTCATTTCTCTTGCTAATCTTTCAATTTAATTCTTGGAACAATTGCTACTTTTTTAGACGTACTATTTATATAGGAACAGTTCCCTAGAGGCTACTAAAGAGTTACTATCATTAGCCTCCGGTCCCAGTTTCACTAACATGATATACTCTGCGTGTATTGTGAATGGAGTTTGCTTTGTAGTCAAAACTTAAGATAAGAAGCATAAAATGCAAAATAGTGGCATTTCTATTCCGGGGACTGATGGTAACATGTTCTATGGTGTATTAGAAGAAATAATTGAGTTGACTTATTTAAATAAGTACAGTATGACTTTATTTAAATGTAAGTGGTATGACACTGATCCTACAAAGAAGAAACTTTATATTGACAAGAATATCACAAGCATCTCCATTAATGGACAATGGTACAAGGATGATCCTTATATACTTGCTACTTAAGCAAAACAAGTTTTTTACACTGAAGATCTCCTTAATGGACTAAATTGGAAGGTCGTCCATAATATGGTGCATCGCGATATATGAGATCTACCCAGTGATGGAAATAATGCACAAGACCTGTTATTTTTGCAGGATAGTAACTCATCTAACTTCAACCTCATAGTTGAATTGGGAGATTTTGATCTAGTACATCTAGATAATGAAAGAAATAGTCCTTCAATCATTCCAACGTACAGGAATGTTAGATCTGGTGCTCATGGAAAAGACACCTTCATCGATGATGATGAGAGCCTTGAAGACAAAATAATTGATGATATTTGGATGAGGAGCCCACACAATCTGATAATGAAGGAGAAATCGATGACCATGAGTCTGTTAGATTCATCGACACTGATTCTAACTAGGGATAAAATAACATATTCGAACTACAACTTATAATTGTGTAAGCATGATTATTAAAATAATCAATATGATTGTAAAAAGTTGAACCACTTGATCGTTCAATTTAACATTGAATTCTCTTTAATTACTTGTATAATATGTATTATTTTAGTTATGGTGGATGTCGAGGCACGATATCACGGTGGTGATGCTAAAGGCAATCCACCAGATCGACCCACCCATATTCCATCACAATGCTAGGGATTAGGTATTTATTATTAATTGTGCATATCTAAGCTTGATTAAATATTATGTTTATTGTATTGATATTTTTCTTTATTAATTGAAGTAGCAGCTGCGAGACAGAGGGGACTAAATAGGTCCCTAAGACTGCACGATAAGATAGGTAGGGGTGGAAGCAGACCGGTGCCTGTATAATTTGATACGACTAGTACATGGCATGTGGTTGGTGAGAATGCCAGCCATCTCCCTCGTGATATTGGCAACATGATCCGCACCCACGTGCCGCCTTATTATAAGTCATGGCAAGCTATACCTCAGCAAATCCGAGATAGAGTTGTGCAAGAGGCTTGCGTAAGTATCCATTTCCTCCAACTGTTGAATTAATGTCTTAGATTGAAATTTCTAAATATATGACTCATAAATTTATTAAATGTCTTTTAATGCAGTCCTACTTCGAGTTCCAGGGCATCTCTGAGGATGATCGGGATAGAGCGCTCTCTGATTTGATGCGAACTGCTACCGACCTATACAGAGATTGAAAGTATAGGTTGAATAAGCATTTCTTAGAGCATAGAGGCGATCGATAACAGGAGTATGACTTGGATCGAGCTCGATATTGTGTGCCTCAATCTGTCTCACCGCAAACATGGCAGAGGTGTGTGAACTTCTTTGATAGTGATGAGTACAGGGTAAGTATGACATTTTATGGTATTATGTCAGTATTTCATAATTAGTAAATTGTGAACATAAAAATTTAACTTTTTCCTCTTAATTTGCAGGAGTTATCTGCGAGAAATGCAAATAATAAAGCACAAAAGGTCGTGAATGACCGACATGGGTCAAAGTCTATTATTGCATATTACTTTGATAAGGTAATTTAATTTTTTTGTATCTTTTTTAAATGTATCCACTTGTTAAATAACATTACTACCCTTCATCCTTTTTTTCTATTACAAAAATTGAATAGAGAAATAAAGATACTGATAAGCTGCAGTCGGTTCCCGATAATTTTAGGGACTAACACACATATAAGTCAGGGGAATGGGTGCATCTGATCCCTCAGGGGCAACATGTAAGTTATTTGAATTTCATATTTTAAATAAAATTTTACGAATATATCTTGTAAGATAGATTTCTTATTAATTTTTTTTAATAATTTAAGGTAAGGATGACTAAGCTCATGACTCAGCATGTACAGTCTAGTGTATCATCCACTAGCTTACCTACGACTCCTGTACAGTTAGATGAGGCTGCCATCGCTGATAAGGTGCTTAGCACTCATCGAGGGTACAGAAAGGCTGTTAGGCGTGTACTTGCTGGTCAGTTTTATCATTCGGTGGGGGCTTCTAGCACGGGGACGAGCTCATAGACATGTCTCAGGTCGGTGAGTTGCAGGAGTAGTTACAGTAAAGTCGGGAGCAAGTCGAGCAGAGTCAACGGTTGATTCAGGAGCAGCAGCAGCAGCAACAACAGATTACACAACAGCAGCAGATGCAGCAGCAACTTGGGACTTATCTTACTGAGATGAGCTCAACCCTTAGACAACAGGGTATCGTCCTACCGCCGCCTTCATTTGCTATTGCTACACCGCCTGGGTCGAGTAGATTTGCACCTGCACCTGCCGCTCAGTCGCCACCGTCATTTTATCATCCTCGTTGCGAGGATGATGATGACGATGACGATGATGGTCTATCATGATATTTACACCTCCCTGCTTCCTCATAGTATATTTTGTATATGTATCTTTATATTTTTTATATGTACACATTTACATGGATGATGTATATATAATTTATTTATATAAATATTATTTTTACCATTACTTTATGAGTATTAATCTTTTATGTTGGATCAAATTGTTAGACATTATTAATAATACTACTGATATATTATAATTGTATAATTTATATTAAATTAAATTTAAAAAATTATTGAACCATTCAAGTTAATTAAAATAAAGAATATTTTAGATAATATATTATTTGAAATATATGACAATTTGAATTTAAATTTTTTAAAAATAATTCAAAAAATCTTTAGCGGTGACACTTATCGTCGCTATAGGGCAAAATGTCATCGCTGAATATTAAACTTTCAGCAATGACTTTTTACTTTTAGTGACGACTTTGTCATCATTGAAAGTCAGATCTTCAATGACGACTTTGTTGTCGCTAAAAGTCAAATTTTCAACGACGAATTTTTGCTTATAGCGACGACAAATGTCGCCGCTAAAAATTAAATTTTAAAATTTTTTAAATTTTAAAATTATTTTCTGCGACGACATTGTCATATCAAAAGGTCGTACTTTTAACGACAACAAATTATTTTCGCTAATGACCTTTTAAGGCACAGACCTATACCAACGATATTTTTAGTGACGACCGAATACTTTTTAACGACGACAAATGTCACTGCTAAAAGTATTTTTTGCTGTAGTGTCTATTCATTATTTTTCTTAACTTCAAAAATAGTTTTTAAATTTTAAAAAAATAATATTTTTTAAAATAAATTTTAAAAAAAATTTAAAATAAAAATGCAAAAACACATCCTCCAACTCCCTTTTCTTTTCTTCATATTTAAACACATATCGAGTGAGAACATAAAACAAACCCCCTTTTATATTATAATAACAAGAAGGGATGTCCACATATTTACATCATACCTTAGAGAGATTAATGTAATTTAACCAAATCAAATTTCGGTGAAGAAAAAGAATGAAAATTTATAAATTTGAACCAATAATTAGGAGTGCAAGTAAGTTAGACGGTGTATTAAGAGCTTACGGCTTAACTTATTTAAGATTTAATCCAACTTAACCTATTTATTTAAATAAGTTAAGCTTAAACTAATAAATTAACCTATTTAGATAAATAGGCAAATTTTTTATCTTCAGACTCAATTTAGAGACTTATCAAGTTGACCTATTTAATTATAAATATATTTATAAATAATATAATATAATATACATTATACATACGAATAATATTAAAATTTTAATATATATATATACATATATATAGGTCTAACTGAACTATTGGACAATTTTGATTCTTAAAAAGGTTTTTAATATATATTATAAATTTATTTATTAATATGTATATTATAATATAATATAATATAAATATATTTATAAATAATATAATACAATATATAGTATACATAAAAATGATATAAATATTTTAATATATATAAATAAATAGGCCTAATTAGGCTATTCAACAATTTGAAATCTTAAAAATTTTTAATCTATTGATAAATTTAAAAGTTTATTTATATAAAAAAAATTTAAATAAACTAACAAGTCAAGTTAAACTTTTTTAATAGGTCATGTTGAGCTTGAATTTTAGTCTTCTATAGATTAATAGGATAGAATCAGGTCAATGATTTAAAAAACAGACCTATCCTATTTATAATAAAATCTAACTTAACAAAACCTGTTTGCACCTATATAGATAATTGTAAGTTAATAACTTATCATACCACTAATCCAGACCTGATAAGATTTCCAAGCGTACCAAACAAAAGAATGGAAATTTAAAAAAAAAATGAAGAAGAAAAGAAAGAAAGAAAGAAAGAAAGAAAGAAAACATCATGTTGTGGGGTTTGAAATAGCATACCTCCCTAAGGCCAATGTCTTGGGAAACCTTCTTTGGCTTATTCAAGTCCGTGCAGCGATGTTGCAACAATTGCTGTATTGAAGTTACCAACGAACTGGGCACAATCCTAAGATCCTCAAACACTGGAAACAGCGACCCATTTTCTTTGACAAAAACCTCACCTTTGGTCTTTATAACTCCATTTGAATCCAAATTCTTGGGCACAGTCTTCATCAACTGGCCACAATTAGAGCACAACATGTTTGCAAAAGCACTCAATCTATTACAAGAAGCGCATACAAAATATTTCGTAATCGGGGTATCATCCACATTCAGTAACAGATTGGTGCAAAGTGCTTCACAGGGATTCCTCGGAGAGAGAAACATATTCTTGCAGATATCGTTAAAGAAATCATTTGTCTTAAAATTTTGAACACTTTGGTAGAGATTGTTGATGCTACCTATTACTGCTGGTGGGGGCAAATTCTTGTTGCCCACGAGGCGAATGATTGTACCGAGTGGCAGTGTGAGAAAGCTGAAGAGAGTGTCAACAAAATCCTTGGTTCCTTCAGCAGCCACCACTTTGTTTCTCTCTTTGTCGACCAAAATTTTAATAGGGAATTTTGAGTCTTCCTGGGAAGCCATGAAAACCGTAAATGGAAAGGAAAATACAGGAGAAGAAAAACAAAGAAATTGGGTCAACTCTGTGGAGTGGGAGTTTTCTGGGATTGGTAAAAGTTTCAACCCTTAATCCTTCCACGAGGACAAACTCTGGAATATGAAGGATTTGTATTTGTATCGTTTCAACTACAACTTTCAGGCTTTCGCCTTTTCCCCATGCCTGGTAGAAGACAGTGCAAAGAAAAATAGAAGAGAAGTTTAAAGTTTAAATTTTGAATTTTTTTTCCCGCTTAGTTGGAAGAATATGAAGAGAGAAGAAAAGGAATTATTATCATTTTTACCCATTAAAATTTTAAAATTTTTTAATTTTCTCTTTCAGTTAATTTTAAAAAATTTTCCTTTCTTCTCATTTTCATTTTAACCAAGCACAGGATTAATCATGAAGTAGCTCAGCTCGCGTGTTATTATAAAATTAATATAATTTATGCAATTAATAAATTATAATTTAAAGCATAAAGATATATGTGTAAATATATATTTTTTATTCTTTAAATTTTTCATAAAAATCTTCTATTTTATAAAAAATTTAATTTAATATAAGATATTAAAATAAATAATCAAATAAAAATTAAATTTTGATAAATTAGAAATTCAATTCTATTAAACCTACATATTTCAAAATTAGTTTAAAAGTAGAATAGTCATTTTTTTTTATCAATAAACATATCATGACTTATTATGCATGACTATATTATAAGCATTTATAAATAATTCATTAAAAATATAGAATATATTTAAATAATAATTTTTTATTTTACATTACATAAATATTTTACCTAAAGATAATTTAGAATTTGATGTGTTTGGAACATCAAATAATAAGAATATTAGTGAAATTATAAAATTAACAATTTAAAATTTAATATATTTTTAAATGCAGTAAAAAATCCGTTATAATAGTTATTAAATTTAACTAGCTAGAAGAGTAGTCTTGTAAATATAATATTTTTAAAATATTTTTTATAACATAAAAGGTATATATATATATATATACTACAAGATCTTTTAATAAAACGAAGTGATAATAAATATAAAATATATGCTTATATGAACATTATAAATATATTAGGTAAATTTGTAAGAACACTGTAATTTATAATATGAGTATATAGAAATGATTCAATATAAAATATATTTGAATAAAAATAAATAATTATAAAATTATTAAGATAAATATTAAAGATGATTTATTAGTGAATTAAAAAAATTATTTACGTAAAAGAGAATTAAAAATTAAATAGTTATAATATATTAAATTTAAAAAATAAATTATTTTAATAAAATGTAAAAATGATAAATATTATATTAAACATTTTTAATATTTTATTACATATTTTTATATAAATTTTTTGAAAGTTATATAAGAAAATTTTTAGGTGAAAGAGTTCTGAAAAATCGATATAAGTGGCTCGAATGCCGAAAGATGGTAAATTTCTTGGACCATCCTAAAGTTGGACCCAATTATATTCGGATCTTTTAATTTTGAAAAATTTACTTGAAGTTTCTTAATTGTGTCGCTGAAAGCCTGAAATCGCAGCCTCCTCTTTTAGCTTTAGCTTTCCGTTAAGAGAAGCCACATCCCGGTTATTAGCCCTTAAACAATTATTTTTAAAAAATTAAGAATATTAATTTTTTGAAATAAATAATTTGCATTTAATATAAAAAGACATTCTTATCCATAATTATAAAAAAATTTACATTTTGATCCTTGATGAATGAGAAAATACTAAACTATATTTATTTATTTCTTAGAGAAAAATCTAATTATATATAATAAATTATAATTATTTGCTTTTAAATTAAAACTAAATAAGTATAATAATATTAAAATATTGACATGATAATAAAAAAATTATATGAATATAATCATATCATTTCTAACGAATTGTATAAAAAAGAAGAGTATATATATATTTTATTTCATAGAGAATAATAGAAAATGTATTAAGAAAATTATTAATCTTTTATTAAATAATATATTTTGAATTAAAAAATAATACATGTTAAAAAAAAAAGAAACTTTAGAATGATATTACTTATGAAAGATATGTTATACTTAAAATGTATAATTCATCAATATCTTTAATGATAAATATATCGATTTTAAATTTAATTTTAAAAATAGTTATAAAATAGTTATTGTGTTTACCAAAATATTTTAAGTATTTCTTAACTAGAAAATTATAATTATTCATTTTTTTAAAAAAATTATATAGGTATAATAAATTATAATAATATAATTTTTTAAAAATGTAATGTAATAAATAATATATTATAATCTAAAATATTATTGATATAAAAGAATACTCAAATAAATTATATAATATATATGTATCCTAATATGTTATTTTACTTACAAATAACTAATAATAAATTATTAATTTTATTAATATTTTATATAAATAGTTAATACTATCAATTAATCATATCAATTAGCTCTTCTCAATTATCTCTTTGTTTTTAAGAAGTTTTCTATCGAACTTCCTAGGAAAAATCTTTTATATATAATTGTATTTCCTATAATATTCGAACCCCAGCCTATAAATCTTGTAAAATATATTTAAAAAAAATTTAGGAATTGTTTGTTTGGGACTAAATTTTTGTTGGAAGTTAAACTTCTTAAGAAACCAAGAATTTAAATTTAAGACTTTGTTAGTGTAAATCAATTTTACACAATTATCTAATCATTTATTATTATATTAATAAAAAATTATTAAAATTCTTTTATAGTTGTAAAAAAATTCTTAATTATTATTATTTTTTAATGAGATATCTTTTTTTCATTTACTTACAGTGTAAAATATTTTACACTAATAATAGATCAAATTTAAACTTAAAAATAAATTACTTTATAAACTTTTTAGAAAATACTTAAAGTTATTTAATTGATACTAATCTTTTGCATAACTCTATAAAAAAATTGGTGGAAAGAAAATTTAAGTAAAGAAAAGTAGTGGAAAATAATATTTTTCCTTCCTTGATTATTAGACATATAAAGCAGGACTGGCGGGACAAGTTATGCCCATATGGGCATGAACCTGTGCAGGTTTAACTACATAAACGCACAAAAAATAAGAGAAAAAATTATCATGTTTCTGGTTATCTATGAGCAAACCACATTAATTTTTTTAATTATTTATAGGGGTGATTAAATCATTAATGGAGATTGAACCCTAAATATAAAAGAAAAAAGATACCTTTAAGAGATATTAGGTTAGGTTAGATTAAAAATATATATTTTTTTATAAATTATAATTAAATAATTCACTTTTTTTAATGTAATGGGTTAATCAACTCAAATTAAAAAAATTATATCATCTTATTAGACATCAGATTGAAAATTGAGTTAGATTAAAAAAATTTCCAAATATTATATATATATATATATATATAAAGAGCCCAACCTGCCCATGACCGTGGGCTGCCTATGCTGTGAATTCGTTTTACATATCTATTAATTATAGGATAGAAAAGGAATGGAAGAGATGAGGAGGAAAAAAAAAAAAGGAGTTGAGCCCAATGGTGTAGCCACAAAAATGATTTAGTGAGGATCAGTTTATACCTTATTTAATTAAAAGATATAGCATCAAAATCAAAATATTCACATAATATGTAAAATTTTTATGTTACAATAATATATATGTATATATATATATATATATATGTTTCATGTTAAATATAATTGTTTCTTTCAAATATTTATATTATAAAAATCCTTCATTAGTAATATTATTACGTCTTTTCAAAATTTATTTAATGAATGATTAATTTTTTACTATCTATTTATAACTAGAGAAATTATTTATTAGGTTTGGGATAAAAAAAGTTCTATTAGTTATTTCATGAATATAATTCTTTCATCTGTTTCTTTCGTATAAGAAAACAGAAAATTCTGTTCTTATTATTTGCTTCCCTCTTATTTTCTTTCTTCTTATTTTCATTTTTTCATTCTTTTCATTACAACCACATAAAGGATAAAGAATTCACACTTCTTAGAAATTAATTTTTTATATTTTATTCAATTCAACTTTAAATTTTATAGGATATATTATTAAAATGATTAATATATTCTTTCAAATTATATTATAAAAATAATAAATATCAATAAATTTTAATTATCTGTAATTACTTATTTTTAAATCATATTTCTAGTCTCTCTTTTTATAATATTTTTTCCTAAATTAGTAGTTTTTTATTTTAATTTACTACAAAAACTAAAATAGGTTTATATATAAAAAATTAAGATGTCTTTTATACATATCTTAATTTATCTTAATATAACTAAAATAGCATATAAGTTAATAAAAAATATTTTTAAATAATTGATACAATAAATAATTAATTCTATCAATTTATATAAAATAGATAAGAAATATACAATTTTTTATTTTTACATTTAAATATTAAAATAAGAAATAATAAAAACAATAAATGTTAAATAATAAAATATATACAATAAATATAATTCTATTTATAGTTAAATTTCTATTATAATTATGCTTATGATTATATTAACCATTTGTATTTATGATATAATATTTAATATTTATTTTATATGACTTTTTTAATAATCATTCAATTTATTATATAATTAATAAAATAATTATATTTTACATATTAATGTCTATATTTAACTAATTATATTTATATTTTATAATTAATAAATTACATTTATCATTAATAAATTATATTTATTTTCAATAGTAAGAATAAAAGGCTAAAATGAGCATTAATCAAATTTAGTCAAGGTAGTTTTATATTTAAATTTATAAATAATATGGGAAGTTTTTCTTATTGAGAGGGTATATGTAAGCAATGTTTTATGATTTATAAGAAACTACAAGTTATAAGATAGATTTTTGAGGTGTTTGGCGCACTAATTTATTTGAAAAAATAAACTCTTATTTGATATGCTTTACAAAGTAATTTATAATTTGTATGTTAATAAGTTTTTAACTTTTTTTTTCAAATTGGTCACTCTTCTTTAAATGACAAGCTATATCCTAATTATATAAATAAATATTTGATATATCTTTATTAATTCAATATAAATAAATAAAAATAAGTAAACAAATATGTGATGCAATAAAATATAATTAATTAAATTTTAGGTTATTATATTATTATTTTTAATAATAAATAAATGAAAAATAACTAAATAAAAAATATATAATGTCATAAATATATTTAATTATATTTTAGGTAATTTCCTTTTTATTTTACTACTACAAAATTGTTAATAAACATTAGTAGATGGATATTAATTTTTATTATCACTGACATCTATTTTGATATAATAATATTTTTGAAATTAGTGACAAACTTATAATGTTAGTTTTAAACTTAACCAATGTCTATAATTAAATTATAAAAACTTAAGTCATCAACTTTCTATATAAATTTCATCTTAAAGACATTTAAAATGTCTTGCTAAAAGAGATAAAATGTTTACATATTGATTTCGAATGACATTAATATTTAAAGGTATGACAATCACTTGCTTACTTTGAAAATGGTAATACATAGGACATTGATTTTGTGTAAATAATTGAAGTTCATTATTTTTTATATTACTTATAAATTTTTCTCGCACTCTATTTTGTTTTTAGGTGACATATGAGGAAAAAAAACACCTATCCAATTGCACATTTAGAAATGTTTCCACTACGATAGAATTGCCAAACAATGCCTATTGTTTGGTACATTTGACGTCAGTTACAAACTAACGTATATATGAGCATCATTATATGTGAGATAATTCTACATTAGCTTCATGATCAACATAAAAAAATACAATAACAATTTCTAAATATATAAAAATCATCATTGTTTCTTCATCAAGAAGATCTTTATGAAATATATTACAACATTAAACATCATATTTTTAATAAATAACCAACATTAATATATATATATATATATATATATATATAATGATAACTTTTCTTTAATAATCGATGTGATGCCTCATATCCATTCCATAACACTAGTCCTCTTATAGTTCCTCCTTGCTTGATTCTTCATAACACTATCCTCTTCTCCTTGTTCCTTATTGCTTCGTCTCTTCAACTACCTAATATCTCCAATGATTTTATAGAATCCTATTTTCAATAATTTTAAAGCCTATAACAAAAAAATAAAAATAGTAAAAGTTTATATCCAATACTTTTTAGTCAATATGTGAGATTGACAATTTTTAGAAAAGCACATCTAAATCTAATATCTACAAATGCAATGAATATTTATTAAATTTTCATATATAATGTATAATATTACATGTTTTATGTAAATAAATAATAGATAATATTACTAAATGCCAAAAAAGATAAATAAAATCAAGTTTTTTACTTGTATGAATCCCTAAAAGCTATATCAAAATGATAAACAACAAAGTATAGTTAATTATGAAATCAAAATCTAAGTTGCAAGAACAAATAAATAGAAAAACTAAAAAAAAAACCTTTTCTTTTATATGAGGATGCTTTTCTAGTGAGTACATAATGCCACATATTCAAGGACAAGCGAACAAATCTTTATTACTATAGACCAATTTATAAGCACAAATATAAATTTGAAAGGAATTATCCTAAAGTTGGAAAGCAAGTATAACTCAGTAAAGAGAAAATCATTTTAAGGTTAGAAGAATTTTATAATGAAATTTTCAAATAGCACCATAATTTCACTCTTTTTATTTTTAATTGATGCTTTAAATTTCTACATTAGCTACTAAAAAAACCCACCATTTTATAATAAAATGATATCATTCTATTATAAAATTATAAATATTGGTTATTAAATAAAAACTGACATCATAAGCCAAAATTTTTTGTTTAGTCAAGTTTTTCCATATCTTTTAAGAAATAATTTTATAATTTTAGTATAAATCTTGTAAAAACTAACATCATTTTATGAATTTATGAATTTTGTTTTTAATTCAACTTAATCTATATGAAGTTAGTAGCATTAAAATTATTTTTATATTATAATATTTTTCTTATACAATTAAATAAATACAAATAGCAATATATTGAATGATAGAAATAAATAAGAAATTATAATTTTACAATGAACAATAAATTTTAAATGAAAGAAAAATTGGGAATTTTTTCTCATAATTCCCTTTTATTATTTAAGATCGTCTGAGTTAGAAGATGTAGAAAGAAACTAATGATAAATTATGATTAGAAGAAGCAATATAACCATTTTTGCAATAAATTCAAGCCTTTCAATGCAAAAATGTTCATATTGCTTTTTCTTATTAGTTTTCTCATTTTTGCATTTGATCGCCATCTTTCATAAACATTATTTTATAGATAGAATCTACACACTATAATTTACAACAAATACTAGAGATCATTTTAGATGGTGTAAATGGTAATAAATTGATGATAAATTATAGTGAGAAGAAGTAATATATATATTTTTGTGATAAACTCAAGCTCTCTAATGTAAAAATGGATATGCTACTTCTTTTTGTTACAATTTTTCATTAGTTTTCTCATCTTTCTATTTTTTCAACATCTCTAAATGTACTTCTTGAGGTGGAACTCAAATGCTACAATTTAGAATGAATAACAAAGATGATTTTTGAGGGTTTAGATGGTTGTAAATTGATAAATTATAATAAAAAGAAGCAACATAACTAATCTTGCAATGAACTCAAGCCTTCCAATGCAAGAATGACTATGTTATTTTTTTATTATAATTTTTCATCAATTTTCTTATTATAAGAATAGATGTTTCAAATAGAGAGTAAGAATAAAATTTATAAGTAATATGTAGAGCTTTAAATATTGATCATTAATTGAAATTGAAATATTATGTATATTTTATTCCATATAGCATGATTGTTGACGTACCTTGAAGCATCGTGATTTTTGATAGTTTCTTGATATATGTTATTGATAGATGCATTTAGTATTTAATATACAATTAGACGTTGATTATATAAAAAATTGATGTGGCATATGTTTCCATCTCTTTATCTCCTAATACTCGTTTAATATTATTTTTAATACATTTTTTCATTTTCTAATATAACTTTTGCACCTCATAAATACTGTTATTGGTAAATATTTGTTACACATTAGATAGTTGTTGGTATACCTCTAGACATTGATAGCTTAAAAAATTGATATGGTATTTGCTTTCCAAAACCACTTTTGATTTTTAATAAATAACTAAGATTATTTACTTTTTTTAAATATAACTTCTACATCTTAAATTTTTTCTAAAATTATGACCTACATGAAAATTACTAGATCATTAATGTAGTTTACAACATAATTATTATAAAATCTCAAATTAAAATTAATATAGTTTGATACATAATCAATACATAAAATTAATATTAGGTGAAATATGAAGATAACATTTCCATTGATATTGGACATTTAGAAATGCTTTCAATCACATTAAACCATGAATATCTTCTTACATGACTATCTATTGAGGGTAGAAATGTGATGTTCATAGTCATAAAATTTGAAATTCAAAAAAATTATTTATAAAAAAAAAATTTTCTTTTTTTAAGTGAAAATGTTTTAATCATAATTTAGATGATTTAAAATTATGTCATCTTTCATCTTATATAATATTCTCTTTTATAAAAAAGGAATTCATTAAAGACATATATATATTAACATTATATTTTTTTTTGCATTTATTGTAATTAAAGTTTCTTTAAATCAAAATTTCCTTTAAATATTCACAAATAATAAATGAAGTTGAGGGATTTTTTATTTCTCTAATTTTTATATACTTTCTGTTGTACTTAGGTTGATGATTGTCATTCAATTATAAATTAGATTTGCATTTGTTTATGGATTTAATAGTGGAGAACCTACGAAGAGTGTTATATTTAATAACAAAAATTAGTTGATTTCATACGCTTTTATTTAATAAAAAGTAATGTATAATTTGAAAATTTTTTATTAGGATTAAAAATG
The DNA here is from genome assembly GCA_020226215.1 of Sindora glabra. Lineage (NCBI taxonomy): Eukaryota > Viridiplantae > Streptophyta > Magnoliopsida > Fabales > Fabaceae > Sindora > Sindora glabra. The sequence goes on along the minus strand of CM035234.1, from coordinate 34,980,741 downwards.
AATCAAATCAATTTGTGAACCACTTATGATTTAATTTGAAAATTATTTTAATGAGTTGAGTTTGAACTAAATCAACCGTCAGCATAAAGGCATTTATTAGTTATTATGTCCATCTATGACAACCTCTTAGAAATAACTAGGTGTAAGCAAGGCCATAAAAACAAATGACATGTATCAATCTTTTGTTCGGTAGAAACAAGAAATCATGGACATCTATAAAATTAGCAAACATCAAAAGAAGAATATTGATGCAAAATGTAAGTGTTATGTTAAGAAGGTGGAGAAAAATGCTAAGGACATATCAAATTTGTAGCAAAAAATTTTGGAACTTCAATCACAATTACAACTTTCTCAAGGCATTCGATCGAAGCTAGAGAGGGAATTAAAGTCTACTGAAGAAAAGGAATAGAACTTGCTTACCACAGCTATAGCTGTAGTTAAAGAATTCAAAGCTACCAATAGTAGAATTTCTAGGAGGGAAGTCAAATAATAGATGATGTTGGGGTTGAAGAAAAATGCCATCATAAAATGGCAAAACTTCAAGGATAACTTTAACTCTTCTTTCAAAAAAATTGAGATTAATTTCAATGTTACCCTGGTCAAATTGGTCATGATTGTATAACTATGAATATTTTAATATGAATGTTATAGTAACATTTTGGCCTACATTTTTGGGACATTTACAATTCTAAATGCTTGACTTGCATGGCTTCAAATACTTGGCATTTATAGTATCAACTTATCTTCAATACATGTGATTTTATAAATATTTTCATTGAAATATTCACCAACCAAGAATTGTCTTTGGCAATAAGGTGATTATTTTCCAAAACTTGACTTTGCTTGCTTCGATAGAATAACTTTCACACTAATTTACCTTGTTGAAACTTCTTCTCTTTAATATGCTTGTTTTATTATTTGACTATTTTTTTATTGTGTACCAATGCATCAAATGAATCCCAATCTAATTCATTTAAACTTTACAATTTATCGAGCATTAAGCTATGGTAATTACCTTATGACAACTCATTTTTTCTTTATGCTTTCAATGCTTGCACCATCATTTTGATTCAATTGTTAGAATGGTGTCATAACCAAACACTAACTTATAAGATGTCATGCTAGCCAACTCTTACAATGAACTCCAAGTTACCCAAAGTGTATTCACAAGCATTTAATGCCAAATTTTGGGATACTGGTCAATATTTTTCTTGATTAAATTGATGATAAGCTTGTTAGCTTCTTTGACTTGGTAATTGGATTAAGCATAGTTAGGATCAATGTTAACATTTTATACCTTTAGATTTAGCATGATCTTTAGCATTTTAAACTAAGAACACTATAATATGGTTTCTTATTATAATTTTAGGCAAATAGAACTTGTTGTTCATTGTTTTACTCAAAAGGGGGTGAATTAGGTTTAAAAACTTTTTGCACAATAATGACAATATGAGTTAACAAATGATTCAAGAATGAAATTAATGAACAAGTAGATGCAAACTTAGTACAGCAACAAGTGAGTTTTAGAAAAATAGAACATAATATAAGTAAATAGAAAAATAGAGAAGAGGAATTCAAACATTGCTATTTATAGTAGTTCCAACCTTGAAGATCTAACACTCCAAGGTGTATATTCACTACCAAGCCTCTCTAACTTGGATTTGAACTCTAGTCTACTATATCTTTAAGTTTGAGGGCACCTAAAGAAATCTCATTATAAGTCTTTATTTTTCTTGTAAAATCCTTTTGAGAATCCTCTCTTAAATCTTTTATCTATCAAGAGATCCAACACTTTTGATATTCCTAGGGATATCTTACCTTAACATACAACAAATGTATTATTTGAACACAAGAATGTAGCTCACAAACTTTAAAAGTTGGATTACACAATAAAACACTAAGAGAGGAATTTAAATTAAATAGACTCAAGGGATTTTTAGATTTTAGATGAGAGAAAATGAAATTTCTTATGTCTATGTAATAGTAAAAACACTTTCTTGTAATTTCAAATTGAAATGAAGCCTTTATATAGAGGTTGGAGAGGTGAAAAATCCATTAAAAATAAAATATAGCTATTATGAGGTAGCTAGTGCCTTGCGAATCGATTAGTCAATCGATTCAAGCTGCTTGTGAATTTTTGAAAAAGTCATGGTGAATCGATTGGTTAATTGATTCACCCGACTATATAATTTAAATTCAATACATGGTGAATTGATTCACCAAACCTTGGTTCGACTTTAGATGTTCAAAATTGATTGGTTAATCAATTTTGATTTTTGAAAAACTTTGTTTTGAATAAAAAACATAGGGCAATGAATAGGTACATCAATCGATTTGTAAAACTTGATTTTTGAAAAATTGAAACATTGAATCGATTGATCAATCGATTCATTTTGCCCTACTTGCTCTTTGGACCTCTGGAGTCGATTGGTCAATCAATTTTAGTTGTCTAGTGTGCTCTTGAGATGCCTAGAATCAATTAATCAATCAATTTAGATATTTCAATTTACTCTCTAGATACTTGGAATTGATTGGTCATTTGATTTATACCTTATTTTTCTAGTTTTTCAAAGATTGCCATTTTGAAATGCAAATTTTCTTTCTTGAAAAAACAAACCAACCTCATTTTTAAAAGCCTTTTGACACAAGATTAAACTTAGTATTTTCATGAAAAACTTGAACTCCTTATTGATTAACTCCTCTTATACAATTTCATCCTATGATCCTAACTAGAATCCTAGCTAAACTAAATATGTTCTTCAATTTTTAATCTTCTTCGATCTTCACTTATTGCATTAGAATTCCAATTGATCAAATGCCAAATCCAAGAGTTTTAACACAATATTAAACTTAGTATTTTCATGAAAAATATGAACTCCTCATTGATTAATTCCTCTTTTACAATTTTATCCTATGATCCTAACTAAAATCCTAGCTAAACTAAACATGTTCTTCAATCTTTAATCTTTTTTTATCTTCACTTTTTACATTAGGATTCCAATTGATCAAATGCCAAATCCAAGAGTTTTAACACAATATTAAACTTAGCATTTTCATGAAAAACTTGAACTCCTCATTAATTAATTCTTCTTATATAATTTCTATTGGGATTAGGAGCCAAATAAATGCAATGGAATCCCAGTCAAAGAATTTATGCAAAATGTTAAATTAGAATAAGGATTCGGTCAATAGCTTCCCGATGATTCAAGGACTTATTCATTAATTACCCTTTTGACTTCCTTTCAGCCGAAAATTCTGAGATATCCACACGAACTAGCAGATCACTAGTGAACGTCCATGACCACTGATTGGAATTCTCCTCCTTTGCCTCGTAGTGCTAGTTATGCCTTTTCAAGGGTTATGGTCAAGGAGGGTTGCTAGGATTTTTATGCTTTGGGATGCATGAATAATCTATATTATTACCTAACAAACCTATTTAAATAGGTACATAGAAAACCTTAACTAATTGGGCTTTATTCCATGTATAATTATAGACTTATTATTAGGCCTCATAATTATAACATAGAATTCTCAAATATTACGCCCAAACAATTTGGTCTATCAATTTCAAATCCACTAGGTTCTAGGTGTGTGACCCTGTAAGCTCTCATTATATTAGTAATGATCATAAATCATATTAATGATCATAAACAATGAGCAGTGTCTAGCAACATATCATTGTTACCTAAGTATTGAGAAAATTGGTGATTTGACTGAACCTTTACATGTGATCATCATCTATATCATTTTATCTTTGACATTTAAATTGAGCACGAGACATAGACCGTGTCATTCCTATATAACCCAATCCAAAGGTTTCTTGATTCCTACGTAAGCTGATTGAAGCAAATATAATTAACATCCCATGTCAATTCATTTGAGTATGGCCATGCATTTTTTCAGCTTTACTTAATTATGGGGCCTATAGATGTCACTCTTGTTATATAGGAGGAACAAATTTCATTTTGATCACACAAATCTCTCCACATGATATGTGATATAACTAATAATTACCCTTGCATTCATTCAACTATAAGTGACATAGAGTAATATCAAAATATGAAACTCACATGTAGGGAATCTTGGCGATCTCAAGTCAAAGGACTATATTAATAATGATCACTAAGAATCACTCATGATACTTATACAACGATCCATGTAGTGTTCTTAGGGTGGGTCGGTCTAGTATACAAGTTTTCTAACTTGTACTCATATGCAAACTTAATATCTTATATAAGTCATCACATATGTTAGTCTTAACATATCAAAGCAACCCAATTCATAATGATATATGACTAGGGATATTTAAGAATACAATTATTTTAAGATTATTATCATAATTAAATATATTATGCAAATAATATATGTATAAATATGATAATTTAAATTACTATTAAAATAATACGATTCAAATTTACAATCATCAATATAATTAGTTTTAGGGCATATACACTAACAATTTCATCCTATAATCCTAACTAGAATCCTAGCTAAACTAAACATGTTCTTCAATCTTTAATCTTCTTCAATCTTCACTTTTTATTTTTCTAAGTATTTTTCATATGAGTTAGCTTTTACCACTATATCATTAATATAAAATTTCTTCGTCTTTCCCATCATATCATGGAAAATTGCATTCATGGTCATTGATACTTGGCTCTGGCATTCTTTAATCTATGTGGCATAACTACCAATTCTAAGGTACTAATTAGTTACAATATATTGAAAAGATATTTTTAGCATATCTTCTTTAGCCATGGACACTTGATTATATCCTATATTTCCATCCATCAAGCTTACCACAATAAGGTTAGAAGTTGAATCAATTAATATATTTGTGATCAATACTAGGTGCTCATTTTTAGGCATCACATTAATAAAAAATTTGAAGTTAATGCACAATTGTAAATAGGGGAGGGTAAGGCATTCTATAGGGGTTTAAAAGATTAACAAATATTTACTGGAGCATCAAGATATTGTGAGCAGAATGACATAAATTTCCTACATAAAAAAGTCTATGGCATTTTTTGCTTGGCTATAATTTCTATCCTAAATTGTTTTAAAGACTAAAGCTGTATAATTTTCCCATGTATTGATTAGCAATTTGCAGTATTTCCAATAAGTGGGTGATGTTTCGATGACTAGGTACCTTTTTGATAACCTTATTGCTCTGCTTTTTTATCATTTTTTTGCTATATATTATGCTGTCTACAATGGCTTTTTTCTTTATTTTTTTAAATTTCCTCTATTTCTACAATATAATAAGTAGATAAATGGTTCTCCTTTATATTTTGCCTTTAATTAGAGTTCTTCATTTTAATTTTTTTATGCTTTTATTTTGATTTAGGCACTTTATCTTTATTTTCTTTTTTTTCTAAGTTAGCTGCTTTATTGTCCTATTTTGCTTATCTTTTTCTTGTCTACCATTAAAATGTTCATAGAATCATATGTTAGCTAAGAAAGAGAACCTAAGATTAAATTCATATAATTTTTTATAATCATTTTTATGAAAAAAATTAGTGAAATGTCCTTTCTATACATCTAATCCTTGTGAAGTTTTTTCCTAATATAAATTATGAAGTTTTTTATTTTCTATTTGCTTATACAAAAGTTTTTCCTATTAGGTTTTTTATTTTTTCCTAAATAGCAAGTAAGACAGGTAAAGATCCCATTTAGGTATATTGTATGTTGGTTGATCCTAAAAATAAAAATGTTATGACATGCAAATTTTATGGTAAAATAACAAGTGGAGATATTACACTAGCCAAACAACATTTAGTTCGAGGTTATAAGAATACATCAGCACACCAAAGTTGACCAAAACATATGAGGGAGGAGATTGGAAAACTTATTAAAAAATTATTAAAAGATTGAAGGAATTTAGCCAACTGTTTCCCTGATTACAAAGATGTTAATGTCATGGAAGATAAGGGAGAGGATGACTATGAACCAATTCTAATTGCAAGTAGCAATAGTACTAAAAGGAAACTATCTTTAATTTCAAGTAGTGCACAACCAATAGCATACTTTTAAAGAGGAAATAATAAATCACCTATTCCAAAAGTTAAGGGGGAAATAAATATTTACTTCACTCCAAATTCAAAAAATGTTGTGTGGCAAAAAAAGGAATCTAATTTAAGACAAATTACAATGCTTGATGCATATAAAAAGGAGAAAAGGGAAGAAACTTGCCAATTATTTACAAGATGGATATATGATGTAGGGATTCCTTTTAATGCTTTTAATTATAATAGCTTTGTAGCTCTCATTTAAAGTGTTGGACAATATCATCCAAACATGAAACCACCCACCTACTATAAGGTGAGAGTTCCTTTGCTTAAAAAGGAATCAAAACACATAAACTTATTGTTCAAAGATTACAAAAAGGAGTGGGCAAAAAAAGGATGCTCTATCATGGTAGATAGTTGGATAAATAGAAGGAGGAGAATATTGATCAATTTCTTGGTGAATAGTTTAAAGGATTCTATCTCCATTGAATTTGTTTATGCTTCATCTTATGTAAAGAATGGAACAAAGATGTTTGAATTGCTTGATAAACTTATTAAAAGGATTGAACCATTTAATTTTATCTAAGTTGTTACCGATAATACTTCAAACAATGTTTTTTCTAGTCATAATTTTATTTTTGTATTCTTGAATAACTTTTTCTTCCTTTAACAAACTATTAGGTTTTAACTTACTTTCTCACTTTACCTTTAACAAGAAAATTTTTGGAAGTAGCTTATCTAAATTTGTATTGGATTCTATGTGCCACTTATTGCTTGGACTTAATTTTAGAGGATATATGGAAGATTCCACTTCTTGCTTCAACATTGAAAAAAGTCGTGACAATTAGCAGTTATATTTATAACCATGCTAGGAATATTGAACATGATGAGGAAAATTACTAAAGAAAGAGAGTAACTTAGGCCAACAAAAACTAGATTTTCTATTATTATAATCATACTCTCTAGAATACACAACCAACAAGAAAATTTGAGGAAAATGCTTAGTTCATATGAGTAAAACAATAGCAAATAGGTAAAGAAGGAAGGAGGTAAAAGAATAACTCTAATTGTGCAACGTACATCCTTTTGAAACAATGTTTATTATTCTCTTAAAGTGGATACTCCAATAGTTGAAGTACTTAGGTTGGTTGATGGTAAGAGCAAACCTCTAATAGGTTACATCTATAAAGCTATGGATAGAGTAAAAGAAGCCATTGCCAAGGCTTTTGATAACGATGAAGATAGATATAAGGAAATTTTCAAAATTATTGATTAAAGATGGAAGTGCAGCTCCACCAATCTTTGCATGCTATTGGATACTTTATGAACATTGAGTTCTTTTATGAGAACCCTAACATTGATAGTGATGAAAAGGAAAATCTTGGTTTAATTCATTGCATCCAAAGATTGATTCCTGATCTTCAAATTCAAGATAAAGTTTCTGAGGAGTTATCAAAATATAAAGATGTTTTATGTACTCTTGGGACTAATTTGGCCATTAGGAATAGAAAATTAGGGGCATTAGCTGATTGGTGGGCTATTAATCATCATTTGACTCCTAATTTAAGGCTATTTGCTATTAAAGTTCTCAACTTTACTTGTGGTGTTTCTAAATATGAAAGAAATTAGAGTATATTTGAAAATCTCCATACAAAGGAAAGGAATAGGCTTGCTTAATCAAAATTAAGTGACTTGGTTCATGTCAAGTATAATAACACCTAATGCAAAGATTCAATGAATGCGATTCCAATGATCCAATCTTATTGAAGAAAATTGATTATTACAATGAGTAAATGCTTAGCAAATTAGAATGATTTGACTTGGGGTGATGTAGCCTTAGCTTCTAGAGTTGAAGAATTTACTCATACTACTAAAGCATTCACTTCCCTAGGACCATTCCAACTCTAAGAGTGAAAGAATGGAAAAAAAAAGTTAGGATGTGTATCATCCAAGAAGAAGAAGAGAAGGAAAAGGCTAAAATAAGGGAAACTAGTGAAAAAGAGGAGGAAATTAAGGGATTGGAAGATGATGCTAGTTTATATGAAGCACATCTTGATAAGGGAGATGAAGAATAATCTCCTAGTGCTAGTCATTAGATATTTTTTGTTTGATGCTTCCTTTACAAACTACTTGATAACTTAGATTTATTTTAAATGTTGTATTGCTATTTTCTTTATCAACCTAATTTTATATAAACCTTATTACTTTATGATAATATGATTGCATGTTATTTGGCTTAATTTCAATGTTATATTGTGTTTTATGTTTCAATTTAATATTTTATTGCTATGTGATAGAAATGAAATTTCCGTGTGCATCACAATGCACCGTAACGCCACCATTATACACCATGCACCGTAAATAACTATAGGTTGAGTATGTAAGCAATTTTAGAGAGACAATGCAATTTAATTGCTAAAAAAGTGTGAGTAGTTTTAGAGAGACAATGCAATTTTACTACTAAAAAAAGTGGGACAATTATGGTTATTCATACACTATAAAACAAATTGTTCCTTAGAAAGTTGATAAAATTTTCCAATATGACCCCATAAAGTTTTCTCAAAGTTTTCCCAACTTTGATCTACATCTCCGAAAGGCATTTCACATAGCACAACAATTGTACTTGAATTATGATCCTAATTATAGGGAGGAAAAATACATTCTTAGCCTAAAAAACCATAGAGAAGCATATATGAAATAAGATCATCGAGTATAAATTGTAAGTCATAACTAATTTAGCAACCATCATTAGAAGTGTTAAATTGGATTGGGTTTAATAGGTTAACTTAGGACTAGTATAATTTTGTTTAACCTAGGATTAAGACTAGTAGAAAAAATGATAACAATGACCTGACCTAATAAAGGACTGAGACTAGTTAGCCCCACCTAGTAAACGACTGAAATTGGCAAGTGTTAACCTATTGGACTATTGGATTAACTCGTTAGTATGGTAATAATAGTAAGTAATAAATAATTAATTTATTATTATATGTTTAATTTTTATATAGATATTAAAATAATAATTTTAGTATATTAAAATTATACTTTAATATATATAATATTAAAATTATATATATGAGCTATATTAAATAATTTTTAATATTAAAATTAATAAATTTATATATTTAATATTATCAATATATATTATCTAATTTTATCAAAATAAATAATTATATTAAATTTTAAATTAATAATTTAATATTAAAATTTTGAATTATTTAAAAATTTAAATAAATAATTTTGATCTTAATTTTAAATATATTATATACATATATAATATAATACATTATTATTTAACTTTTATTATTATATATAAATTATTATAATTATTTTTTATTAATATATTATTTGTATATATATGATAATATTTAAATTATTAAGTATATTTATTTTTATATATAATACTTTAGACTTGATCAATATATATTTAACAATATATATTTATTTTATTAAATAAAATAAATATATAATATAAAAAAAATATATAATTATATAATATAAAATTTATTTTATTAAATATAAATATATAAATATATAATAATATATATTTATTTTATTAAATAAATTAAATATATAATATAAAATTCTTGATGAATATAAAATTTAAATTATTTTATGAAATGTGTATATTATTAAATTCAAATTCACGCATTTAATAGATTTTAATAATATATATTTATTTTATTAAATATATATTTAATAATATATATTTATTTTTATATATAGTATATATGACTTAATGATATATATATAATAAAATTTTAAGTCATAATAATAATATATAATTATATTTAATAAATAATAATAATAAATTTTAATTAATAAATAATCTAAAACTAACAATAAATAAATAATTAATATGATAATAATAATAATAATAATAATAATAATAATAAAATATAATAGGTTATAAAAATTTACTTGGTAAATATCGATTTGGGATTGAGATTGGAGCAATTCAATCTGGACCCAATTAGGTAAAAAAATAGCTTAATTTAGGACTAGCATGACGTATAATTTTTGCTAATTAGGTTGATCAGGTAAGGTTGAGTTAATTCGTTTTGACAAGTCTAGTCATCATTCTATACAATCACTATCATGTTCCAAAAATAAGAAAGGCATTTCACACAACACAACAATTGTACTTGAATTGTGATTCTAGTTATAGTTCATGATTTATGAAAATGTAATTAACTTAAACTACATTTTCAACAAAAGAGATTTTATTAGCAACAAAGATTAGCAAGGAGTACATTGAAAAGGAGGATAAGTCATAATTAGGTTTGGTTTCACAAATTGAAATTCCCCCTGGACTTGACAACACAATATATCTAAACATAAATTCAAAAGATGAAAAGTGAACAGGTTACATGACTAGATGATATGATTAACTTCAATATAGAAAGATTTTATTATTAAGTATATAAGAAACCTATAAGCAAACTAAAGAATATAATGTGCCGCAAACATATCTCCCAAGCCCATCCCATACAACAGATGATAAGAAATAAGCTCAAAACTTTGTGCCAGTGCAGTTGCTAATGCAAATCGCTATTTCCTATCCAAAGTTGTTAACCTCTGAAACAAATTAAGGACAACAACAAGAAGATAAAGAACAAGGGGAAATAAGGCTTGCAGTTCATTAAATACCACAAATATTTGGATGTCAAGACAAATATTACCTCATAAGTATTTATAATTTCTTTATCATAACTCAAAGAATCCCTTGCTGTAGCTACCTCAATAGAGATAGATGTCATATCCTCAACATCCTGTCAGAAGATCAAAAAAGTTTAGTGCGCAAAAACATATAGCAAAGTAGGATATGCCCATATATATGCCCTGATGGTTGCTTCTAGTTTGAAAGCATGTTTAATCAAAATCATGATAAATTATTAGAAGTCTACTGCTTGTATCTATCTCAATTCCACTTTTTTGTTTAGTTAGAGAAGAAAATAGGGGAGAAAGAAAATGGGAAAGAAAGAAAATAAAGGAGAAAGAAAATAAGAGAGAAGTTATTTTCTTCAGGATTGTTTGGTTGTAAGAGAAAATAGGAGAGAAAGAAAATAAAGAAGAAATTAATTATATTTGGATAGAGGAGAAAATAGAAGAGAAATGAAATAGATAAAATGGTTTAATTTTATTTGAGTGCATATGAAATTGATAGAAAAAGTTTTATTATACCAAAATGACCTTCAAACTTTATAATTAAATTTAATTACAACTAAAATAAGAAATTATTTATATTTCCAAGCCTTCAACTTGTACAAAATTTTTACAAATTTAATTACTAAATATTAAAAAAATCATGCGTAATTTTAATTATATAAACTAACTGTCATGTGAAATAGAAAGATATAAACTTTTCCTCCTTTTGTCGAACATTATCAATTAAGAATAATCTCTCCTATAAAATTTGTAAATATAGTAATCATAATCCACTGTTTTAAAATCCTACATTATCAGTGCTGAAGATGTAGGCAAAGACAACTAACCAATTAATGACATAGTTACTCTCAAAATAAATGTAATTACTCGAACAATTTTCACATGTAACATAATAGAAAATATTCATAATATACCAAAGTGGAACATAGATGATCCAATAAAGCTATGCCTGTTCATGGGATTAGTTGAAGAAAACTAAAATGATCCATACTAAAATAAGGACAAATACTACCAAATTGCAAATGGCTTCATATTCTACAATACACATTTTTCTAACTAAACATTTGTTCCAAGCCACAACATGTGGACCAAAGTACTCCTCTATAACATTTGAAGCAATTGGGTTCTAGCAGTAACCTATATCTTAACAAAGCAACAAAATTATAATTTAGACAGTAATTATGTATGCAAGTATGATAATAGTTATAGACATATTCAAATTCTCAAATCTTGAAACATTTTTTACAGCTACTAATGTTGGTCTAGTTGTGTTCCATTAAATTCAAATATTTTAACTTCCATAACACATAAGGTTTTAATTCACAAGTATTCTAACAACTAGCACAAGCAAAATCAAGAATGCTTTGTATTGGTAACATACATACCTGGATAAGTCTATAACATAGTTGAGGAGATCTTAGAAGATTCTTGCCTCCTTCATGAGTTGGTAGAGAAGATTTCAGCACATCTCTTGTGGCATACCAAAAAATTTTTGCTTGGCATTCTCATTATCACACAAGAAATTATAGCACTGGAGTTAAAGCTTTTGCATTATTCTGGAGTTAGAGCTTTTGCATTATTCCTATATTTTCTAGCTCACTCCACACCTTCACAAGGCTATAATGTTGAGGTCCCCTTCTTTGAAGCATTGCAAAACCTTCTCTAGCTATCTCGATCTATGTTTTGGCCAATGCAACCCCTTCCCACATCACCTTAGTTAACTTGTCTATTCTTAGTTGTATTTTTTCATATCCACTCTCCACCAAATCAATCATAGGAGCTTTCCTTTTAGTTCCTTTAGAAGATGTAGTTCCCTGCGAATGATTTCCCTAGGATGGAGTTGAACCACCATATACAGGACTGTAGGTGTCCTGTACACCTATAAAGTTTTGGCCATCATTTCTCCAACGGATATCAGAATTTGAAATAGCATCAAAACAGTCATTCAGGTTAATATTCTCTCTCTCTCTTATCGAAGCACTTTGTCTCTTACACTCCCAACTCTTGCACTTGTTGCCTTATCTTTCCCAAATAAATCTGTCAGTTTGTTATAGTTGTGAATAGGGGTTCTTTTCTACTTTTGAGCTTCTGGTTTCTCCTATGTATAGAACTATGGTCAGTAATATTAGCACAAAATATATAATGAGTGTACATCAGATGTAAACATAATCATTAATAATTTCAAAATATATAATGAGTGCACAATAAATGTAAACATAATGAGTGCACTAATTCATTGTTAATTGCCATTTCATTTACTTTTATAAATACTTTTATAATCTCTTCCCAGACCTCCAGTTCTGCTTCAAACATTTAGGTTACAGGATTCCACCCAACTCTACTCGACATGTGGAATAAATTGTAACATTCATGGAAAATTGACTTTAGTGTTTTCAGTCTATTTTTTATGTGTTGCTTCTGGAATGAGGGTCCGATCATTGCCTGCATTATCTTCACCATAGTGGCATATACATATGAGGTGATTGCTACATAGTTCAAGATTAATACATAAGTTTAGCATAAGCAAATATATTAATTATATTGAATGACATTTTAATAATGTATGTAGTCTATAACAGAATGATAGCATGGTTAGAGAAGAACATTGTTGCATCACTCTAGCTTACAATCAAAATATCCAATCTTTATTTCTTCAAAACATATATAGTAGTCATAGCATTCCATATAACAGTCAAATAACAAAACCATACATTAATTTTTTGAAATCATCAAGATCCTCATAATTACAATATAATACATAAATTACATGTCATACAAATCAAATTTATGATAAACTCTCTTGGTAATCATTCCACATTTGGATAACTATGCTATCCCTTAGAAGTAATCCCTGTCTGTAATCCTCTTTTGAGGTTTATGTATCATGGTCCCCAGGATCATCCGCCAACCTTTGAAGTATCTCACGATCCACTTCCTCTGTCAAACATTCATCAAGGTCAATATCCAATAGAAAGTTATGTAATATATAACATGCAATCACAATGTTGGACATGGTCTCAAAGGAATAATATGGCTCTGTCTTGCTAGCTATGATAGGAAATCTTTTTTTCACTACCCTAAATGTTCTTTTAATGACCGTTCTCAATGAAGCATGTCAGTGATTGAAAAATTCCTTCATATTCTAGGGACCACGCATTGAGTACTCCTTTAAGTGGTAACATACACCTCTATATGGTGTCAGCAAACCACCTTTCAATGGATATCCTATATCTCCTAAGTTTACCTAGCAAATAAAAGACTTATATGAATACATGCTATATAGCATACTTACTATGTAATTTATGATTTGCAGTTTTCTACCATTGACTTCAGTACTTGCTTAAATCATAATGTTTACTTACCTCTAGGAATCTTAAGTTTGTCTCCTCTCTTGGTTAAGGCATGCTTTAAAATCATAGAGTCAGATGTAGTTCCTTCCCAACCAACTAATATATAAGTAAATTTCATATCAAATGTACAAGCAGCCAACACATTTTAGGTTAGGAAGTCCTTCTTTCCTCGAAAGCGAGGGGCATCTCTATTTGAAACTTTCACACGTACATGTGTTCTGTCTATAGCTCCAACATAATCCTATATTTTAATTATTCTAATAGTTATCATACGAAATTAACTAATACACTTGAATAATTAATATACATATAACCATTAGATCTATATGGATTGTTATCTTTCCCTTAAGTAAGGAAAGAATCTTATACTATTAAGCATCTATGGTGGAACTTTAGAACCTGAAGGTTGACCAAGTACTTGCTCTCCAATGATATAATAGCTCATAAAATATTATGAAAATGTCAATTGATTGTCTCCCCCAATCGATGGAAGAAGAATGGTAGAATTCTATTCTTAACATTATGTGATAAAATATGCAAAAATATAATGACTTGCTCCTTTACCGTAGCATGTACAGAATCCCTCACCCTACCAATTCCTCTAAATTTCTCGCACAATAAAAGGAAAGCATGAGGACTCATCCATATCATATCATGATATTTATCAGTTGTTAACAAATTATGCATTAATTATTCTTGCATTTGATCTCTCTTGTTCTCTAACACATGATTAGATGCATGAATAAGTGTTGCTTGTACAGTTAATAGAAGCATAGCATGCACAATGATACACGCAAGTTGCACAGCATACATTCGCCATTGCATTTGCCATTCTTCTATCACATTAAGGGTAATCAATTATTTTAATTCCATCAGCTTATCAAATACATTATAATTTTCACCTTTCATTACTAATCCTATTGCGGGCATAAAATAGTCAAATCACATGGTCTTAGATAATTTTGGGATGGATATTAAAGCATGGAGGAGGTGCTATTTTTAACAACACTTCAATGGTTAATAACTCCAAAATAAAGTAAAATTCACTTTTTCCTAAACAATAAAACAAATGTTAGTTGCAACGCTCTCCTAAAATTTTCACACCACACAGTTTTGTTACAATAATGCACCAATTTGACAAATATTTATCGATATAGACATAATGATGGGTAGTGCAACATAGTGCACATTGCATGAGCTTATAATATGCTAATCAAGTACTTGTAGATAAATTTCCACTTCTAGCAACAAATGTAATATGGCTGGTGGTAAAATAATTTGCAATAATAGAAGAAAATGACAAAAGTAAGCCACCCACCATAAAAAATACATGGTTACCATTAAATCTAGAACTAAGTAGCTCATTATTTTTATTTTATTGAATTTTTTAAATATACCTATACATATATAAATTATTGACATCAAAATCTAAGTAAATAAGAATGACGAGGAAGGTTTGCTATCTCTATAAATACTGAACATTGTATATCCTAATTGTTAAGATATAAGGAATTAGGATAAATGTTAAAAATTAAAACAATTCCCATATTAGACAAATTTGTCTTCTTTTAAAACAAGTCACATATATTTTGTACAAATGATGATAAAAACTTAGCAAAAATTTTTTTCCCAAATTTATTATAATAAATTTAGTTTTTCATTGAAATATATTTAGATTATGAAATTTCAAATTATTATTATAACTACCCAACATTAAGTAACACATTACTAGTTAATTATTTCATGCAATATATATATATATATATATATAAATAATTCATGTAAATATGTAAATATATATTTATATGTCTTTTTTTTAAATTTTTTAAAAAAGGAAAATCAGGTCTATGTGACCTAGCAAAATCGGATCGAACAGGAACTAGATTCGATTCCATGACTGAACCTAGAAATGGGTCACCCAAACCTGGCCATCCCAAGCTAGCCAAATGCTCTGATTTAGCTTTCCTACTGTAGATCCATCTGGTAGTAGGGTGAACCTTCCACATGTAGGTCGTCTGCAACTACTTTCGGCGCCGACAAGAGGATACGACCACCATTGAAGGCGACACTGCAACCCATCGACTGGTGCCACCAAGAGTAGCGCCATGCGTTTTATGACTTCAATGCAGCAATAACAGATAGCCATGAAGATGAAAAATATAAGACAACAACAAAATGGGACTTATCGGAGCGTCGTCGACGGCCAATATCACCAGAGTCTGGAGTTACTGCTTCTTGCCACTAGAAATAAGCTCTCGCTTGTACTGCAACACTGATTTTGGGTTTTTTGTCCAAATTTCTCCTCATATCTGAGAAGAAATTCTATCAGTGGGACCCACAGCATTTTTCAAAATTTTTTTCTCTCCTTGCGTTATTTCTCTTATAGCCAAACGGAGGAAAACAATGAAATCTACCCCATTTTCTCCCCATTATTTCTTTTCTCCCCACTTTTCTATGGAACCAAACAAGCTGTAAAGAATTTAAAAGATCAATTTTTATTTAATGCAAGCAGAATGCAAGGGGATGGTGCATCTGTACTTAACCACGGTTCAATAAAACAACATTCTTTTTAATGTAAAAGAGGGGTATAAAAGAGAAGGAGCAAAAGCTATACTAAAAATATGTTCTTTTAATTATAAGTTCGTTTAACAAAACAAGAAAAATCATCTTTAAGGTTTTGTGTAAGTTATTTCTTGCATTACTAGTTAACTTTATTTGGTCATGGTTTTCAATTAATGTTTGGCATTCTGTGCATAACTTGATGCACTAGGAGGATTACAATCAAAGTAAATGCAACTTTAGGCAAAACAAACACTAAATTATAAAAGCAAAAATATTTTCCAGTCATCTTATTAATAACTTACCTTTCAATGGAAATAAAATTTTCAAGAATTACAAGTTCATTGCTAGCAAAATACATCCAAGTAAAACCAATTAGTGTTCAACCTCATATTAAATCATCAATACACCATCCATTATAATGAACTAAAGCTCAGTGGCCCAATGACATGATAATGTGAAAAGGGGTTCAAATAATACAAATTGAATTCTAAATGTCCATACCAAATTGACAACTTAAACAAGCAAACAATGAAACACTAACCTCCTATTTAGCACAATAAAAAACTTGAATTCATTTCATTCTCATATGAATTCCATTAAAAATTTTTGTTTGCATTTAAACTTTATTAGATTTCATTTCATTTTAAAATCCTATTTTATTTATATTCTTACTATTTTAAAATCCTATCAAATTAGCTTGGATTTTATGGAATTTCATTTCATTTGTAATGCAAAATTTTTGTTAGATAACTTTACCCTTAATCATTTAATTTATTTACAAACCTATCTATCTACATTTTTCTCAAAATCTCATGCTCTCTTCAGTTTCTGCTTCTACCATCATCCTTTGGCTACCAAAGAGATTGCTCAATATTCATCTTACTCATCTTTTAGCTATCAAAGAGAGGTAAAATCATCTAGATTTATTTTTTTAGGTTCATTTTATTAATGCCCATTACCTGATAGCCATTGTTCTTTTGAACTTTCTTTTTTCTTGACTAATTTGTTTTACCCATCTTCATTCCTTCTTCTGATTAATTTATTTCTGGGTTATTTTTTAGGGTTATTGTATTGATACCCATTATTTTATTTTTATGCTTTTCTTAGATTTGGGTTTGTTTTTATAGATCTTCTATTTGATATTTTAGTTTTTGTAGCTATTCTTATCGATTATGAAATGAATCACCAGAGCCTGATATGTTTGTTCTAAGAGCTTTCTGATGATTATACCTAGCTAGCTATGTATTTTAGTTATTATAATCTTTGACTTTAGGCTTGAAGCTTTTGTTCCATAATATTGGGTAGCTAGTTGCAGTATGTATTGGGTGTGCTTTATTATATCTAAGTAAAGGTTCATAGTTCAAATTAAAAGTAAAATTAAAAAATTTTCTTCATAGAAATGGCAAAATATTTAGAAGGTTAGGGTTTTGATTACTGATAATCTATAATGGTAAGTCAATAAGGGTGATAGAATACATCTAAGGGTAGGTATTGTGGCTTGTGGTTGATATTCACAGGAGAAATTTTATTAAGATAAAACACATATTTAATGAATTTATTTATTCATGTAATGGTTTAAAGCTAGTAGGCTACAATACTTAAGTTTTTGTTAATTTACTTAATGATGTCTTGGCTGCTTGCACATCATCTGCTTTAAGCATAATAGCAGAGGCTTGCACCACTTTTATTGATGTTGGTTTGGTAAAATCATTTAGACTTGGACCATGCTGATTCATCTAAATTTGCTTTTGATATAGTCAAAGCTCTTAGTTAGTAATAAAAGAGCTTGTCCACTTGGCTAATTCTGGATATTAAATTTACTTCTAAGTCAATTGTTAAGCAATTATAATTGGTAGTGTATACTTTAGAAATTAGTAGCCATTACAAAGAATCTGATAAATAATAAAAGAGCTAAAGATTGTTAAAAAAAGGAAAAAGGAAAAAGAAAAAGAAAAAAAATGAAAGAAAGGTGAGCAAGTGAGGTGAAAGACAAAGCTTTTGAAAATAAATAATAGAGTTAAGTTACACACTTGTCATATAAATATCCCTTTTACTCTAACAATTTACTACCATATCTTATGTAGTTAGATAGTAGAAGCTGTATGATAATAGCACATAGCAGAAGCCATACCTAAGTCAAGGTATAGTTTGCTTTTGTCTCATTAATGGCAAATTAATTTGGGGGAATAATTTTGTAGATTCATTTGGCAACTTCCCATACTTACTTGAGTTAGATTATTCCTTTAGAGATTGTGTATTAGTGCTACTCCAATCGGAGATTTATTAACTTAATGATAAATTTGTGTTGATTAAAAGTATGTGTTTTGTCAGAATCATATGGAAACAAAATTACATTATTTTTTTAACAATCCATTCAATCATGCAATCTAGTTTGAATCTAGTTTGGGAATTAAGATTTATTCAGGTCACATGCAAAACATTAAGAACTAGATTAAGCAGTCTATCCCAGATAGGAAAACGATAAATTCAACAAGGCAAGCTCAAATAATAGCTTAGATAGCTATAACATTATATGCTCTGTGAAGGTTCATAGTTTAAATTAAAATGGGTGTTTTGTGGATTATAAAAGACTCATTATAAGAGATTCATTTAGGTACATGATACTTGATCAAACCATAAAGCAAGTTTAGTTTAAACATTTTAAGATCCGTTTAATCTAAATTGTGTGGATTATTAAAGATTCATTAAGTTCCTATTTGAATTTAGGAAACATTCAGAATTAATGTTCATATTCATTTTGGGAATAGGGATTTCTTATTAATTATGCCTTGAAAATAGAAGAAACAAGGAATATTAAGTTGTGGTCATTTGAATTCTTCTGGACAAGCAATGAAATTGTCCATATCTATGATATGCAATCTTTGTTTGCCTTATCTTGTCATAATCTATTTGATTGTTGCATTAGATTAATAGCTAGCCAATATATAATGTAGTGGACAGATGGTGTTTAACATTAGTCAATTTTCATCTTATTTTATTTGCATTTGTCAAATAGTCCAATTCATATATGTAGGGGATTTGGCTTGTTCAATTTTTTGATAATACAAAATTGTTTATCTTGCATTCCTTTAGTGTTATGCTTATGATCTAATTAGAAAATCCATTTGTGGTACTTATAATTATGCTCCATAAGAGTTAGTTAGTTTTAATCAATTATGATTTGTGGTATTTATCTTGTATCCCTTTAGTTTTACACTTATAGTCTAATTAAAAATATAAGCTTTATTTGTTTTCAAAATATATTCAATTAGTAAATACTTAGCTATAATTAGGGCTAAACAAATTAAATCAAATTAATTTAGGTCTTAATATAAATAAATTAAACTTGTTTTAAAATAAATCATAAGCATTTTATTAAGTTATTATGTTCTTCGACACTTAATGTGATATTATGTAGATAATAAGGGATTTTGAAAGAAATTGTGCTGCTGCAATAGTTGCATACATGGGTTGGCTTGTTACCTTATTTCATATATATCGATATGCTACTAGGTTGATAGGTTAATTGAAGGACCAAGAATAGAAAGGGAAGCAATTAGATGAGTTAATAAAAAAAATACAAACTGATGAAAGGACTCGTGACATTTTGCAAATGGGGCCTAATGCTTTTGGCTATCTAGTTTATATTTTAAGAATGACCAATCTTCTTAGAGACTCTAGATACAGTTGTGTTGAGGAATAAGTGGTTAAATTTCTACATATTTTAGCACATAATGTTAGAAATCACACAATTGGTTTTTTCTTTCATCACTTAGGCAAAACCATCAATCGTTACTTTCATCAAGTTCTAAAGCACTTATAACACTTGAGAGTCATTTTTTAGTGTAACTTGATGGAAGTGTAATCCCACAAGAAATATTGGACAATAGGGAAAGGTTCTTCCTTTATTTTCAGGTAAAGTTGCTTCTTTAAGATTAAATAGGTTTAATTTTTATTAACCACTAATTTTAAATTTATATGAAACAAGTAGAATTATGTTGGTACTCTTGATGGAACACATGTGCGTGTGAAAGTTCCAAAGGAAGATGTAGTAAGATATTATGGGAGAAAGGGTTACCTAATAATGAATATATTGACTGCATGTTCATTTGATTTAAGATTTATATATGTTTTATTGGTATGGGAAGGATTAGCTACTAATTCAAGAATTTTAAATAATGCCTTGCATAGGGAAGATAAGCATAGAGTTCTTGAAGGTGACACACACACACATATTTAAATTTTCCTTTATTATAAACTAAATTATAATTTTAATGATTTAGAGAAATTCTATTTGGTTGATGCAAGGTATGCCTTGAAGCCTAACTTTATCACTCTGTATAGGAGCACAAGATATCATCTCAAGGAATACTCAAGGCATCCACCATGAAATTCAAAAGAATTATTTAATTTCAGGCATTCATCATTGCACAATTCTATAGAATGGGCTTTTGGAGTTTTGAAAAAAAGATTTCCAATAATAGCAAGTGGAACAGAGTCATAATATGACATTGAGACCTAATGTGAAATTATGTTGGCATGCTATATATTACATAATTTTCTAATGGGTGTTGATCCTAACTAAGAACTTCTATTAAAAATTGATCGAGAGCTTATAGAGAGAAAGCATGAAATTGAAAACCCATCAAGAAGTGCAATTTGAGATGTTGATACAATATAAGGAAAGCAAATGAGAAATTTAATTGTAAAGCAAATGTAGAATGATTATAATGCTCAAAATTAAGTTTGAATTTTTATCATGTAGCCCAGAAAATGCTGCATGAATGTAAAGATGTTGAGTCTGTGAAATAGTTATATTCTTTTTAGAACATGGTCACTGTAAAACCTTTAATTTTAATTGGTGGTTCTTTGAATTGATGCAATATTATTCTAATATGACTTTTTGTAAGTACTATATAGAATAAAAATTGCTGACAATTGTCATCTGTTTAGTATTTTGTTGGATGAAGTTTTCTAGTAGTATCTTTAACATTTTATTATTATTCAACCTCTACAGTGGAAGCTTTACGTTCTAATTAATATTAAATTGTGGTCATCTAAATTCTTCTGGATAGGCAATGAATTTTTCTAGTGGTATCTTTAACATTCTAATATAACTTTTTGTAAGTAGTGTATAGAATAAAAACTACTGACAATCGTCATCTGTTTAATGTATACCAGATCACACTTAACTTGTATCTTTCTTACAAAAGGAAGCAACTAAGGGAGTAGCTACAACTATTGTTAAGGAAGCTTTTGAGGCCAATATCCAAAATTGTTCTGATGACTTGTTAGTAACAAGAGAATTTGCAGCATCTACTGTTGCAACTATGGCAAAATCTAGAAAGGTGGTCTTTGAAATAATTATAAATAGTGCCACTTCTACCATGTTGCGAATGTTCCAATGTAAATGTGAATTTTCTTTCTTTTTTTAAAAAATAAATTGCAATGAATTTGTTGATCATACACTACTTTTGAGTATTTTTACTATGAATGTGAATTTACCAGTACTTGCCATTGGTCTTTTGAAACTTTCAAACATTTGGGACCGTTCTGCTCAATTGAGCTTTGGGGATAAATAGGCTCTATTTCATTATTTACTTATGTTTTATTTAAGAAAAGCTTGCCTTTTCTATATTAGTTAGATGATAAAAAGACATTAATGTTTGTACTCCATCATTTGCCTGTACCTGGTGTTTATAATAGTGTATAGAAATATGGATTGGTTTCCTATGTATGAAGACATGCTAACACCATTCTCTATATATTCTAATTTTTTTTAGTTTTTCTTCTTCTGATAATATAGAGGTCAATCTAGTATTATCCTAGGAGTGTTGAAAGGATGCTTAGAATTTCAATTTAAGTATTCTATTAAAAAATTAATTTAGGTAGGTTCTTGCTTTAGTTTTGAATAGTGATCCCCCTTTTTATTAGCCTTAAAGCCCATTTCAACCTGTTATAGATTCTGTTGTTTAGAGAATTGCATTCCTTAGAATTGATTTTATGAGATTATAAAATTAGCTATAGTGTGTTCAACCAGAATATTTGAAAATACTTTTCGCACTATTGTGAGTGTTTGGCTGGTAATCATTAGGAAAAGTGTTTTTTGAATGTATTTATTAAAAGAGATGTTATTGTAAAAGATGGCGGGCAAGTGTTAGTGGTTGTTGTTGGTAGGAATATTATTTTACTGGATTGACTGTTGAGTTTCATCTATTTAATTTTAGGTTATTTGGTTGTTTAATCCCAAAGCTTTGTTTCCTTAAAAAATTTTCCAAATCCACTTTGAAAACATGGGCAAAACTACACTGGAATTGGCTTAGTCAATGTACATTGGAATTTGTAAAGTCATTACAATGTGATTGCTGAACTAGTTAAGTGATGCTGTATTATTCTAATAGCTAGAATCCTTTAAAATGCATATTGGTAGTTCATGCTTATGCTTATGTTTTATTATTTAATTCTTATACTATTACTATTCATGATTTCATGATTTAATGCTTATGCTGCTTGTTGTTTGTATTTTTAGATATAGATAGGACTGATATAAAAGTTCAATAAACTCTTCAAAGCAATAAGAAAAGTAAATATCTAACTTGGACACCTCAGATGCATGGACTACTTTTAGAGGTTTTGAAAGAGCAAAAGGTAAAAGGACAAAAGTAAGATAGGAACTTCACACAAGAGGTATATAGGGTTGCTAGTGATGCACTTAACATGAGATTTGGAAAGGACATTAAGGTTGAAAATGTTATAAATAGACTTAAAACTCTCAAAACTTCAATGTATATAACTTTGGAACTCTTAAACAAAAGTGGTTTCTCTTGGAATGATATTGGGAGGACTATAGAGGTTGAGGCTAATGTTTGGGATAAAGCTATAGAGATAAAATAAAGAACAATAGCATTTATTATTAGCAAGCATATTTTTCATAGTTACTTATATTACTATTTCTTATTGATTTACTAGGCAAAAGTAGAAGTAAGATTAGTTCATGGCAAACAACTTTTCAACCTCCACTTAATGCGTGACACCTATGAAAAGACAAAGCAACTAGTTTAAATGTGGAAAATGCAAAAGAAAAAGTGAAAAGATGGCAAGATGAGATAACAAGAATTTCCATTGAAGAAATTGACCAATTACAAGCAGATAATTGTATCCATATTGAAAGTGTTTACCAAGGTAATGAAGTAAATGAAGAAGGTAACCAAGCCCCTTCATCTTCAGCTTACTCAGTATCTAAGAATCATTCAACAAGAAAAAAGGGAATCAAAAGGAAGGTTTTTGTTGAAGATGTCATTAGCATAGGTATTAAAGATGTTAATGAGGCCATGAAAGAGATTGCCCTTGCAATTAAAAGCAGTAATCCTATTGCTAACCCTGAAGAAGTGGTACAAATGTTGCAAGAGATGGGACTTAAAGAAGATTTCTTCTTGGATGCTTTTGGATTATCTTATAACTAACCCAATTCATATTAACACATTTAGAGCACTTCTAAGAGATTTGCGTGGGAATTGGCTTTTCAAAAAGTTAGAAAATCTTTGAAGTTGGAACTTCTTTTGTCTTTTTAATGATGAAACTTCTTTTACCTTTTTAATTTTATTATCATTTGATATCAAACTACTGTCAAACTATTATTAGGAATGCTGTTGATGAAATGGTTCTTATGACAGTTATAATATCCTTATAATATGAAGTGGCCTTATTATTTTATCTTTCTGGAAGAATTCTTGTGTGGTTGAATTCCATGGCTTAAACTAAAACTTTAGTTCTCCTAAAACCATGAAAATATGAAAATATCTTTTTTTTCACCTGAACTGTCGGAAGCCCCCAAATCTGCAAATTTGGTATATTGCTTCTTTACAATGATTCTAGCCCTCTAATGTGGTTGGCTATCTATAGACTTGGTGCTCTAGTATTATTCTATACACTCATAAGTCATCACGTGGAGGGGCCCCCAAAACTACAACAATGTGGCATACATCCATTTTATTGATGTGCCCATGTACGACGATAGATATGAATCAGATAAATTCGTCAGCTAAATTTATCCTAAAATGAACTCGAATTTGTTATTTAAAAATTTTTTGTGGGTGTGTGAGGGAGAAAAAGAAAGAAAAAAGCCAATTATTATACAAGATAAATAAAAGATTATATAGGGGCAATATAATAAATATAATTATTTCAATTGAATTCCATATATTTTAATTAAAGTTTCAAATATAAAATTTCATTTTAAAATGAAATGAAATCATATTTTTATATAATTTATTTTAAATAAAAGAATTCATTCAAAAATAAAATAAAATTATTTTTTTAAATTAAAATAAAATGAATTCTTATTTTTGGGTGTGCCAAACAAACCCTAAATAGAATTAACTGAACAGAATTGTACCTGCTGCCGAGCAATGTAATCGGCCTTAATATATAATATGAACTGCATAAGCTCAGAAGAGGCAAGAGCTTCACGACCTCACGAATTGCAGTTTCCTTTGCTTCGACTCTGAGATCTTTAACCATCATTTTGAATAAGCAACTATATCCAAATTTTCCACCTTGAAAAATTACATATACTCAGTGTGTACGCAAGTTCTGTCTCAATTTTCCAGATAAACTTTCTATAAAAAAAATTTCCAGATAAACTACTACTCAAAATGATTAAAGAACTCAAATATGGTTCAATTTCACTGTAAGAAAAATAATAATCACATAAAACAAAACCCTAACTGTTTTGCATGCTAACTGTAACACCATCTTTAGTTCCATCCAATAAATATACGTCAGTTGTCCATTTTTGCAACTTTTAATATCTTAAAAATTGAAAATAGTTTTGTATGCTGTAATCGTAACACTTATCTTTAGTTCCATTCAATAAATAATTGTCAATTATTCATTTTTGCAACATTCAATGCCTTAAAAATTGGAAAATCAAAAATTTAATTTGTAAATTACATGAAAAATGATAAATGGACAATAAAGTTAACAATTATTTTTCGTTTATTGATTAGATCAAAAATATAATCAAAACATTTAAGAATTTCTCAAAATTTAGAGGTGCTTAACAAATAAGTTGAACTGGACTAAAACCCACACCAACCGCACTCTACACGGGGACTTAAACGGATTTGACCGTTTATGCCCTCTTTTAAAAGGACCCGCCAGGGAGTGGTCCAATCGGATTTATAAGTGGATTTGATTAGTCCCCACCCCACCCCCTTTTTTTTTTCTTTTGCCACTGTTTTTTTTTTGGCTTTATTTATTTTTTAAATAACGTCAATGCAAACCAATAAGCTTTATATACCTTGTAAATGATTCTGGTACAGGTTAATATAAGATCTAGACAACCATGTACATATTCAGAATCTAACAAATATGGACAGCAAGCAGATGCTATTTATTATAAATTTATAAATATAAATTATGTTCTTGTCATCATGGCCAAAATAAACAAGAAGAGGGAAAATTTAAGATGCTCACAGGGTTTCTAAACCCTGAGTAGTGTGGCAGAATCTCATCCATTGAATGAGATTATCAAATACTTAAATAATCTCATCCAATTGATGAAATTACGTCACACCACTCAGGGTTTTAAACCGCTGGAGATACCATAGTCTTCCCCACAAGAAGAAAGTTTCAAAGCGCTTGATTATGGCCGGTGGCAACGGAAAGTACCGTAGGAACATGCACATACTCTGATAAGTATCTTCAATGATCTAACATGAAATTCAAAACAAATTTGTTGACTTTAATAATATTACAACAAGAATAATCAAGTCAAATTCTATATAATCTCTTGGTAGTTGTAAACAGTCAGGGGCAGAGGGTGTGGTAATTGTCAGGGGCCAGAAAGATTGTTAGAAAAATTTTAGAGGGGAACGAGCCAACTCAAATCAACTATACTTATATGAATTTGAATTTGACTATTACACAAATTTAATCAAGTTTAAACAAGTTTTAATATACTAAATTGATATTTTCATCAAATAATAATTAAAAAATAGTATACTTGGTTGATTTCTTTATTTTTTTCCCCAAAAGAAGAAAAAACGTATTTCTTTTTTATTTTTTTTTTCAAAAAGAAGAAAACATAATGGTAAACAGGATGTGTTTGATAATACTTTTGCAAATGCTAAGTATATTCAGTACTAAATTGATAATGTTTAAATAATATTTTAT
The DNA here is from genome assembly GCA_020226215.1 of Sindora glabra. NCBI lineage: Eukaryota > Viridiplantae > Streptophyta > Magnoliopsida > Fabales > Fabaceae > Sindora > Sindora glabra. Next base: position 34,953,977 of record CM035234.1, on the reverse strand, counting down.
TTAAAGCACTAAATTTAGTTAATAGTTTGAAAATTTTACTAAAAAATATTGAGATCTTACAAAATTTAAAATTATTTTTTATTATGATTTGAAAATTTTCGTATGTTAAATCTTTAAATAATGCAATGCATATTATATATTCAATTACTATTCCAAAATATATTCAGTACTAAATTGATAATGTTTAAATAATATTTTATTTAAAGCACTAAATTTAGTTAATAGTTTGAAAATTTTACTAAAAAATATTGAGATCTTACAAAATTTAAAATTATTTTTTATTATGATTTGAAAATTTTCGTATGTTAAATCTTTAAATAATGCAATGCATATTATATATTCAATTACTATTCCAAAAATAGAGATAATATTAGATATATTTATTTGATAAAATTTTATCAAAACAAAAGTAATTATTAAATTATATTCAACCGATAAATCAATTCAAAGAATTTTCATTCAATTTGATATTGTTAACAACATGGCATAATGAAGGATATTAAAATAAACATCTGTTTGTTGCATAACATATTTTCCAATTTTAGCTAACATATATATATTGATACAAAAGCATGGACCAACATGGGTTGGTCTCCAAAACATGCCAACTTAAGTTAAAACAACCTATCAAGTAACCCATCAATTTTTCACCTAACATAACAACTAAAGCTAGTTACAAAATACTGAAATAATTAACTTAGAGTATCTTAGAAAAATCTCAATTATCTAACACTCCTCCTTAAGATTTTTCTTAGAGACTCCAAGTCTTCTGTCTTTGAAATCTAAATTCTACTTTGGATATATAGAACTTGTTTGCTGAATTTTCATTCTAATAAAGTATGTTTTTCCAAAGTTTTTAAACTCCTCCTTCATATTTTGCTTCAATTGCTTAATATACTTTGGATCACTTCTTAAGACCAGCAAATCTTCATCATTCAAGCACATAGTTGTGTCCATTTTGCTAGGTCAGACCCTATTTGTTTCTTCCTTATTTAGTTTGTTCACTAGTTGATGAGTTCAATCTTTCTTAGTCTTTTCCTCCTCCTCATTTATAGTAATTGTGCATTCATCTTTACTAATTGGTTTGTCATAGTGAGCATGTACAAGTGTAGTAACATTGCATTTGTAACAAATTTCTTCGATGGATTTTGTTCCTTTAACTTGAAATTCAGTATTACTATCTAAATTTGAATCTTCATTTAGGATATCTTGCATAGATCTTGACTTCCATGCAATTTGAAAACTTCTGCCTTCCATCTTAGCAGACATCAATTTACAACCATAAAGATTATAGATGATGCATGACATATCTTTAAAACACAAGGCATAATGCTTTTCAAGCATTTGAGCAACACTCAACAGATTTTAATTAATTTCAAGCACGTATAATACATCATTAATAAACTTTAAACTTGAATGAGTCTCCACTGAAATGTCTCATTTTCCTTTGACTTCAATGTACTCTCTATTGCTAAGCTTTACTCTTGAATTGTAAGATTTATCTAGATTTTTCAAGATACTAGCATCATATATCATATGGTTGCTATAACCACTATTAATTATCCAAATATTTGATTTATGATTTCTTGCATAACAAGTTGCAGCAAATAATGTTGTTTCTTTTTGTTCTTTTTCCTTTTTAGCAACTTGAGCTTGTTGTGTCTACTGCTCTTGCTTGCTTTTGTAAACTTTTTCCGCATAACTAAAATTTTTGCAAGCTTTACATTGCATTCTAAGCTTGAACTAGGAATATTTCTCAGAGTGGTTGGTTTTCTTATAGTGTGAACATGGGTTATTTTGGCTTTTATTTTTCTTTTTCTCCTTTTTCTCACTTGGTTGCTTCTTTTCCTTGCCTTAAGGTAGCTTTCCTCCCTGTCTTACTAGAAATGCTACCTCGATACCATCATCTTACCTCATTGATCTCCTTTATTCCTGGGCTTAGAAAGTATACACCAACTTGGCCAAAGAGATCTTGCACAAGTCTTTTAAGTCTTCAAGTGATGAGATCTTAGACTCAAATCTTTCTGAAAGACTAACCAAGACTTTTTCAACTACTCTTTAATCTATCAAGTCTTCCCGTAGCAGCTAGATTTTATTTATCACTTCCATGAGTCTATCAACATACTCTTTTATAGACTCATCTTTTCTCATGCGTAGTACCTCAAACTCCTTTTTCAAATTCAAAATTTACATTTATTGGATCCTTTCACTCCCCATATACATTTCTTGAAGCTTGTCTTACGCTTCCTTTGGTGTCTCACATGCCATAATCCTGATGAAAATTTAATATAATACAGTAACATAAATAAAGGACAAGGCTCTTGGAGCTTTTGCTTCTTCCTCCTCATGTGCTCTGGTTTAGTTGAGCGTAGGGTTGTTGCTAAAAGGTAGAACTTCTCTTTTAGCTTCCACCCATTGCCACAAGTAGGGGTGGCAATTTGGGTTAACAAGGCGAGTTTAGGTCAGATTGGATATAACCTAAACTCGATTATGCTCAACCTGAACACAATCCATTTAATAAATGAGTCGACCTGACACCACCCGTTTATTAAATAGGTCAATTCAACATGACTCGTCTAACCCGAATGTACATAATATGCTTACACAGTAACAACATAACATGTTTAACTTGATCCGAACTCATTTATTAACCCGTTTATATTAATTTTTTATTTTATAAAAATTAATAATTAATAAGCTTATATATTATATAACGAGTTAAACAGATCAAGTTAACCCGATTAATAACCAGTATAACTTAAATGGGTTTAAAACAGGTTAAACGAGTTAACCCAAACCCAATACAAAATTTATTCGGATCAAACAGGTCAACCCATTTATGACTTGAACTCGATTAAGCTCGACCCAAATCCATTTAACTCGTTTCATGTTATTATATCATGTCATATTGAAAATTGCTACCCCTAGCCACAAGCCAAACCCTTTTAAGTGAGTTTTCATTTTGATAGCCCAGACATAATAATTTTCACTAATGAAAATAGAAGGTGAAGGAGCCGTAGCACTACTAAGAGCCATGTATGTTTTGGCTTAGACTTTCATTTATGGTGTTTTTGTATAGTAACCTTTTTTGGTTTTCACTCTTGATTGCACTCAGATCCCCTTAAGATCTTTAAGACTCTTAATACCATGTTAATAAATTGCATAATGAAGGATATGAAAAACAAGCATCTATTTGCTGCATAACATATTTTTCATAATCATTTATAGAGATGACATATATATATTGATACAAAAGCATGGACTAGCATGGGTTAGTCTGCAAAACATACTAACTTAAGTTAACACTACCTAACAAGCAAGTTATCAATTTTTCATCTAACATAACAACTAAGGCTAGTTACAAAATACTAAAATAATTAATTCAGAGTATCTTAGAAAAATCTCAATTATCTAACAAATATTCAATTTTAACAAACAAAATAAATAAAAATTAAATTTAAGTTTGAGTCCATTTAATTAAATATTTAATGATATTTTTAATCACATATATACTGTTGATATTTATTTTATTTTTAAAGAAGATCAAACTAATATATATATTTTTTAACAAAAATCTTTTTATATATATCATTTTACAAATTTTCAAAATTTAGGGGCCATGGCTCCTCCAACCATCGAAAGGCTCCACCTCTGAAAGCAAGGGATGTAGATTATAGAAGACAAACTTACAGTGCAAAGGGGTGGTGCTGCTGGCAGTGGCAAGGCGCCCGTGACAAGCGGCGTGCGATGGTGCGGCTGGATGACAGAATGATGCCGACGTTCTGCTTCTTCAGTTCTCCTTCCTTCCGATGGCGTTCCCCAGTAAAGCAGAGTGGAAATGGGAATTTAGCAAGAAATAAGAATCGGAAACTCTTCTGGTATCAATGGGGAAATAAAAATAAAAAAATCAGAATTAGGAATGGCCCATGGTCGATGGGATGTGGGATCTTAGGTTTGGCTTTGGCTTTGGGTAATTTCTAATTGGATCATGCGGATATGGCCTGGGCAATTGTTTGCTCAGTATTGCCTCCAATTCTTCATGCCTTAATCTTGGCCAGTTTTTCATTCTAGCTAGTACTGGATACAAGATTCTTATGATTTGCCATGTCTGTGTTTCCGTCGCGGAAAAGGTTATAGCAGTGATTGGCCTAAACGGCCAGAAATTTTATCTTCTCCAAGTGGCATTTGAAGACTTTTTGTGAAGTTTGTTTGTTTTCAAACTAGCGTTGAAGTCTAATATAAGAGAAATCACACCAATTACCTTAACTAGCAATCAATAAGGGTTCTTTACCTAAATTTAAGAAAAAAAATTAGGCGGGTGGAATATATTGGTGATTAAATAACTTATATAAATTTCTTCAAAAAAAAGAAAGAAAGAAAAATTAAAGAGCCAACACCCTATTATTATAGAAATGCAAACACATATTAAGTTTTTAAAATAAAAAATCACGTTAGCTTCTAACCAACATTTAAACAAGCATTATTATATATTTGATTGTTTTAACTCAGTTACAATCAATGTGAATGACGACTCTAAAGTAGAATTTTATATCCAAAAAATTGATACTGTTTCTTTGGAGGAAGAAATATAATGTGGTAATTATTACCGAAAACCTGTCATTGAAACTCAATACTAAGTGTTGGTATTTTTTTTAAAACCTAACGTTTAATTTATTATATACCACATCAATTTATTGGTAATTAAATAAATTATATAAATTTCCTTAAAAAAATTTAGGGAGCCAACACTCTACTACTATACAAATGCAAATACATGTTAGGTTTAAAAAAAAATCACATTAGTTTCCAACTGGCATTTAAACAAGCATTGTTATGTATTTATTTTAACTTGCTTATAATCGATGTGAACAACAACTCTAATGTAGATTTTTATATACAAAAAAATTGACATTGTTTCTTGGTAGGATATGATGTCAGTTATTATTAAAATGATGTTAATTATTATCTAAAACCTATCATTGAAACTCAATATTAGGCATTGGTATTTTTTTTTAACTTGACATTTAACTTATTATATATCACATTAGTCTTATTAAATAGTTGACATGATATGATTTAACCACCCTAAAAAAAACTCATGTTCCCCCTATTCACCTTTATAACTTCTTAAAACACTCAAATTGAAATAAAAGTCATCATGTCCCACTACACTGCACAATCATAATTTCAAATACATATATAACACCCTAATTGAAATAGAAACCAATATTTTTTGGTACATTTTACAATCGTAATTTCATTAATTACATGTAGAACACACCAAGTGAAAGAGAAGTTGCATTTCCCATTACACTACACAATCCCAATTTTAGCAATTCCATACAATAAAGACAATACACCCAATAAATTATATAATACCTCACAAGACTAAGGAAGAAAAATTGCATTACTAAATGTTAGCATTCAAGAAGGCAAACCGTGTTCAAACCAATTGTAAAGGGGAAAAAAAGCATAAACACAACACAATTTGATAGTAACATCAATCACAAAGAATTTAATGGTGAAATCACAATAGCTTCTAACTATTATAAATATTTTTATGTTTAAGGATCTTCTATCCTTCTCCCTTCATCATGATTATCTCTCATGTAAAACTTACATTAAAATAGTAAACAATAAAATGAAAATTAAGAAAATAGAAACCAACAAGTAAGCACTTGTATGTAAGTATAACTTTAAGAGTGAAAACATTACTATTTTCAAATTATGGTAGGAAATTTCTTTGGAAGGATCATCAAGCCATATCCCCTCACCCTAATCTTTTTGCATATAAAACTCTTTCAAATTCTCTTTTTCATTAATTGGAGGTAGTTTTGATGAGAAAGGAAGTGTCTTTTCAATATTAGTGGCTATATCTTCTTCATATCTATTACTAACAATCTATCTCTTCCTTTGAAAAATTATAGACCATTTCTTTTTAAACAAGTTCATCACATAAAAAACTTATTTTACATGGGATGTTATCATGAATAGATCACACCTACAATCCTTTCTACTAAGATCCACTAATGTAAATTCTAATTCATTCACTTGGATGCCATTATTATTCTCCACCTACTTACATTGAAACATAAACTCTTCAAATTTAACATAGTTAAGCTCTATTATATGTACATCCTCACATAGGCAAAGTTTTTATCTTTGGCACTAGAGACATGTATTGCTAAGTCATCAGAGTAACTCTACTAGTTTGCATTATGCTTCTTTTATCCCATCTTTTGTGTAGAAAAAAATACCCATTAATGTCATATCGCATAGACAACACCCTTTGTTTATGCCATCACACTCCTAAACCAGTTGTGGAACTATGTGATAAATGAACGAGTTATATTCAACTTGTACCTATTGTCCATTCCTTCCATAATTAAGCTTTCTTATAAGAACAATAGGCTTATCAAAATAAGGCTCAATCTTTTTGTTATTTTGCAAGATGTAAAGATGTACTTGTACACACATTTCATTATTGATGTTCACCACTCAGGCCCTTAATGTACCCTTGCAATTTTCCTATCATGATAAGGCTTAGGATGCCTAATAGCTTCTATACTTAATAAGTATTTAGTATAAAATTCCATAATCTCTTTAGCTATATTACATCTTTCAAGTCGGCTTTGATTATATACATACCTTTTTAGAATCTTCATATATTACTCGAACAAGTATATCCACCTCAAGTAAACTAATCCATAAAGTTTTATCTCTTTCACCTAATAAATAACTAGATGTACTATAATATGAATAAGTGAACAATACATCTTGACTTAATATAGTGTGATAGCAATATCTTCTAGCATGTCATCTAAATTCTCTATGTCAATAACCTTAGCACATATTACATTAAAAAAGAAGCGAGATCTAATGATAGCTTGTCTTCCATGTTAAGCAATATAGATCAGACAACTATCGATAAAAATTATTGCATTAAATCATGACAATTATAAGACTTTAAATTGACTAATTTTATATTTTTCAAAGAAATAAGGCTTTTAATATTAGAAGAATAACCTAGGGTCACTTTAACCCATGAAGAAACTCACAAAAAGTTATTTTCTTTTTCTTGGACAAGAAGGAACTTATATGGTAATTTTAACCAAGTTTAGTATGGCCTTGACTTCATCCTTTTTCTTACTATGCATGTTCAAAAGCATTTCAAGAAGACTATTACAAATATTTTTCTCTACATACATGACATTAATGTTATGTCTAACAAATAAGTCTTTTTAGTATGAAAGATCAATAATGTAAACCTTTTCTTCCACATAATGTCATCACTTATAGGTATATTAGCTTTACCAAAAAATGACGTTAGTATTTTGTACCCATCCATAAACTTATTTGCCAACTAAAGGCTTTAGATTTGATATATCCTTTAGCAAACCATTGAAGGCTTTTCATGACTTATGATAGTAGTAGGATCAATGTAGAAATTTCATATAATCGATATACATTATTTTCTTCCCATATTTTAGTTAAGTCAAGCACATGTCATTTTCACAACTAAGTCATACCTTTAATGTTATATCCTAACAATTTACCATAAGTTGAGAAGTCATTGATTATATAAAAGAGTATAGCATGTAACCTAAAAGACTTATAATGATATCTGTCAAACATTGACACATCTTCATCCCATGTAAGTACAATTCTTCAATAAATGGCACTAAGAAGATATCTGTCATTTCTCAATTGATTAGAACCCAAAATCTATAACTAAGGATTCTACCTAAGAAAGGGTAAATTAGGTTATAAAACTTTACACAATTTTAAAATCAACTCAATTTTTCAAGGAACTTCTTAATTACAAATGTTATAAAAACTCTAGATGAACATTTTGACATAGAACACAAGAAATTCAAAGTTTATTACGTCAAAATTTATCCATACTACTATAAATAATAATAGTAATATAAGTTAAGACTTAGATTAAAGTGCTAAAATTAAAAGAGATAGGGTTAGAGAAGATCAAATGAAAGAAACTACAATGGTTTGGCCTTGAAGATCTAACATTCTAAGTATTACATCCACTATTAAGCTGAATGAGCTTAAGTTTTGCAAATTCACTATCTTTTCAAGTTTAAACTAGGCACTTATAGGAGCTTCTACAATGTTTTTCTTGATACAAAGAAAGTTCATTTAGATTCCTTACTCAAATTACTCTTTTAACTAAAAGATACCTTAATCTTAGGTTAAATGATAATTTAATACAAAGAAAATCAAACTCAACTTTTAGAAATTGGATTACATGATGACTATCAATGATAGATGAATATAAATAAAAAAAGCTTAAAAGATGTGTTTGACAATGTTTAAGCATAATAAATGCGTGAGTCCTATGTTGTTTGACCATTAAACTCATTTAAATAAGAGTGTAAGATGAAACCTCTAAATTCACTTAAATAAAAGTGCAAGATGAAATATAATTATTAAAAAGCATTTATGGGTAAATTTTACAAAAAAAAAAAATCATTACCTCTGTAACAATTTTAATTCAAACATAATAGTTAATTGTTGAAGCCCTAATAAATAATTAAGCGCAAGAGACAAGATTTACGCTTGGTCTATGCATAAGCCCCATTACCTCACTTAGAAGTCTACTTGCTGTTAGTTTCATTTGCTACTCAAACAAATCATTCCTACTTTTTGAAATCAAGTCCAACATTTGCTTGATATCTCCAAGGCACTTAAACATGACACTCAAGATGTGCCCCTACTTCCTAAGGGAATCAAAGGCCAATAGTTAACTATTAGGCCTTCAGCAATCAACTATTAACTTAGTTTCCACTAAAAGTTAGGGACAGAGGCTAGTAGTTGATTTTTAGCCTAGTTTTCCTCATTTTCAAGTGGGAAACTTGGTAAATAGATCTTTAACCTAAAGCTAACAATTATAATCCCATTTTCATGGTTTTTAAATAAGTTTTCTTAAGGATGAAGTTAAAAAAATTATATATAAAAACTCTAAACATCTTCTAAGCAAAGTTATGTTTAAAAATAATCTTGAGCTTTAAGATTTCTATTAAAAAAAACTCTATCTTACATAATGGATTAATCCTACTATTCTTAAAATTTTTAACTCTTTAGTGTGTCCTTACAATTAAAGGTGCTTAATGGACTTATGGCCCGTAGGCTAAACAAATTGAACCATGAGTTTTTAATGGGCTGGACCACTTCAAAATAGAACCTAAAAAAAGGCCAAAACAAGTTAAGTCCAATGGGCTCAAGCTAAACAGACTGGATTAACCTAGTCTATGGATTAGCCCGTAGACTACTCTTCTTCTTTTAAATAAAAAAGGCCTAAACTAACTAATCCTAATTCCTATCCTACCCAGCCCACTAAACTAACTTATATCCTACCTTTCCTTTTACCTTTTACCTTTTATCCTTGTCAGTTATTATTCACTATTCAGAAAACAAATTAATTGACAATTAAACAAAGTGAAATGAGGGGTTAAGATAAAAGCAGAAATCGTGTCACTATCTGAAAGTTTGAATTTGAAATAAGTTGGCTAACTAGGGTTCCTAATTTCCTTTTCCTATTCTATGAGTTAAGTAAGCAAGCAAGGTAGTTAATTCCCTAGCTAAGCAAGTAGCACTACAGCAAAGCAGTTGATAAAAAGCCGAGATCATGATAAAGTCACAAAGAGTTGAGTTAGCTAACATCACGATGAATAAAAAATGGAACGAGGGTTGAAACCGAGCATCAAAATATGCTGATGTCGGCAAGCACTACATCTATGCATTATTTCCTCCAGATTGTTTACGATTGGTAACTCCAACATTAGTCTCCACTCTTTTAAGCACTAGTTAGTAATCAATAATAACCAGCAAGTAATAGTAACATATTTTGTTATTTCTTTTTTTTTTAGTATGGTCCTAGTATGCTATTTTGTGACACTCTATTTAGTTATTCTAGGCTGATATGTTTAAGCATGGTCCGATTCTTGATTGTGTTTTTTGAATGAAATGAAAAAAAAGTAAATTTATACTTTCATTAATTTCTTTTGTAAAGTAAATCTAAAATGCCAACATATCAAGTATGATACATTAATATTAATTTTTCAAAGGAATATGGTATGATAGTATATTATTTTCACTCATAAAATTAATTAAGATCCACTATAATACGAATCCTACATTTAAGGTGGATGTTGATACAAACTTGAGACTTTCATATGTTGTTATCTTATGCAAAACTAGTAATTAATATTTTTCACTTTTAAATATGGTGATTTGATACACAGTTACCTTTATATTACATAGCATGATTCAAATGTAAATTATTATAATTAGTTGGATTCTTTTGCTTTGTTAAACTAGATTCTTTATGTCCTTCACTTCGACTAATTGTACTTTATTCTATTTCTCATTTTTTTTATAGATATGTAATCTTTTGTTATTCATTTGATTATGCATTTTAATTGTGCAGTTGTAGTTAAGGTTGAAGGATAACTTCTAGGAGTGAGCATGGTCCCACTAATAAGGATGGCTAAAGGGCTTCTAAAGAAAATATAAGTTCCAATTCTAAATAGAAGACACATCCAAGCACACATGAATCTAAAATTAAGGATGAACTTAATACTAAAACTAGTGAATCTCAATCCAAAAAATCTAGAAAGAATACTTTAGAGGCATGCCAATTTTTTAAGAAAAAAGAAGCAAATCAGGAAAGTAAAACTTATGCTAAATATAAAATATATGCAGGAAGGTATGTAGTGATAGTAATAGATTTGACACCTCTACCCTAAAATGTTACATAGCTAAGTGTAAGGCGGTAAAAGCTTTAAGACAAAAAGATGTTGGAAACATGATAATTGATTGTGAAGGAAAATTGATTAGAAAGTTTTTCGAGAAGTAATATCCATGGAAATTATAAAACATAATTGTCCTTTCTCATATATAAAATATGATAAGACTAGGAAAGTGTAGAGGTACTTGAATCATGAGATGAAGTTCTTTTCTCAACATACCATTGCATCTGATGTATGCAAAATTTATTTGGAAAATAAAAAGCTATCAAAAGAACAATTGATAAAAATCATAGTAGTATATACCTTACTTTTGACTTATGGATTGCATCTTTTAATAAGGGGTTTATTTGCTTAACCTTTTATTATGTTAACTTATAATAAAAGCTAGCTAGTAAGAGTCTTGCCTTTAGTTCTATGAAACCTCCACATTTAGGGTCTAAATTGGCTAGCAAGATAATGAAAATCTTAAAAAGGTAGGGGATAGAGAATAAGATCTTTTCTGTGACGTAAATAATTCTTCAATCTATTATAAAAGAATGACTTTGCTTATCTGATGTCTTACTTTGTAAGGATGAGTTCTATCACATTAGATGTTTTACTTGCATTTTGAATTTGATTATTCAAGAAAGCTTAAAAGTAATTCCATTGCTACTAAAAAATTTAAAGAAAGCATTAAATATGTTAAGGCATCAGAGGCTAGGATGAAGTGTCTTAAGAAAGCTTTGAAGGAGACTCACCTTAGTACCATAGCATATTTAGTCTTAGATGTTCCTACTAGATGGAATTCTATTTATTTAATGCTTTAAAGTGGTTTAAAATATCAATATGCATTCTCTATGCTTGCTTACCATGATTCAAATTACATACCTTGTCTATCAAGTGAAGAGTGAAGTAGAAGAGAGAAAATATATAAATTTTTTTAAACCACTTTATGATACGATAAACTTAATATCCAGTTCAAACTATCCTACTACTAATTTGTACTTTACATAAGTTTAGAAAATTGAATTATTTCTCTTGGAAAATTTGTATGGGGAAGCTAAGGTGTTGAAAGACATAGCTTCTCATATGAAAAAGAATTGACAAGTATTAAAGCGAATACAATGTTCTACTTACAATGGTAGTCATTCTTAATCCATGTGTGAAGTTATCAATGTTAAAGCATTGCTATTCTAAAATTGATCTTATTAGTTTTAGAGAAAGGTTGGATATGGTGAAGAATAGTTTATATAAGCTTTATGAATTATGAAGAACATGTAAAGAATACATCAATCTCATCACATACTTAATTTAAACAAAGGCAAGCCTCTAGGAGTTCTTCAATACTAATGGGTTCTAAGTCAAATACTGATATAAGTTTTAATCTTTACATCTTGTACCTTATATTTTCTTATTTAGCATTGTTGATTTCTAGCTTTATTATTTGTTTTATTGCATTAAATGTGTAAATAAGTGTAGGTTTCTTTGGCAAAAGATAATGAAGATAATGTCATCATAAGTTCGAAGTCCTAATTAGAGGTATATTTGGATACACCAAAGCTTGATTTTTCTACTTATAAGGACTTGGATGTCTTGAAATAGTAGAAAGATTATAGTGTTAGGTGGCCCATTTTAGCTAATATGGCTTGTGATTTGATGAGTGTACATATGAATATTGTGGCTTGTGAATCGACTTTTAGCATTAGAGGACATGTATTAAACAAGTATAAGAGTTGCCTTCTCCCTAAAAAGGTTTAAGCTCTCTTTTGCACATGTAATTAGCTTTATGGTTTCACACCTTCTGATAATATTTTCAATTTCAAAAGCACAAATTATTGCTTCATTTTATTGATACATAATCTATTAGAAATTTAAGAATCATATGTTCATTGATATATAGGTTAGAAATATGAGGAAGAAGATGAAGATGTTCTAATAAATTATGCTCTTGGAGTGAATGTAGAAGATGTTGGAGATTCTAACTTTTAGTTGGAGTGGTAAGTATGTGTTAAATCTAACAATAACTAGTAAATAAGGTATAAAAAACATCAAGTATATTAGTTTGCATGAATAATAATTCTTATGTTGTTTTATTTTGTTGCTAACTTATTACCAATTCTCAATTTCTCATGTTAATGCGTTTCTTCCTTTTTTTATTTAGATTATTAGATTTCTCAATAGATGTGCAAGAGCAAATGCTTGGGAATGCACTTTTGGTTAAATATAAGTAGAAAAACAAAGGATTATATGTATAAATTTTGGATTTTTTTTAATTTGTAAATGGTAACTAATGAGAGGTAAACATCTTGAGTTGTTATAGTGTTTGTTTTGTGTAAAAACATAATGCTAGAATTTGAAGTGAAATTTATTTCCCTTTGGTTCTAAATTTATTTTTGGTGTCTTTGTATTTCTACTTGGTAAAATTTCTAGTAGGATTTTTTATTTTAGCTGATGAATCTCCTAGAGGACTTAGACTTGGAATTGTGAATCTGTGACCAATATTAATCATGGTACTACCTACTTATATGGGTGTTTACAAAATTGGCCGAGGGAATAGGATAACCTTCATAGGTGGCATTTATTGATTTACAAACACTGAGCATCTAGTAGAGTTGTCAAAATATGTTGGATTTAATGGGATAGCCTAGAATGAGTGTAATTTTGCTTAGCCTGAGATTAGTATGGAAAATGATAATAGTGGTCCAACCTCATAATGGATAATTTAAATTTTTTACTAATATTTTATATATTTTACATCACTATAAATACTTGTCTTAGTCAAACTCAATTTACATAATAAATATTCATTCTTTCTCTCTTCAATCTCATTCTTATAATTTTTACAATTATAATATATTTTTATTTCTCTAGAAGTGTTGAAGAGTAGAGATAGAGGTGATGCACGAAGTTTCAAAGCATTGAAGTTTTTACTTCTAAGGAAACAATTGATAACACTCTTCAACTTTTTCTAATGTCTACTTATATTTTTATATTTTTATTAAGTTTTATGTATTTCAATTTTTATAGTATTTTAGTTAACTTAATAGTTGTTATTCTTGTTAAATTTAAAATTAATAATCTCATTTTTATATTATTAATAAATTTTAATTATCAATTTGAATTATTCTAATAATATGCAAAATTATTTTGATCATCAAAATTCTTTAAAAAATGTAGCTACTAATTTTTCAAATTCCTTCAAGCATATCTAAATTTACATTATCTCTTCTTCCTTCTTAACATCTATCTTCTTTACAACATACTTATAATCGTAAGAATGTAAATATTCTTGCATCCTCATCTAATTTTAAAAAAAGATTAAAAAATTTTGAAATATGGAATCATTTTGATCTAAAAAATATAAATGATGTAGTTAAAGCATTTTACAAATATTGTCTAAAAAAATCATAACTATGATAGTTATAATGGTGCTAATACAATAAGATGCCATTATTCTTCTAAACATATGGATATTGTAAATATTCCAAGTGAATATTCTATCATGTTTGATCAAGATAGTTGTGAGAATGAATTGTATAAATATATTTGTCATATTAAAATACCTTTTAATATAACTAGTTCTCCAAAATTAAATACATTTCTTTAACACTTTAATCTTCAATAGCATAATATACATAGGAATACTATTGCAAATAAATTGAATAAAATTTTTGATGAGTAAAAATTAATTTTAGCTAAATATTTTTAAAATTCAAAGATAGAGTTGCACTTACATTTGATATTTAGATATCACAATCTCAAATGGGCTATGTTTATGTAACTACCTATTATATTAATGATAATTTTATTTTACATAACAAAATTATTTATTTTAAATTAATTCCACCACCACATGATATTCTAATATTACTTTTTATATAATAAATACTTCTACTGAGTATATGATATTAAATAAAATATTTTGAATTACATTTGATAATGCATCTAGTAATACTAGTACTACTAAAATTTTAATTTCACCTTAAAAGTATTCTTGAAGCTTAATTTTTTTCATTTTAGATGTGCATACTGTATTTTAAATTTAGTTATTCAAGATGTATTAAAGGTTATTTCTATACTTATACAAAATCTTAAAAGTATAGTTTTATATATCAAATCATCACCAGTTAGAAAGTTTGATTAAAGATAATTATATATCCAAATGTCTAAGAAAAATAAGACACCTCCAAAAGATATTTGTACATAATAAAATTCTACTTTTAAAATATTAAAATTTTGCTTAAAGTATAAAGATATCATGGATACTTCTTATTTGACAAAAATTTAAGTTAATCATCATCTTGAAAATGTTGAATAGGAAGGGGCACAAATTTGCTTACAATTTTTATAAACATTTTATAGAGCAATTTATCTTTTATTAAGTTTTTATTATCTAACATGTCACTTAATATTTGGTATTTTGCTTAATTGTAGTTTTACATTTTTAATATTTAGAAGTATTAATGGGTTTGAAATTATTATTAATGAATGTTTAACAAAATATAATAAATAATCTAGAAATATTCCTCATTTATATGTTATAAATGCAATTATGGATCCCAGAGTTAAACAAGAAAGAGTAAAAAATTAGTAAAAAAGTACCATAAAAATTTGCAATATAAATTTACTTAAAGTCTTATATGAATGATATAATTAATTTACTATTAGAAATGTTTTAAGTATATAGTAACAAATTTAGTTCTTCCCTTTGATGCATGAGTTCTTCATTTTCTTTAAAAATAGGTATCCCATTTCATGAGTAATATGATAATTTCTTAGATTTAATTGATAATACTTGCTCAATTAATAATGAATTAAATTCTTACTTATTTATACTTATTGTAACTAATATGCTAAATTTTACTATTCTAGAATGGTGAAAAGCATTAAGGATACAATATCCTATACTTTCTCTTATGGTACATGATATATTAACCCTTCCAATATCTTGAGTAGCATCAGAAAGTTCATTTTCTCTTGATGAATGAATTTTGAATAACAAGTGTTTATTTATGAATGATCAAAACTTGGAGATTGTTATTTGTTTAAAGGATTGGTTTGATGCAAAGGATAAATAATAAAATAATTTACAAGAAGATGGATCATTATTGAGTGAAGGAGATAATTAAAAATAATAATATATTCATATGTTATAAATTTAATTAGCTAAATATTTGTACTAATTTTATTTAATATTGCAATTTTTCTAGACTAAATCCTATAGTTTTTACCCATTTCATAGGGGTTTTCCATATTAAGAATTGTTACTTAATTTATTTCTTTATTATTTTTTATTCTATTAAACAATAATAACAATAATAATAATAATAGTAATAGTAATAATAATTTTTAAGTGATAATAATAAAATATAATTATATTTTATAATAATAAGAGTAATCCTAATAATAACAATAGTATATAATGATAATCATAATCAAAGAAAAGAATTTTAATTTGAAATTTAAAATTTCTCATCATTAATTAATCATTTAAACTTGTCAATATATGATTTTAGTTATAAGTCATATTATACCTCAAATTTAAACTTAACTTATTTAAATTAAATAATTTTTATAAATAATTTTTTACAAGTGTTTAAATTATTTTTAGTTAATATTTTTCTACATATTAAAAATGATAAGATTTTAATTTAAAATTTTAATATATTGAAAAGCTACTAATATATCCTAAGTAATTAGGAACAAAATTAGATTAATATTTAAAAAATTTCTTACTTTCTTTTTTAAAAGAGTTCATTTTAATCTCTTTCAAATTTTAAAAAATATATAATTTTTATTTCAATTGTCTTTATAAATTTATCTTAATTTCATCCTTTAAATAAAATTTTAAATGATAATAATAATAAAATATAATTATATTTAATAATAATAGTAGTAATAGTAGTAGAAACAATTAATTAATAATGTAAAATTAATAATAACTAAATAATATGATAATAATAATAAAATATAACGAGTTATAAAACCTACTTAAACTTGCCTAATAAATGTCGATTTCGGGCTGGAATTAGGATTGTAGCAATTTGATCTAATCTAATTTAGTGAAAAGGTAATCTGATTTGAGACTGGCTCAACGTACAAGGTTTATTTATTGGGTTAACCTGGTAAGATTAGGTTAGCTCATTTTGACAAGTCCAACATCTAGCCATGTTGAATTTGTGATGGTCCTAATAAATGGAATATATCATATATGTTAACAATTAGACATATGTTGTCTTTAAGTTAATATAACATATGCTTTTATGTACTAAAGCATTAGTTTTAGCAAATGGCAATTGGTAGAAACATTTGTAGTTTGATTCTGTGCAATTTTTACACAAAATTATGTTATTTTCGATTAACTTTAGAGGTTAAGTTCAAAATTGACTAAATTCAACATATTATCCAATAAAAAATGGATTGGCATGTAGGCCAATCTGGCAAGCCAATAGACTAAACTCACATGGGCTTTGGCTCGGTTCAGTCTAACTCATCTATTAAATGCCCCTCCTTGCAATCAAATAATATCATTAAGCTACACAATGAAATAAGTTATGTTTGTAGTCATCAAGAGACAATTATTAACCTTTTAAGGTTAATAAAATCAACAATAACAATAATATATACTTGCACTTCATACATAACAAATAAAAGTGATTATAAATTACCAACATAACAAACTATGTGTTAGGTTCATTACTTATGTTACTATCCATTTGTACATAATACAAGTTTAAGATTTCTTATTTCACTACCAAATTCAAAAAAAAAATGAGTTAATGGTTTTCCATTGAAGAGAATGAACCAAATGCTGAAGTTAGCATCAAATATCTTCCTCTCTATATACCAAGCTAGGTTTTTAACATCTCTTGCATTAGTAAACATGTGTTTATACTTGGGAATTATTAGAAGATACCATAATGCCTTAGCTAAAGACCTTTTCTTGATGATGACATCTTGCTTCTTCAATTTGTAATTTGATGCCATGCATTTTGGATACCTATGTAAGGTTTTGTACTTCTTTTGGTATAATATGCAATCATTAAGAAAGGCATGAATCTTCTTATACTTCGTACCTATTGGACATATAATTTTCTTAGTGACATAAGCACAATCTATTAGTTCATTACCTTTTAGAAGCATATCTTTCAATCAATGTTGTAATGTCATGATAAAACACATTAGTTTTTTTAGAACCAGCATATAAATTTTTCTTTATATTTACAAAAAAAATCGACTATAGACTTTAGATGTTAATTATTTTAGGAATATGTTAAAGTCTTGCATGAATAAACATGTTATTTCTTTTATGAATCAACACCTAAAGTTTTCCTCATTATAAAAATATCATTAATTCGAATATTTTAAACAAAATTATTTTATAAATTAATCTCTAAAGTCTTATGAGTATAAATAGATTGATTTTTTAAGAGTCAACATCTAAAGTTTTTCTCAAACACACAATAATACCATTTGTCCCAAAATTTTAGATGACAATCATTTGAGGAACTAACATAAAAAGTCTCTTATGAATAAACTTATTCATGCTTTTTCAAAATCAATATCTTAACTTTTCTCATATTTTGAAAATTGCCATTACTCTAATATATACATCGTTATTCTCCTTAATTGACATGTATTCTTTTTATATTGATTCTTAAAAATGAATCAACATCTAAAATTTAAATATTAGATGTTAGTTCTTATAAATGGACTTATATCTAAAGTCTTAAATTCTAAATAAAGTAATGAATTTTTTCTCATTATCACTTTCACTCTCATCTATTTCCAAGGTTAGCCTTTATCTTCGTTCACCTCCCTTCATAGAACCTTGGATCTCAAACTACTCTTTACCATAGGTCAATGAGCTATCAATATCTTTTAACTAGCATCAAGTATAAAGCAAATATCCTAATCTAAGCCACTGGTTCAAAATATAAAAATTATCCTCCTTATTTCCATTTCTTTAATTTTTTACATAGGCTTTTTAAAAGATTTTTGTTTATATTTTCTTTTTATAAATTTTGAGGTTGCATTTGATTTTTAAATGCATATTATATGTTTGATAAAATATTACACCAAAGTCCAAAGTTAGTCAAACAACTATAAGATGGAGAAAACATTAAAAAAAGTCCATCAAAATGATAATTTTCAAGATTTTCAAAGGGTAAACTACCTTTGATCATTTACTATTTAATAGATTTCAAAAAGTTATGTGAAATAAAAAAGAATCCTAAATAGACAACTAAATACAAAGTTATAATCTTTCAAAATTTTTAATCCAGATATATGTTTTTTACGAGGTGAATCATGTTTTTGATTGCATAGTTAGGTTTGGATTTAAAATGTGAATTTTTTTTAAGTTTCATAATTTTTTCTTATTATTATTGTCAAATTTTTTACTATGATGAAGTTGCAAGATTGAGTGACAAGTGCTTGATTTATTCTACTTTTATTATACATGATTTTTTTACTACAATACTTTGATTATACATGGTGAAGTGAGAAATCAATGTTTTTTTAAAAAATATTATGTATATTTTAAGTCAATTTTTTTTCTTGCTAAAAACTAATGTGTTATGTGAAAAAATAAAAAAAATTTAATAGAAAAGTACAAAAAATTGACGTGGTAATCACTTTTTTACATCAATTAAAAAATCAACGTTGAATGGTCTAATATCCAATATCACTTAGATATATGTCGACTCTTAAACTAACATAATTTTTGTGAAATAATTTATGTGTAATTATATTTTAGTACTAGTGTTGGTTTATTAGGTTTACAAATTCTGATTAGAATGGTGATTAACAAAATTACAAATAAATGTATTGACTTTAAATTTGTGAAAAATTGTGATTGTGATACATAATGAAAATATAGCATTTTTTTATTACAATTGTAATCAAAGGAAGAGGGAGAGAATATTAGGGGGGCTAACAAGATTGATAAAATTTTTTTGTAAGGTGAGAATTTAAAATTGCGAATGGTTTGTGTCAAATAAACTACTTGTTTGAGCTTGAGCTTAACCATTATATAAACATAACCAAGCTTGAACAAGATTTAATATATTTAATAGATATTTTTATCAAATAGTAATAAAAAAATATGACAATAAATTATATATTTGCACTAACTCTTTTTTCTATATTTTTTAGCTAATTTCTTTATTTTTTTTAAAAAAATCATGATTCTTAAGACATGTTTAATAATATTAAGGCATTTGGCGTTGAATTTTAATTTCAAGTGCAAAATATATTTAGTGTTGAGTTTGTAGTGTTTAACAATTTCTTATTTTAAATATTGAATTTAACTAATATTTTAAAATTTTACTACAAAATATTAAGATCTTGTAATTATTCATTCATCTATTGACTTATAATGTCAAAACAAATAAAAATATTGAAGTGAATTGTTAAATCTCATCTTAGTAATGTCAAATATATAATTAATTTTTGGTTATATCCTTTCTTTTTACCATTTGTTTTAGTGTTATAAATAAAAAGAGAGAAAAATAATTATAATAAAAATATAAATGAGACACTAATAGTATTAGTTATGAATTTTGAGAGATGCAATAATAACCACCTTTATAAATCAGGGGCAAAATATTGTATTTACTTATTTTTAAATTCAAAATTATCATTGATAATGATTTTAAAAATTGTATATGTTATATCCTTAAATGATGTAATATGTACTATATATTCAATTTTTACTTTAAAAATAGAGATAACATTTATATCTATATCTATATTTATATCTACATAAATATATTATATTTTAATTATGATGTTCCCTTACTTCTTTTATAACAACAAGTGTTATTCTTATAACTCATCACGTGTCAATTTGTCATTAGGCTTTTTCATTATCTAATAGAAAAATTAATTAATGCATCATATTCTTTCCTAAAAGAGAGAGAAAGATAAGGAGATGGCTTCATGTACTTTGTTTCATTATTTGGATTTCAATCTTCGAGCACTACCGAAACTTTTTTCAAAGAAGTGTTATCTCAATGTAGGTTTGCTTCTAAACTAAATTATTTTTCTGATTTCTTTTCTTGATTTACTATATATTCTAATTTTCATACATTTTCTAAATAATTGGTGTTAGGATCGGGAGTCAAACAAGCACAATAGAATAAATCGATCCCAGCCAATGGATCCATGTAAAATGTTAAATTAGAATAAGGATTCATTCAATACCTTTAATGATGACTCAAGAATTCGGTCATTGATTATCTCTTCAGCTTTTTTTTAGCTGAAGACTCTAAGGTATCTGCACGAACCCGTGAATCACCGATGAACATCCACACGAACATCGGTTGGAATTGTTCTCCTTTGCCTTGTAGTGTTAGCTATGCCTCTTTAAAGGTTTTTTATCAAGGAGCGGTGCTAGGTTTTTATGCTTGGGAAGCATGAATAATCTCTATTATTACCCAACAAGTCTATTTAAATAGGTGCATAGAAAATCCTAACTAATTAGGCTTTGTTCTATGTATAATTATAGGATTATCATCAGGCCTTATAATTATAATATAGAATTCCCAAATATTAGGCCCAAACAATTTGATCCATTAATTTCAAATCTACTAGGCTCTAAGTGTGCGACCTTACAGGCTCTCATTACGTTAGCAATGATCATTAATCCTGTTAATGATCATAAATAATGAACGGTGTCTAGCAATACATCATTATTACTTAAGTAATAAGTAAGTCAGTGATTTGACTAAACCTTTACACGTAATCATTATTAATGTCTTTTTATCTTAAACATCTAGATTGAGCACCAGACATGGACCGTGTCATTCTCGTATAGCCCAATCTTGAGGTTTCTTGATCTGTAAATAAGCTAACCAAAGCAAATGTAATTGACATCCCATGTCAATTCATCTAAGCATGGCCATGCATTTTCTCAACTTTACTTAATCAAGGGGCCCACAGATGTTACTCCTATTATATAGGAGGGACAAATTTTATCTTAATCACATAAATTCCTCTACATGATATATGACATATTCAATAACTACCCTTGTATTCACTCAACCATGAGTGATATAGAATAGTATCAAAATATGAAACTCACATGTAAGAAAGCTTGGCGATATCAGATCAAAGGACCATATTAATAATGATCACTAAGAATTACTCATGACACTTATATAACGATTCATGTAGTATTCTTAGGATGGGTCGGTCCAGTATACAAGTTTTCTAACTTGTATTCATGTGTAAACTTAATATCCCATATAAATCACCACACATGCTAGTTTTAACATATCAAAGTAACATAATCCACAATGATATATGATTAGGGATATTTAAGAATACAATTATTCTAAGGTTATTATTATAATTAAATATATTACGCAGACAATATATATAAATATAATAATTGAAATTGCCATTAAAATAACACGATTCAAATTTACAATTATCAATATGATTGATTTTAGGGCATATACACTAATAGTTGAAATCTCACTTCAATTATGCCATCAAACCATTATATTAAATTAAATTATTCTTTCAATTTTGATAACAACTCCTTTATCCTTTAGAAAAATAAAAGACCTTTCATCTTTATTTTGCTCTACTTCATTTTTGTTTGAACTCTTATTGTTTCCTCCTAAAAACACCATCGATGATAAATAATTGCATCTCTAAATTATTCTTTCTTTTTATTTTTTATGGTCTTATTCTACCTTCTTTTAATTTATCCTAAATTCATGTTTAATTTATTCTTTTCTTCATTAATCTTTTAATTTTTTACTTTTATTTGGTATATTTTCATCCAAATCTTGATTTCTCACTTTCTCTTTTAGATTTTCAAATCATTAGCACCTGTGTTTCCTCATTCTTTAATGATAGTCATAATATCAACACCACGTATAAGATCTTTGCCTTTGCTGATATGAACTTTATATCTCTGCAATGTACTAGCCTAAAAGTAAATGCTTTTAATTTATTTATTAAAAATGTCATTCTTTTAAGTCAATATATGTATAAGCATTAGAGTAAGGTTTGTTGAAAATTATCTATTAGGTTTTTGAGAGAGATGAACAATTGAAATGAGATTTTTTCTACATCTTAATTATTTTTCATTGCAATTTCCAATCATATTTGGAATTACATGAGGCAGGTATTTTTTTAATTTTTTAATATTTTAGTTTTGGTTTTCCATATGAAAGGTTTTATCTATTTGATGTTTATTATTTTTCAACAGGAATGCAGTTTTTTTTATTGCCCTCAAATTAAAGGCTTAAATTGAATTTTAGTTTTTAATTTTAATAGTATCTCAATGTTGTAGTAGATATTCTACACAATATTTTTAGTTCTATTCTTGCAATGTAAAGAATATAATTTTATTAGTTAAAAAAATGATAATTTTCTTGCAACCATTAATCTAGCTTGGGATGATATAACTTGCAAGGTATAAACATAAAACTTTGATGGCCGCAATAATTGGTAACTTAAGAATTTTAAAATTTTAGTAAATATGTAGTGCATAATTTGCTCATTTGAGGACTATCCTATTAAAATGTAGTTATAAGGAAGAAGGAATTAGAGTTTTTCCAAATCTAGAAATGATAACAATGCTTGGATTCCTCATTCGAGGACAATCGCATTAAATTATAAAAGAAGGCTTAAACAAAATCATTAAGGTAGTAATGTTATCATTATGGCTTAAATATATAATGATGTAAAAGCAAATAATTTTTTTCATTTAAAAATTATAAGAAAGAAGGAATTTGGCATTTTTCATTATTGGATAATTATCAATCCAATGTGAAATTCTATTAACACTTTCATGAGTTATACTTACATTTTAATTATTAGTAGATTGCAAAGTTAAGTATGATACATGTATCTTACTAGGGAGATTTTATTTTACAAGATTTAATATTCAAGAAGCACTAAATTGAGTATAGGCAGTATTCTTTTAGATATTTGTATTTGCATTATTATTTATGTGTGTTTTAACATAAAATAATTCATTGCTACCTTGATAGTAGTATGAAGCATTTCTTTCTAACAATGTATAAGTACCTTTGAAGTTGATCACATTGTCAAAAGGTAATCATTGAAGTAATAATTTTATTATCATTACCTAAAAGCTTAATTTAGATCAAGATTTCATTTTGTCTGAATTGAGGTAATGATATTAAACAAAATAATTTCTTCTTTTGTAAATTATATATTAAGAAGAAGGATTTAGACTTTATCCAAGTCTTGGTTGATTATGTTAACTTAGCCTTGCTTAGGCATATAACCATATTAAGGAAGATTAGTAGATACATTATATATTGCATTGATACTAAGATTAATAGAGACCTTGATTACTAATTTTGCCTTCTCTAATATTTAAGTAAATATAAGTTTTTTTTAGGTATACCACCTAGCAAATATATAATAGAGGAAAAACATATTTTAAAATTCTTAAACACGCCTTTTGTAAGTCTTCACAAGAATATGAATGCATTAAATTCAATCAAGTATTAGTTTAGGGGTTAATTAGAAAAACTCAACCAAAGCCTTCATATAAGATTATTGAACTTGCATATTTGAGACTTTTATTCTCATTAAAAAATTTTGACACCTCTTTATATTACATATTACTTCTCATGGAATTAATACTCAAGCTAAACCTTTCTTTTTCTTTGCCTTTTTGGTTTCTATATTCCTTTTAGAGCTAAATTTTCATATGATATTTAGAAGATGATTTTACACCATTACACGAAATCGTATATTAGAAGCATTATACATGTGTGTTGTAAGATGCCTCTTGTGCAAGTCATATAGGAAAACCCTATTGATCTCCACTCTAAATATTTAATGCCCACTCTATAAGTTTAAATCTTTCTACTCTTTAATGCCTTACTTTATAGGGTTAAATATTGCATTAATTTATTATTTTCAAAATTTTGTTTAAATTTAAATGTCCAATTAGTGAAATCAAGGTTAAGACCAAATGCAAAAGAGAAGTATTCAAAAACAAGCAATCAAGTTTTAATTAATATTATTGTATGCACATGAAGATGCTGTACTCTAGAGATATAATACAAAGATGTTAAAAGTCTAACATATATAGATATAATAATAAATCCATCGATTACATACTTAAAATAGTATTTCTGTTGAAGTATTTTTCTATGTTATCATAGAATTGGAAGCAAACCATAATTCTAATTTAAGAAGTTAAGATAATTTCAAAAACATGAATGATCATATATATCATGAATGATTAACATATATAAAACATGTAAGTTCTATTTAACATGACAAAATTATTTATGTCGATTTAATGTATTAAAACTATTGGCTCCCCAAGAATAAAATAATTAATAATTATTTCATCACTTTGAGGAGATTACAAATAGATACATATTTTTGTTATTCTATATATATATATCCATATATAATGTATCTCAAAGATATTTTTTAGAACAATTTTTAATAATTTATCATCTTCACAATTTAATGGATCAAATTATTAATATGAATGATCTTTTTATATTGACTAATAAATAATTAAATTAAATTAATGCATTATTTATTATTTGTTAAAAAATAAAGTTAGAAATTAGGATTTTGTTATATTATGCAATTATATAACTATTGAGATTCTAGGAACAAATGGGATATGTAATTAAATGTATTCTTAAATGCATATAAAAAATACTCATAAATTGCAGTGCTAATAGGGTGAAAATATAATAGTTTTATGAATATATCTTTTATAAAATAATGATAAAATCCATGCACCACAAAGATTCAAAATTAGTTAAATATATTTGTCAAACAAAATTGCATTAAAATAAAAATAGTTGATGAATGTATTCAGTCACTAAACAGGTTCAGCATATTTTTGCTTAATTTAATATTCTACTTTAGCAAATCAAATAAATACAAATTAATCTTGATGTGATGTTTTTAAATATATTCTTACTCTTTAAACTATCTCTAGCATTTATTTTATTTTTAAAGGATCCACATTAATAATTTTTAAAAAAAAATTTTACACTTCCTCTAATTTTCATATATATTAAGAAAGTAGTTAATTTGTTTATTTTTAGTAAACTTTTCAAGACTACCCTTTATATATAAAGTTCAAGATAATTAAAAATAAAGAGAAAAATATGATGGAATAAATGAAAATACATTGAAAATATAAAATAATTAAGTATTTATTTATAAAAAAAGTAAATTACAAAATATTTAATATTTTATTGGAATTTTGAAATGATAAATAAGAAGAAATAATTTTTTAAAAATATGATAGATAATAAAAAAAAAGAGAATATATAATTTAAACATTTTTCCCCAAAATTTAGGGAGCCACAGCCCCTCTCACTCTTAAAGGCACCGCCTCTGGTTGTCATCAGCAATTTAAAACCTAATCAAAACCACATGGACGTTATCACCAAACATTTGAAGATTTTATTACCTAGAAGCTAGAACTCAGGAGTGAAGTTAAGATCTTACCATGCTTCTTCCAAAATTAAGTACAAGCAAATCACTCTAAAATACGTGACAATACAAAAGCATACTATATATAAAGCTCATAATTTCCTAGCACAGTGCTTCCTCTGGCTTGTTCGGGTGACAGAATAGAACCTCTGTCAAAGCAGATTTGGATCTCAAAGAAACCCTCAATAATTGCAGTGCCTAGCCATGAAGATCATAAAACTGAATGTTACCTCTCCGATTTTATATGTTAGAGACTACAAAGAAAGTAAAATATGGAGGAGACATTTCTAAAACATCACTTAAATTACAAAATAATTCAGTAAATCAAAATTGACATGAAAAAACAAAGAGAATCCAGGATAAAATACGAGAAACTTCCTCCAATTATATGCCGTGCAACGATTTACCCCATTTATTTATAAAACTATGAAAACTATATTTCCTCCATTATTATTAGGATCTCTATCAAAATGCAGGAAATATAATATGCCAAAATGCAATAAAACTTCCCCAATGATATGGCATGCTCACAATATAACCATTTGCTTTTTCGTGAATTATCAAGTGGAACAATGATGAAAGTACTGAGAAATTTCTCTCTTTCAAATAAAATCGTTTTCGGAACTTAAATTCTTATTTAATAACTAATAGATAAAATCAACAATAGACAATGGATGGCAGGATTTAAAATCAACAAGATATTAACCCAGTCAAAAACACGATAGTCCTAAATAGATTTTATCTATTAGTTTTTTTTTTCGTAGATAAAATCTATTTAGGACTATCGTGCTTTTTAAATAGATTTTATCTATTAGTTTTTTTTTTTCGTAGATAAAATCTATTTAGGACTATCGTGTTTTTGACTGGGTTAATATCTTGTTGATTTTAAATCCTGCCGTCCATTGTCTATTGTGGGTTGCCCATGGATGGCACAGTCGAATGACGTTCGTATTTACCATAAACAATCTAATCCACAAATTGACTCAAACTGCAAGTAACTAAATTGTGGTTTAACCCCCAATAGAAAAGTATACGCTGAAGCAAATTGTTACCTCAGCTTCACCAATGCCCACCACATGTTCGTCAAAATCATCAAGGGAAACATTTATTTTCTGCAGAAAGGAAATACCAGAAGCAGAAGTCAGTGGTATCACCTGCAGATCATCACAAACAGCAAAAACTGCTGGCCTCTTCACAAATCCTACAGCCCTTTCTCTTGCCCCATCAGCAGACCTAGGGTCATAAAGTCTCATAGCTTGCGGACTGTGTATGATTTTCCTATCCCTTGAAACCACCCCACCATTCTTCACTGTATAGCACATATTATTGCAGTAAACTCCATCACCAAACCAGTAGACTGGAGGTTCTTTTTCATGAATTTGCAGAGGCTGATTCTTGCAGCCAAACAGTGGGGCCACTCCTGGGTTTAGAAGCACTGTGCATGATTTTGTGCACCAAGAAGGGTTTAGAGCCCTGACACTTTCGTACAAGTTATCAATGGATCCCAATGAAGAATTGGCATCCAGTAGATTGAGTATTGATCCTAGAGGCATTGTGAGGAAGCTGAAGAGGAAATCTATGAAGTCTTCCTCTGCTTCGGCGTACAAAATCCTGTTCTTGGATTTGCTTGTTGTTATCTTGACATTCATCTGAGGATTTCTTGGTTCGAATTTTTGTCCGAGTTTCGGAAGGAAAGAGGAAACCGTGGGCTTGGATTTGATGCCGGTTCCCAGAAACACATTGGTGAGTGGAGATTTGGAGATCATTGCTTGTTTAAGTAACTCCAAGATCTAGAACATGAAATGAGAACCCCCGAGTGAAGTTTATCAAATGAGGGATGATTGGCCATTAGAAATCAGTATATATGTGATATAAATAAAAATGAAAATATACAATAAAATAAAGCTAAGTCGTGATTTCTTTAAATTTGGTTTGAGTAGTCACACACTGGTACAATGACATTTAACTCTTTAATAATATGAAGACAACTGATGTTACCTTATGCTCCCCCCCTTGGCAAAAATATCATTATAAGATAGGAGATTCCTCCACCTGTTAAATTTTTAGAATAAATTTTTTCTACCTTTTGATATAAATCCTTCAAAAATTAAAGTAATTTCATTGAAATTTTCCAACAACTTGTACTTCATGAAGAGAGGGTGGGGGCAAACGTTAACTAATCTTTCTAGTGCTAAATTCATGAATTCTAAAATAAAGTAATAATTCGATGTTACTGTACCATTACATTGGTATTGTATCCCAATAATTTACTTCTAGATTTGTTGGTGCATATACTATATATATACAATATGATGTCAAAATTTGTTGAAGTAGTAAGAAAAACTGGGTGGGAACTGGCATATGCATCCTCGCAATCTTTGCCATACGAAAGAAAAAAAAAAAGTTCTAAAAATATCGAAAAAAATGACCTCAAGTGAATATATTATATAATCTAATATATTAATAAATCAAAATATGGAAAATGCAGACAAGGCTAAAACCACAGCCCGGTAAACTGTAAAATTATCACTTAAATTCAAGTTAGATTTCTAATATTGCGAGACACTGATAGTCATGATTTTAAATTGTGTTTACCGTTGTGACTACATTTTGAAAAGTAAATTTGAAAAAAAAGAAAAGAAAAAGGCCAATAAACACGGCCATCAAGATATAAAATTGTGAAAATTATGAATATAAAGGTTCTGTACTACGGTTGCAGCTGCATGCCATGTGTTCATTGCTATTGCCAGAATCAACATAAAAATGTAGATTGCAGATTGTGATTGTGATTGTGAAATTTTCTTTCATCTGCACAAGATCACAACATCTAATTAAAATTATATAAAATATTATTTGGTCTAGCTCTTTTAAGATAATATCATAATATATCAAATAAAACTTATTTGCTAGTAGAATATTAAAATTTCTAACTGATCTTATTTTATAAAAAAAAATAAAAAAATAGTGTATTGCGATGTTGCGGTTATAATTCACCACTACACTTACTGATTTTTAAAAGAACTGCAATTGCTATGTAATGCGTGCTGCAACCAATGGGTCACAGTTTAAAGCCATGCACCGACAATGATCCCCAAAATATTAGGACTTTAAGCAGAGATCCGCACATCCACAACTTACAAATTAATCAGTAAGACAACTAACAATAACTCAAATTTACCTCCTTGGAGCCAACGTTTAGAGACAGTTCCTTGAGCTTGTTGAAGCTCTTGTAGCCAAGTTGAACAAGCTGCTGAACAGAGTTCCCAGGAGAACTCAGCATCACCTTCAGATCATCAAATATCAAGAACACAGCCTTCCCCTTAACAAAAACCCCATCTTCCTCCTTCTCTTCCACAGAATCAACCACCTTCACTTCTTGATTCATTAATCTCCCACACGCACAAATCATCCCTTCAAAAGTACTCAGCAACAAGTCATGGAAACTACGGTGGTTTCTGCACATAAAAAACCGACTGCGCGACGTATCATCAACGATCATTTTCAGTTTCTTGCAGATTGGTTCGCACGGATTCTGCGGAAAAAGAAGCATGTCTTTGCATATATCATTCTGGAAATCTATGCCGTTCATGTTTTCGACGGCTCGGTAGAGGTTGTTGATGCAGCCGATGTTGGCTGGTTGGTGAGGCTGCTTGTTGGAGACGAGTCGAATTATGGTGCCGAGTGGAAGCGTTAGGAAACTGAAGAGAATGTCAACGAAATCTCCGGATGCTTCGGCCAAAACGACTTCGTTTCTTTCTTCATCTATGAGAAGTCTCAGAGGGAATGTTGGTTCTTCCATGGAAGCCATGATGCTAAAAGATAAGGATAATGATAATTAATTAACTGCAGAAAATAAGAAGCTTGAGGTTTGAAGTATTGAAGTTTAAGATTATGGGGAAGCATTTTGTTGTGGTTTTCAGAGTAAACTACACTTTATCCATTAGGAATTTCATTCATTTTCACTCAATTTATTTATATTTTTAAATGTTGAAATTCATCCACCTATACTTTTATTAACTCTTTACTTGTCTAAACTTATTTTTATTCAATTTTTAATCGTAATGACACACAGTGAATGTGATTTCTATTGTTTATGTTTTCTTTATAATTAGACTTAACTTAAAATTCATTTTTCAAAAACAATCTATCAAAAAAAATCCTAATTTTCATAAAAAATTTATCAAAGTATTTTAGAAGCAATTACTCATGCCTTACACAAAAATTATTTATAAAATTGAGTTTCAAATTATTATTAATTATTAGAAATTGGGGATAAATGAACTACGCACTTTATGTATGTTTATTTTATTAAAAATTAAACAAGAAAAATTTAAAAGGATAAATTGCCCTTAAAAATATAAATGAATTAAGTATAAATTATAATAAAAGTTGAATATATTATCTCATTCTGATTATGTTTTGAAAGTTAAGAAAGTAAGAAGGCAGGAAATAAGAGTGAAGTTTCCTCTGACGTTGGTATGCTTTGAACGTAGTTTTCTGTACCTGTAGGAAAGAGAGAAGTCCTTTGTTTTGTATGGTCTGGATACGGGAACAGTGAACTACATGTTAGTTTCCTCTTTTGTTTTGTTCGGATGGGACTTGATCTTGAATTGGCTTTCTTGTTGGTTGAGATCTGGCCGCTTGCCTATTAAGTATGGGAGAAAGTCTTTGATGCATGTGTTTTTAACTAATCTTTTCTAGCGATGTAACAAATAGTGTAGCTAAGAAAAACATCTTTTTTTTTTCTCCTAAGAATATGATTATAAGATATTAATAGAGCAAAAAAAATATTTTATTTATTAAATATTGAATGTGAAGAAAATAGTAACATTCTTATTTCAAAGAAATTATCTTCCCACTGCAATATCACTTATTATTATAAATTTTTTAAACAACTATCATAAATTTTTAAGAAAAATACTATAAGTATTGAAAATAAATTTTAAAATTAAGTTATGAATCTTTTATATTTATTAAATTGAGTTTTATAAATTTATCCTATTATTTTATATGTAATAATAATTCTTAATTATTATTCAAAATTTAATTTCAAAATTAATTTTTAATATATGTAATATTACTCAATTTTTAAGATGTACAAGTAATATGTCAATAATTTTTTTATTTACACTCTAATATCTTCACATGAGTGGTATCTCATTTCTACACTTTTTCTTTTCCTCGTTTAGACCCAGGGTCCCCACACCAGCAGCATACAATCCCGTACTCCTTTTTTCTTTATCTTAATCCAAGGTATACTTACATCTGGAGATATCTCTTTTCAGGGTGGTATGCGACTTTTGCACTTTTTTTTTTTTTTTTATCAATATACATTTTTTCTATTTAGACTCAGAGTATTTCTATACAAATCACATATTCTGCTTATACTTTTTTTCTTGTTTAAATCAATAATATTTAATAATATATGATAAATTTTTGTTAATAAAATTATTTTTAAAAATAAAATTTAACATTTATTATTGAATTCAAAATATCTTAAAATTCAAATTATTTTTTTGTAATTAAATACCCTTCTTAATTTATAAAGACGTGCTATACGTACAAACTGAATATACCAACTTTATGTGCCGAAACAAGTGGCATATGACATCAAGATGAAGTCAGGCAGGATGGGACAAGTCTTTTTGCATTATATGGTTTATTCTGTGAATGCCGAGTAATTTAGCACAAATATGCGATGATATTTTTTCAAGAGAACTATCATTTTTCTTAAAATTCGTTTAGATAAAAAATTGATAAATTATTTGGATGACCATTATTTGTAGGAAATAAATTTTTTTAGGAAATTCTACTTTCTATAAAATATAGGAAGTCACTTATCCACCTCCCTCTAAATAAGTTTTATTTTTTATATTATTTATAGATATAATAATAAAATTATTTTTATTAAATTTAATTAATGATAATTAAAATTTATTATTTTATATTATAATAATATTTAAAATATAATACTCATTTTATTAATATTTCCTATGATATTCAAAATTGAATCAAATAAGACATAAGAAATTATTTTTTAGGAAGTGTCACTTCCTATGTAAAAATTTATATAAAAAGTTATTTTTTAAAAAGTTTAATTTCCTAAGTTATTTACTGTGTAAAGCAAATGACTCCTTATTTATTTATAAGTAAAGAAAAATTTTCTTTTAAAAAAAATCCCACCAAATAAACGAAAGCTATTAACCTACACTTATCCTAAACATTTATTATTCGCATTTTCTCAACGCATTTAACTAAATTCTTGCCCATCCCTCGAATGTAAGAGCACAGTTCTTTAACTTTTATATTTATATTTATTTTTCTACATATGAAAAATGGAATAAACAATTACGATAGTATTTAAAAACCTTGAACGACATTAGAAATTAGTATTAAAAATTATTTTAACTTCAATTTCACAAATTCTACGTGAATTCAATACTATACCATGATCATTTATCCGGGCATATAGTTTATATTTTTTTCATTAGACATGAAAATTGCCAATGTAGAATTGCTACATAAAACAGTTATAATCGTCTATTTATTCCAAATCTCTAGAGTTTCTTTTCTTCTCCTAACCCAGATTTTGAGTGAAGAAATTGGATTCACACAAATTATGGTGGTATTCAACTCATGTAAAATTGTTTAGAGATTAAATTTATTCTACTATCAATAAAATATATGTTTTAATAATGTTTTATTTAAATATTATATGTAGCGCTCTTCTTATTAATTACACAAGTCATAGACACATCCTTATGTGAAATTCTAGAGATATAATTATATGATTTAGTTATACTTATGAATAATAAACTTTAATTTAAATACTTAAGGTTACTCACTTTATTGTGAGGTTTAGAGTAGTGTTGGCATATTGATATTGATGTTAATAATATATATATATATATATATGTGTGTGTGTGTGTGTGTGTGTGTGTGTGTGCATGTGCGCGCGCGCGCGCGTTGTTATATATGTATTTGTTATAAGATATTATTAAACCACCCTTGTAATTATGCAAGAGAGACATGGAACTATTATCGGTGATATGATCATCAATATTCATTTGAATGAATATTATTTGCCATGTTTAGTAGGCATAGTGATGCTATTAATTACTGTTAGCTAATTAAGAATGGCTTATAATGATAAATTATTTATTTTGTGTTATGATATGAATGGATGCTCATGACCATCCTAAGAATGCAAGGTATTGGTATTGATTAGTGTTGTATGTTTTGGAAATGATTTGTGATTGGATTTTGATTGTGATGTGTAGAGCTTGAGCTTTAATATATAAATTATCTACAAGTTATGCTCTGAGTAGCACTAAAATTGTGAAATGTGATAGGGGCAATAATATAAATACTAGATGAAATTTTTTTGATAAAAAGGTAGATAAGGTATAAGGTTAGACTAGAAAGAATAAGGATAAAAATTTTGTAGAAGATATAAT
Organism: Sindora glabra; assembly: GCA_020226215.1. NCBI lineage: Eukaryota > Viridiplantae > Streptophyta > Magnoliopsida > Fabales > Fabaceae > Sindora > Sindora glabra. The sequence continues at coordinate 34,920,304 of CM035234.1, read as the reverse complement.
GTTGACCGAGGATTCAAAAGGTAGCTGAATCTATATTTGTATAAATTATGAATTAGGTAATGATATTGAGATCTACCTATCCTAAAAACTTTCATGTGATGTAATTGTGATGATTTAAATGTGATTGAGTCTTGTTAGCTATTTGAAAGTTTGATAACCACTCACAATGGGTTGCATGCAATGTGGAAATGATATTATGTACAATCAAATATTTAACACTATTATAAATTATGATGTAAAATAAAAAATTGAGTTGCATGCAGGTAACATGCCACCCTAAGATTTGGTCTTACGTGTTTCAAAAATCAAGAAAATTGGGTTGCAAATGTTTTCTAATGTAATACTTAATTAGTATATGATTGTTTTATACAATTGATTCAAAGTATGATTATGGTAGATATATATATTAACTAAGCTCTTGTAACTCAGTTCTTTTTAATTTCAATATTTTCAAGTTAAGATCAATACTTTCGAACTTCATTATATCTATAAAGAATCAAAGACTTCCTAATTGGAAAATTTTGACAATTAGATTAAGAATGAAGTTATTAGTGTCTATATAAATAAATATGTGTATCAAGGAAGTGTATTTTTGTGTGTACTCTGTATTGCTATCATATTTACGAAAATTACAAGTTTTATATTTTTAAGTGTGTGGCCTTCAAGAAATGTCTAAAAATAAAGGAGATTATTTATTTTTTTTTGTAAAGTTTATAATGAATTTGGACCACTAAAAAAATAAAGAGATTTTTTATAGGCAGAATTAGTATAAATAATGTCAAGGTTGGTGCAAACTAGATAGTAGAATTCACGCTAGTCATAATCAAGTTTAGTTCATGACACCATTCCTAAACTTTGAGCATGTTTTCTACTATTCTTAACTAGTAATCTATCTTGAGCATGTTTTATAGTAATCCCTTGAAGGTAGGAGTATTAATTGTTGAATGTCTTAATCAGTAGTTTATCTTGACATCATTACTCGAATTCTTATTTAATAATAACCTTCCATATTATGGTAAAAGCTTGTAGCTTTGAGCATTTTTTTTTTTCAATTTCCTCTCTTGCCTAGCATATAGTCCTATAAACTTGCATTGGATGTTGATCCACTTGATAATTGTCATTTAACACATTGTACATGAGATTATAACTTATGTTAGAACTTATTGTCAATGAGCTTTTTAGCTTTTTTGCCATCCATGTTAAAGTTGCATTGGTCTTTTTAGAACCCCTAATGCAGGTATTCTCATAATGGATTTTTTTTAGTCATGTAAGTTACATACATTTAGGAAAGGGGATGCATGGATCCTTTATGGATAGCCATTACCAGCACATATTTCCATGACTTTACTTTTCTCATTTTTTACCATAATAACATTAAAATTTTCTTGCATAAGGCAATCCCTCAAAATTGTCCTAAACTCTTTAATACCAACAAAAATTTGATTCTTTTCCAAGTGGACATTGCCTTTCCCTCTATATTCAAACCTCATACCTTTTATGTTCCTATTAATGTTTATATCTTCATTTTTAAATTCATTATCACTTTCATAACCACCACATTGTTCACTAAAATCCACCCTAGCATTAAAATCACTATATTCACTAACATATTCAATTTTTGGTTCCTTACTAGTATCGCTAATGCCATCTTCACTTACACAATAACCACTGTATAGAATGTCATGCTTGAGTTAGGAACAATCAAAAGTATGGTCACTATATAATTGTAAACCTAACTTAAAGGGGGTTTCATTTTGCTGTCGCAATGGTTGTTCAAGTTTGGGTTCTAGTTAGGGTTCAAATTGCATCTCAGTGGGAGGATTAATTTCTGGTTGCGTTTATGCATGCAAAATAAGGTCATGGCTAAATTGTAAGGAGGGCAAATTTTTAGCTTCAATTATTTCTAACCCAATGATATCCAAATATATAAACCTATTATTACTAGGCATTTGAAAAATGTGCATCAAGTCTACATGATCCAATATTTCTTGTACATCATAAGGGGAAGCGGAAAACAACTAACAATAAAGCTTGCATTGATGGTAGTGGGAATATTTGTAAGAAGATTCTCGTATGAATCACCAATAGGCTTGATGTAAGAATATCTGTTTAGGTCCATTCCATCAATTATATATTGCTTAACTTTGTATCTTATGCACAAATAATTCTGAGAGAAAGATGTCTTCCATGAAATGAATAATCAACTTAATTTATAAATATTTTTCCATGCAAATTAGAAGATAAAAAAATGGACATCTAAGATAATCAACTTACCAAAAACCTTCTAGTGAAATTTAAGGGTTTTTTTTTTCCTTTAGTCACAGTGTATAAATTCATAAATATGTAGAAGAAATACACAATCAAAACTTTCAACTTTGTTATTAATTAATTTAATAACTGTTTCCATATTCTCAATAAGTAAGTAGGTGTGTACGTGTGAGTGTGCAAGAAACAATGATAATATATTATTGCTCCTATAGTATCTCGATCAAGATATATGTGAAGATGTTTCCGATTTAAGGTAAAGGCAAAAGACTTGGCATTACCAAAATCAATGTTACCACGTGAAGAACATTGAAATCCCGTCACCGCAGTGGGTACAGTTTGAGTGACTAAATGTCCCTTTATTAATGGAGATTGCAACAAAGTTTCTATTCTCTGCGTAACGTTAATAGTATACACATATTAGATTATATCCAAGATACTACGATTGTGTATGAGTTAAGCCACAAATCGTACACAACCTGTATACCCACATGTTTTCTCGAGTTTAATTTATTTCCTCATTTGGGTTATCAAATCTGAGCTACATACTCCCATTCATTCAAATCAAGCTGCTACAATGTGAGAGATTGCAAAGGAAATATACATTTAACAGAGCAACAAAAGGGAAAACAGAAAGGCCATCCATAGATGAGTCTATGTCTGCCGACAAAGCATTAACAACTGTGGAGACAATACTTGATAATACAAACAGAACAAGCAATTTAGCACATCCAGATTTTTCATATGAAAATATAAGATCTAGGTAAGCGAAAATAAGCCAACAAGGATTGCTAAACTTTGAAAACAAACTTAAAGAAGGGAAAATTTTTTAAACCATAACATAATTTTGAAAACAAATTTTCAGAAAATCATTAAATTTCGATCTCTTACCTCTACTCAGCTTGCTCCAATGACTTTGATCTTTGTCAAATGCCTTTGATTTCTCACAACGGTAATCCCCTTTTCAGAGAGATGAGAGCAGCTTGAGTTTGTTGAGAGTAAAAAAAATGGTTGATCAATTTGGTTGCAGGTTATATTTAGGACATGTAGGTAATTAACATTTTAATTAAATTAACAATTTATTTTCTTTAGAGAATTATGAAATCTTAAAGGAATATTTTCAATGAAGTTCTATTAAATAGAGTGACGTGTAAGTATTAAATTAGAGGGGAAATATATATAATTTTAATTAAATACAAGGGAAGTCAATGTAATTTTTCTTTATTTAATAGAAGAAAAATACATTTGACTCATATGTAATGTGATTTTATTTGTAACTTGTCCATCTGTCAAGGTTACCCATCATTTATATCATCAACTTTTTGTTCATACGCGTTTGTTTTCCATATGAATGTGATGGAATCTCACATATGCATCTCGCTCGCTCTTCTTTTGGAACTCCAAAATTTTGTTCTGTGTCATCTCTTTCTGCGTTTTACGTTATATCAAATCCCAACACTTGACTCTTAAAGTCAATTGAGAGTGACAAGTGAAATCATGTTAAATTAATTAAGATTAGTAAGGGAACATGTAATTTGTATGTAACAATTTGTGTTAGATTTGAACAAATGCATAATTTAGGTTGATGAAACATTAATAACACAAATCATATGTTTCTTTTTTACATTTTGAATCATAGGTCAACATATTAGAAGTAAATTCTTTCACATATGAGTAAATTGTATTTTTCCCATTTAATATACATAAAAGAAAAATACCAAAGAAAAATAATCATTATATATGTATATATGTTAATTAATTCTAAACAATAAAGAATTTATGTTATATAACATAATAAATATAAAGCATATTATATAAATAAAAATATTTAATATGTCAACGTAAAACTGAGTCGACCTAATTTCAAATGTTTCAGAAGTCCAAATTCAATTTAATCTTCCTTTATTTATGAATCAGAGTTTCTCTCCCAACTCCTTTCATGTTCATAGACGGGCCAGGGCCAAAATCTGGACCACTCACCCTCGTTAAATTCATAAACAAGAGGCCCATTTCACTCGAGTATCTTAAATTTTGTAGAATAATTGTTTTCCTGACACTACTTAGAACATGTGGCATAAACAACTTACAAACTGAAAAGTGATAAATTAATTAAATGTAAGTATTTGGTAAAACTTACTTGAAAAATATAAAAAAAAACATAAAAACATATGTTAATATAAATAAATGCATGGACTAAATTAATTTACATTTATTTTGAAAATTAATTATATTAATACAATTAAGATATTCAAAACAAGAATATAATTACTTAAATTTAATTATTTATATCTATGAAATTATTTATTTGTTTGTTATTTTCGAAATAATAATTTAATAATATAAAATTTAATTAATTGTATTTTATGACATTACATATTTTTTTATACATTGAATTAATTAAAATATGTCAAAAATTTATTTACATAATTAAGATATAAGTTGTTATTTAATTAAAAGAATGATGAATTTGAAAAAGTATTAAAATATTATTAGCTTATAAATTACAAGTTATCTTGTGAAGTTTATCAAACAAAAGTTTAATTTTTTAAATAAATTAATGTGCTAAATACTTCTAGAAATTAATTTAAAATATACTAATTAAATTAATAAATTATAATTTAAATTATTTATTACACAAAAGACACACCTAATTTTACGTAAGCTTATATGGACAATGTACAATTCATAAAATTCCAATTTATAGAGTAAACAGAGCATAAAATCCGTTTCGGTCAAAGGTTTACATTGTAAGTTTAACTCATACTTAAATGTAAAATATTTTATATTATAGTAAACGGGAAAATATATATCGTTAAAAAAGTATAAATAATTAAGAATTTTTAATTGCAATAAAATTTTTTTAATAATTTTTAATTAATATGATAACATATGAATGAATAATAATATAAAATTAATTTACATTGACAGTAAATTATATTTAAATCCATTCCATTAATTATATACTAAAAAATTAATGATTTCAAGAGAGAAATAAATGAATATAGAATTACCATTTTTTTAATGGGATTCACAACGTATGTGCATCAAGTTTTTGTTTGTTTCTTGAGAATATATTTTTCATAAAAAATTGTTTATTTGTATATAAATAAAGAAATGATATATCATACATATATCTTAATTAAAAATTATAATACTTAATCCTACAATAGTGGAGAAAATTTTTTCTTTCAATTTCTTATTATATCCCTAACATAAATAAATAGAATTTTTTTTAACTTAATATTTTATAATTATATTTATATAAAAATTACATTCCGTTCAAACAAATAGGTATTAGTGTCTACTGTCATGAGGAAAAGATAGATAATTTGGTCTGATACCACACTACAATTGGAGTTAGACCCACAATTTTTTGGCCAAAAGGAAATCGGATTGGGTTTCAGTGTCCCTGCCTTTTGTCAATCGTAGGGATAATAAGATAACTTCTCCAGATAGATGCCTTTGTCATTAAGCAAGAGGAAGAAATGTTGATGCATTCTACTATATATATATTGCAGTAAAGAACTAAAAATGAAACAAAGGGACTAGTCTTATTTCATTAAGGGATTATTCTCTTATGTTTTTTTAACAAAAGTTTAAAGTACGATAGACGTCTCTGAACTTAAAGCATACTATTAATCTTTTTAAATGATTTTTATAATATTTATAAATAGTCTAACTCTTAATCAAAATCACTGTCACCGGAATTCAAACTTAAAACATAATTTACTAACATTATTTGGCTGAAAACATTAGACCTTAACCAGCTGAGCCAATTAAGAAATTATTATTCTCTATTCTTTAGCTATAATAATAATTGCTGATGAAGTGAAAGAGCTAGAAAAACTTTGTTTTCTTTCTTGCCCCTTTATTGCTTTTCTAATGATGCTTTTTCATAATTGCATTTTATTCTGAAATTGTTGATAAAGTTTTTCACAATTTTTTTTTATGAATTGCATGTACAAATTTATAAATGATATCGCTTGGGTTGAACTATTTTACTTTAGCTTTTATCTTGCGAAATTCAAGATTTAGGCTGTGCATAACAAAAAAATTGTAAATAACAATTATAACAAAATAATTGTGAAAGTAAGACCTTTTTCTTTTCCTGATGGGATCTCCATATTCGGAGCTTGTAACACAGAGTGAACATCTTATCCTTGTTATGAACATAAAGTCGTTAAGGCACACAATTTCATCTTCCAATTTATACATGTGCAATTTTACACCTAACTAACTTTGATTGAGTCTTTTGGTATATTTAAAAAAAAAAATCATGCGTGAGTGCAAGATAACTAATTACCAATCAAAATTTCAATGTATCCATAATGGGCCACTTTCTACAAACTCCTCTGAAAGTTGTTGGGCTATGATCAGCTGCAACAAAAACCTTCTACTACAAGCGAGAGTAACAATTTAAGATACACATCGAAACTCTCGTCAGTTTCCATTTCTGTGAATTTCAGTTTTCTTTTATAACCTATAGTCCTTATATACATAATAATATTTTTATTACTATTTTCTTCTATATTTAGGTTTTGATAGCATACATGTTCTTAATTTAATTAATTATATCTTGTTTTATAATAAGTGATAATTTTGGAATGTGATTGATTTATTCAACTAATGAAATAATCTCAATAATGTATCAGATTTTCACTATATCTAAAGTTTCGAACCTTTAATTGGGTAGATTTTTATATTATTAGAAAGTTAAAAAAGTTTACAAATATTATGAAGATAGTGAGACCCAATTTAAATATTTAGTGGTTTGAATTGGTGCCCTTAGCTCAATCACGATTTTTGGCACATATTTAGAGTTCTAGTTCTCATTTCAGTGCAACACCAAGGTCATAAGTTAGTCAAAGTCCAACCAATAACTTTCATGTGCAAAGTTTATTAAATCAACACAATTTTGATGATGAAAAGATGCTCCAAGTAAAGTTACAAGATTCAAAAATAGAAAACTATTTTAACTAAAGTAAAACTTTGATTTCCAAATTAAGTAATCAAGTAAGCCCAAGAATTATCCTATAAACTTTCTAGTTATGGGACAACCCTCATTCACCTATCTATTAGGCCACGTCATGTCTTTAAGGTTGATTCACCATTTTTCTTTCTTTTGCTTTTGTTCTTGAAGAACCTCTAAGTGGATGATTTTTGGATCAAGTTCAAAGGGCTTCTTCTTCAATTTGGTTTGATTTTAAGAATTTTTTCTTGTTAGTTTACTCTTAATTCGATTGTCTTCTATTTATCTACTTCATATTATTTAAGATTATTTGGATGATTAGCTAAGTAGGCCTATTAGTTGAATGTCTTCAGTAACCTATAGCCATATAATTGATTATAATCCATAATTTTTATAATTGATTCTTTCATAGGTATTAATGATTAGTGTTTAATTTTCATTTAATACCTAAGATAACTAAAAGGATTAATTAAATAACTTAAACTTCTTGAGATTGTTATTCAATCTTAATTAAGTTCTAAGTGCTTGATATTGTTACTAATTAGTTAAGGATTGCTTTATTATTGAATCAATAAGTAATTAGGATTGATTTAGGTGTTTCACTTGAATTAATCAAATTAGGAGTAAATAAAGGTTGTTGTGACTTCTAGGTAACCCTTGGTTAAGTAATCAATTTAGGAGTAGTTTATTTAGTGTCTATGATAAATTGATGAATTCAAGATCAAAACATCCCTTGAGCTGATTTTCATTACTCCAATCTTATCTTTTCTAATTGTTTATGCATCTATGTAGTTTTATTTTGTTTTAATTCAATTAATTATACAAACTCCATATTTTCATTGAATTGACCACTAATCATTTAGATCTTATATAGTTTTTAATGTTGGTGTGCATGAGGTGCATCAAACTTGAACCTTCAAAGCCTTCCCATAGCTCTAGCATAAATAAACATTAAGAGAAAATAGTTTCATTATCTTTAAGGCTGTGGATTTGTTTTTGTTAACTTCATTTATTCTTCTTTTTCACTTTTATACCATATCATCTCATGTTATTTTTCCACAGTCATATATTTTACTTATAACAACATAAATTCACAATTTTGACAAGGTCATCTATTTGCATCAAGATAATTTCCACTAAGTTGAAAGATTAGTAACATATCAAGTAACAACAAACTTCATTAATATCAACACACTAAATCCTCCACATAAACGACTCAATTAATAGAGTGTCTTAATTGTCTTACCAAAGTGTAGTTGTGCTTGTAGACGAAGGTTATGATTGCTATTTCATCCTCTAATGCCTCTTTTGGTGTGCCATTTGTAATATTTTTTTCTTAACTTCATGAACATGCTACATAAAGCTATATTTTCCCAAGCCTTAATTTCCTTTCTATATGTGTCTATGCCTTAAAAAGGTTGTATAATGTTTATGAGTTAGATGAGAGCAAAAGAAGATTGATGACATTTACAATAAGGGTTTGGCCTTACACCATTTTGTTTACAAATGGCCCAAATTGTAAGGTTTGATTTGTTACTATATGTTTTTATGAAAGGTTGCAAAAATAGTACTTCCACTACAACAAATTAACATTTATGCCATAAATTATGCCATAAAAATTTAAAAATCATGGCAATTTTATCTTTTGCCATGGGAATAAAAAATTCAAATAAATATATAAAAAGTTAAAAAATTTATGCCATAGGAAATATTACTTGTGCCATGAACTAAGCTACAAAAACACATTCTACATGATAAAGTATCACTTGTGCTATGGGAAAATTTTACTATGGCAAAATATCACTTATGTCACAAAATTAAGTTATGAGAATACATTTTTTATGGTAAAGTATCACTTATATTATGAATAAACTTTACTTATGATAAAATATTACTTGTACCACAAATTAAGTAATGAGAACACAATCCTCATTGCAAAGTATTACTTATGCTATAAATTAAGTTACAAGTATACATTTCTTATGATAATATATCACTTATTCTATTATATAAGTTAAAAAAATTTATCTATGGTAAAGTATTACTTATATTATAAATTAATTCTGTGAATAAAATCATAGCTAAATATATATTTTTTGGTAATTATACATATAAAAAAATTATTTAGAATAAGTACAGCATGCTATAATATGGTAGACAATTAAAAAAATAAATATTTATACATTATAAGTATTTAGCAAATAATTAATTCATCACTTAAGTTAGAGACCTTTAATTAATTAACTAAGTTAAACAATTATTTTAAGAATTTGGTAAATAACTTACTTGATCAATTAATTAACCCCTAATCAATCAAATACAAAAAATTGTAGAACATAATATTTTCAATAAGCTGATTTATAAAATATATGTAAAATAATAGAGCTACCTGTAAATCATATAATTATGTACTTTTATTATTTTTATCAAAATAATAGAGATAGAAGTTTAGCACCAAACTTTAAGATATATAGTAAAAAACTCAATTATTAAGCTATTAAGTATTTTTATTTACATGTGTACTAGATTTAATATTTATTAGAACATAACAGTAGTCCATAAATAATAAATAACTATTTAACTTTTCATCAATTAAATTTATCTAATAATATTAATATATATTAATAAAATAAATATTATAATATATTAAAGATTGTATTATATAATTATTCAATAAATTTAAATTCTTTATATACTAAAATTAAGAATTAATAGAATTAACATATACATATACATACACATAATACACATATATACAATAATTTTTCAATTTTTTATTCAATCCACTTTTTAAAATATCAATCAAACAAAAATAAATCATTCAAGGTATAAAATATCATAAAAAGATTTATTTTTTTATCATATCACATTATTTTTATATAATATGTTGACGAAGAAGGTATATATTATGGAAATACTAAAATCATTATATTATATATAAATAGTATGATTTGTGACATAAAGTAATAACAAGTTTTATTATAGAAATATGTAATAATAAGTTTTACATTCATTACTATAATATTAACAAAAATTTCATTAAAAAATAAAAAATAATAATTATGTAAAATTATGTATAATTTAATAATAATAAAATTATTATATTAAAAAATTTTAAGTAAATTACATTTAAGGGAGCGATATATATAAAATAGTCTAAATTTTTATTTTTATCCTTTATTCAATTATAATTGTATTAATTGTATTTCTTACAAATATTTTGTATTAATTTCTTCCCTTCAAAATAGTAATTTAATTAATTTGAGTTATTCATTTATAATTTTATTAATGGTTTAGTGACTTGATAAATGGAAGGAAAAAATTAAATATAAATAACATATAGGAGATAAAATTAATACTAAAAGTTTGTGAAATGTTGAATAATTTAACTTATATTTGTGAATGACAAAAATATATATTATAAATAAAAAACTTAAAAGTAATTAATTTATAATAATTTTAATTTTAATTTATAATTAAAATTTAAATATGCATAATATTTCAAAGTTATGTTTTGTATGGATATTTATTTCATATAATTCAATCTTTATTGAAGAAATTTATAGAAAATAATAAAAAAATTGCTTAAAAGATGTAAAAGTTTTACTTTTATCTTATAATAATTCAATTAATAATAATTAATGAAAAATATTAATGAAAGGATAAATTTAACTAATTAATTATTTATGAGAGATAAAATTAATATAAGATATCTATAAAAAATAAATATAACATAAATAAAATTAGTAATGAAACAAATGATAATTTAGTATGTAAAAAATAATTTCTAAAATAAAATCATAAAGCATTTTAATATTAGTGTATTTTTATTATATGTATTTATATAATATTTTATTATATAATTAATATCACATAAGTATAGTTTTATTTTTGAGGTTAGCCAATTAATTAAAATTTTACATAAAATATATTATATTATAATACTAAAGAAGCAAACTAGCATAATAGTAAGGCTTAACATTCCTTAACTTGGAGATTCAAGTTCGACTTCTTATAAATTACAATTTGCAATATCTAAACGGATAGAGTGTCAACAATTTATACTAATTTGATATAGATAAAAAATATTAATAGGTTTTAGTAAATATGCAAACAAAATAATATGATAGGCTTGATTGAATTAATTAAATAATCGATTCAATTTGAATATATAAAAATTAATTTAGCTAGTTATATTAGTTTTGTAATAATTTTATTTTATTTTTTGTTATGATTTTATTCGTGATAATATGAGTTACTAGCCATAAATATACGTTTCTCATCACCTTTGTATTCATGGTTAGAAGAATTTAGTATCCATAAGTGAACACATGGCAAAAAAAAGTCATTTATGCAATAAAACCTTTTTTCCTATAGCAATTTCCTTACTATGCTTACTTATGTTACAAGACCATTCAATTAATATTTTTATAGCTAAATAGCATAGCTACAGAAATTTTGATCTTGGGCTATGATTTTAACTGTGGCACAAAAGTTAATTTATTGTAATGCTATAAGTTTCCATAGCTTTAAATAAGGTAAAAAAACTTTTGGGATCATTGTCACAATGAATGTGATTCATTAGATCTTGAAACATGATCTTGTGCTATAAGCAATAGTTATCTAACATTAGCCATGATTACGAACTAAAAGTGTTTCACCTTGTTTAAGGTTATAGAAACTTAGAAATCTAGCAACAATAACTTTTCATGTAAATGTACAATAGTCAACTATACCTTACAACTTGGGCTAATTTTAAACTAAACAATATGCGAGCAATGACCCATTGTAAGTGTCATCAATCTTTTTTTTTAGTTATCTTACAATTCATTAGCACTATGAAACTCTTGAAAAGTATAAGCATAAGGAAAACGAAAGCTAAGGCTTAGGAAAAGTAACTTTGCATGAGATGCTCATAAACTTAAAAAATATAATATGTAAAAAGAATACAAGAAAAAGAATCAAAATCATGAAAATACTAAACATGATAACAATAATTATTAGAATGTGTAGGAAAATGTCACAATAACAATAAACTAATTGAAATAACAAACTAATAAAAAAATCAAAAGGTTTTTGAATCAACCATAAAACCATTAATCCAAAGGTAGAGATTAAAATTTTTCTTAGGGTTGTCATCCTAATCAGTTGCATAAGAAGGTCCATGCGAAAGACTACAAATTTTGGCAACAAAATTTAATTGCTATCTTTAACTCAATGTGTAAGATTGAATAGTCTAAAAGGCATAATTACTTTAATGTTCTCCATTATATGATCACTAGAAAGGTCACTAATGACTTGGAAGACTTTAAAAGCATGACAATAGGTTCTTTAGGTGGGCCTAGATCAATAAAACATCTAAAATTGTTGATAGAACTATAAATTATCAAGGATGGCTTCAAATAAAGAAGAGAAAGTGGAAAGATATTTTGGAAATGAGAAAGAAGCAAAAGTTGGAAGATTGAAGAAATTAGAGAGAATTAATAGTATTTTTGAAATGCCAAGTGACAAGATAGTTGATAATGCTAAAGTAAGCAATTGAATGAATCATTACAATTTACATTGATAATATAATGGTCAACTAGATATTAAGTAACAACATATTAGTCATACCTATTAAAATAAAATGAAACATCTAAAATTGTTAATAGAACTATAAATGATCAAGGATCTCTTTAAATAAAAAAGAAAGAATGGACAAATGTTTTGGAAAGGAGAAAAAGGCAAAGGTTAAAGAATTAAAGAAATCAAATAAAGTTAATGATATACTTGAAATGCTGAGTGACAAGATAATTGATAATGCCAAGGGAAGCAATTAAATGAGTCATTACAATTTACACTAATAACCTTTTAATTACAAAAGATTATTACCTTTATTTCTAGGATTAAAATCTAAATTTTCCTATTTCTATTCAAAGAAGTGGACTCATCTTATTTTCCATTCCTTCTTTACCTAATTTTTTTGAACATAACTTATATCAAATTCTAATTTGCATCAAAACTACTACCTTTCCATTAAACTTGCACTTTATAAAATATTATATAATCATTAAGGCTTAAACCCTATGTAGAGATCTAAAAATTTCAAGAGTCCATAATACTAAATAAACATCTTTATAATTATTATTTGAAAATGAAAGCAAAATAATATATGATTAAATACTAATCACGTTAAAAAATTAAGTTCATATTAATATAGAGGATTATCTTAAACCCTAAAATCTTCTAAAACAAAAACTAAAAAAAAATGTCCAATTACATGTACTCTTGTCAATTGATAACCATAAAAGAAAAAGCATAAGTCAAATTGCATGCTATATATCAAATTATAAGCTAACCCAACATATAATCAATTAAAACATTGTAAAAATCGAACCAAAATTTAATGGAGAAAAAGAGTTTAGGAAAAAATTCTTCACTAATTAAAATGAACATGTTAGAGCTATCTCTTCAAATGGTGATTGCTATGAGATATGGCAACATTGTAAAAGGTAGCAAAGGGCAATGAAATGGGTGCAGAGATGAAGGAGATCAAAATGGGGGTTAAAGTTGATTTTATCAAAATAGTGAATGATTATGAAATGTAGTATTTAGAGACTTTAATGAAAATTTTTGAAATTTAGCAATGCAAAATTTATCATTAAAATTTAAGTGAAATAGTGCATTTTACTCAATGAATCTTGCTCGTTCTCGAGCAAGGAAGTAAGAGAACAAGAAAATCTACTCCAATTTTTATTCTCTTCTTTTTCCTCTTTTTTTTTATATATAATCAGGCAATCATTCAACAAATCAAAAATTAGGATCAAGTCATGCCAAGCAACTAAATGAAAATAAAGCAACTAAACAAGTCAATTCTTAGCATAGAAGCAAAAGAGAATAGCCTCACAGGTAAAGTGTTTACTTTCACTCTCAAAACAAGGCTTGTGTTTACTCTCAAGTCAATCAGTTCATGACTTAATGCTACCATATGCTTGTACAAACTCTAATCTCCACTACTATAATGTAAAATGCATGCAAATCAGAGGACTTTATTAGGGAAAAAGGTAAGGATAAGGGAAAGGAACATCATGGGTGAAAAGTGATAGAACCCTGAGTTTGTAGGAAAAAGACACATTGGTCATGAATTTGACCATTGTCGAGTTCCATTACTCAGCTTAACATAATACACTACTTCTATCCTTACTTCAACCTCCATTCTTCTCCTTTTGATTTTCATCATTTTTTTTCTTTTTATACAAATTAATCAGCAAACACAACACATTTTTTTTTATTTATTCCCAACAAGCTTTTCTTCCTTTTCTTCTTCCCCAAATTATTTATTTGACACCATTTATTTTATGGTGTTTTGTTACTTTTTCTTTCTTTCTTTTTTTTTTGTTTTTGCTTGTTTTATTATTATTTTTTACAACAAAAGCTATAAATCAACTTATCCAACTAGCAGCACTAAGTAAGGACCTCTAAGATAGCCAAACTTATATAATGTGTCTAAGTTCCCTTAAATTCTAAGGTTCAAATTCACTTGGATAGTGGCTTTGGATGTACATGGTATGACTAGGCTAGAAATGAGGGTCCAAGGCTCAAGGTGGCTAACTAGGAAAAAAGCTGAAAAGTTTAGGGTAAATTAAAGAAAAGGATTCAAATAGGCCAAGCAATTAAAAAGGGTAAAGAAATATGGCCTCATCATTTTTTACATGCAAAATACATAAAATGTAGCCTCAAAAAGAGTAAATGCAAGTTCTAGAGCATAAAGTCAAGAGTGATGACATAATCCCTCAAGAAGAAAAATGAGCTTTGATTTCTAATGTGAAAATTGCTCAAAAGGCTCAAATCTCACAAGGGTCAATTATGCTCATTACTCTTAACTTCAAGCTTTAGATTTTCCTTACTAGGCTGCCAAATATTCATTAAAGAAACAAGGCATGAATCAATCACTTTATTCAATAGATTGCCTTAAAATTTTTTTTTATATATTTTTAATTTTTTTTATTTACACATTTTTTTATTTTCATTTTTTTTATATCATTGAAATTGGAGCAAATTTCAGTACTCTAAATCAATCAAGCAAGTTCAAGTGTAAAACATTGCAAAACACTGCTCTCCCATACTTAAAATTGGACATTGTCCTCAATGTACAAAAGAGTAAATGGGAAAAGAGACAGAGAATAGTTGGGGGACTGAAACTTCCCTGACATGTGGAGTATGGTGGCCCAGTATATCGCAAGGAGATCCAAAAGTAGAGACAGATTAGGAGAGAGAGAGAGGAGACTGGTAATCTAAAAAAAAAAATGCAATACTAGAAAAAAATATTGTTAGTTATTACAGATATTAATATCAAGAGTGCAAGAAAATTACAAAATTTTTATACGAACCAGACAGTGAGGAACACGGGGTTGTACACGGTCTGTGTTCAACACCGTGTTTCTCACTGGAATGCGATGAAAATCACAAGTTCTTTTAGATTGGCCAGATAGTGAGGTACACAGGGTAGTACACGGCCCGTGTTTTACACCGTGTATCTCACTGGACTGGGTTTTTAGCCCTCTGTGCAAGAAAACAAACCACAAACATGGATTCATGCCTAATCTACCTCAAAGACAGGGTCCACGTGCAAAAATGAACATCCTACATCAACACTTAATGACTTAAATGCCTCAATTACTCAGAAACTCAGATTGAAAAGTAGAAAACTGAGATTTAAAAGCAAGAAAACAGAAAAATAAGCTTGGGTTGCCTCCCAAGAAGCGCTTGTTTATGGTCATAAGCTCGACCCCTATTTTTATCAATCTGGAGCTTCCATTATTGGTGGTCCAGCAACATAATGCTTCAATCTCTGGCCATCAAGTGGTGGGCTTGCCTCCAAAGATTCTGCATATTCAGCAACCTTCTCATTTTCAGCAATTTCATCTTTTACTAGACATGCTTCAAGTGGATCTTAAAGGTTCCTCATTAGAAGGCTGTCTTTTATAGCTTTGTCTAGCACATCTATCCTGCATATTGAAGCTTTACAAACAGGTGATTTAATATATTCATTTAAATTAAACTCAATTTTTTTCATCCCCAATACATAATGAAAGTTTTTCATTTTTGACATCAATTAAAGCACCAACAGTTGCTAAAAATGGTCTACCCAAAATGATAGGGATTTGTGAATCCTCTTCCATTTCAAGCACAACAAAATCAACTGGTATGAAAAACTTACCAACTTTGATAGGTATATCCTCAAGAATACCTACTGGATATTTCACTGAACGATCGGCTAATTGGAGTGAAACTGTGGTGGGCTTCATCTTTTCAATGTTTAATTTCCTTGCTACTGTCAGTGGCATAAGGCTTACATTTGCTCCCAAGTCACATAATGTCCGATCAATTGGAACATTTCCTATCACACAAGGAATGGAGAAGCCGCCTGGGTCCTTTAGCTTAGGAAGTAGTTTATGTTGGATGATTGCACTACACTCCCCCGTTAGAGCTATAGTCTCATGCTCCTCTAGCTTCCTCTTGTTTGAGAGAATGTCCTTTAAGAATTTGGCATATGATGGCATTTGTGACAAAGCATCAGTGAAGGGGATATTGATGTACAGCTTCTTCAAAACTTCCAAGAAATTTCCAACCTGCTTATCAAGTTTAGCCTTGGCTAATCTTTGAGGATAAGGGATAGGCGGTTTGTATGGTTCCGGAGGGATATATTTGGATTTTTCTGGTAGTTCCCCTTCTTTCTCTTCAGCATCAATGGGAATTGAGGCCTTTTTGCTTTCTTTTTGCTCTTCCCCCACACTTATTTCTTTTTCACCTTCTTGAGTGGCAATTGGATCATTCAATAACCTTCCACTCCTAAAAGTTATTGCCTTGCAATGCTCCCTTGGATTTGATTCAGGTTGAGCAGGGAGTTGGCCATAAGCTTTAGAGGAAGATGCAGAAGCTTGTTGAGCAATTTGAGTTTCCAACATCCTTCCATGTGTGGCCAATGAATCTACTTTGGAGGATAATTGCCTAATTGAATCTTCCATGGCTCTACCATGCTGTCTAAACTCCTCATTAGTCTTCTCTTGCGAAATGAGAAATTTCTCCAAGAGGCCTTCTAATTTGGTAGTAGAAGAGGTTTGGGCTGGTGGGTTGTATGATCTTTGGCTTTGGAAACCGGGTGGTGGTGGTCTATTGGGAGTGTTTTATGTGTTATATGGCTGGTTGGGCTTGTAGGAGAAATTTGGGTGGTTTCTCCATGAGGGGTTGTAGGTGTTTCTAAATGGTTCATTTGAATTTTTCTGTCCAAACCCACTGTTATTCACATAGTTCATTTGCTCAGTAAAATCTTGTCCCAATGTACACTCAGCTGCCATATGCCCTGTAATACCACAAATCTCAAAAGGAATGTCAGTAGCACCTGTTGTATTTACACTGTTAACATGAAATTTATCAAACTTAGCCATAAGTGCATCTACCTTGCTACCTAGGCTTCGTAGAGCATCTACTTTAGTAGACAAATGGTTAAAAGCATCTAATTCATACTTACCTGCTGCTTTTCTTGAAGGTCCCCTCTCATTTGACCATTGATAATGGTTTAAAGCCATATCTTCAATCAACTCATAAGCTTCATCTAATCTTTTATTCATTAAAGCACCTCCAGCAGCAGCATCCACAGTAAGCCTAGTATTGTAATTCAAACCATTATAGAAAGTATGGAGAACTAGCCACTTTTCTAGCCCATGGTGTGGACACAACCTCAACAGCTCCTTGTATCTATCCCAAGCATCAAACAGTGATTCTCCTTCTCTTTGAGAAAATATAGTGATTTCATTTCTTAATTGTGCAGTCTTGCTTGGAGGAAAGTATCTTGATAGGAAAGCCCTCAGTAGCTCTTCCCATGTTGTTATTGATCCAACTGGTAATGAATGTAACCAAGCTCTTGCTCTATCCCTCAAGGAAAATGGGAAGAGCCTAAGCTTGATAGCATCCGCTGCTACGCCATTGATTTTGATTGTATCACAGTATTCCAAGAAAATCTGGATATGGAGGTTGGGATCCTCCATTGGCAATCCACCAAACTGATTTTGCTGCACCATAGACAACAAAGCTGGCTTCAATTCAAAATTATTAGCCTCAATAGCAGGCCTCCTTATACTGGATTGAAGACCAGTGGCATCGGGTGCTGCAAACTCTCTAAGTGATCTATTATCCATGTTTTGAATTACTGGTTCAGTGTCAATTTCTTCTTGAATTTGAACCGATTTCTGCTCTCTTCTTCTCCTTAGCAAAGTTCTTTCAATTTCTGGATCGAAGTTAAGAATTCCTTCAAGACTTCTCCTTTGCATATACAAAGATTTGCTGCAAAATGAATAAGTAACACTCGAACAGAACAAGATAAGAAAGTAATGCCGTAAAAATAATAAAAATCAGAACAGGATGAATTAAGAAGTAAAAGAAAATAAATTACCTAGTCTAATTCACTCAAAAGTTGCTGTTAATATCAACTGGATACAATCCCCGGCAACGGTGCCAAAAACTTGACCTTAGCAATCCCACAAGTGCACGGGTTAAGTCAAGTTATAGTATAAAAGATTATCGTTCTCCACAGGGATTGTAGGTTGAGTACTAACTAAATCTCAAGTAAAATTATCTAGGCGGATCAATTGATTTTGAAAATCAAGAGTGAAATGTAAAACAGAGCTTAGCAATAAAAAATAAGGTTTGATTCAATGTAATAAAGGCGTACTCATCTTTAGGATCCCTTGTACATTTCATTATGGAATGAATATAATTTTCTAACTTGGTTTACTGTTAATTAAGATTGCTGGATTACTAAAATTAAGCTATACCTCATTGCAAGGCTACTAGCTACTAACCAAGAGATTAAGTGCCCAGAATTACTCTAGTAATCACTCATCTAGGTTGCATTAACTTTGCTTAGAATCCATTCTTGGACATTTCATCCTGTGCAAAAGAATCCAATTAGCTTAATTCCTAAGTCTAATTGATATTCCCAATGATCATGCAAGATCCGATTAATCAATTAGTCATTTCAACCTAAAATCAATTAATCCAAAACATAAATCCAATATTCCGGATATATTGGCTTGTTCCAGTCAAACAGCATAATCAAATCATAAATCAACAGTAAATCAAGCTAGATTATATAAAATTCAATTCCATAACTCCATGAACAAGTTCACCCAAGCTGAGCACAAGGGTTTAGTGTGAAAACATTACAAAATCAGAAGAAAACCAGAAAACAAAGAGGGAAGTCAAACAATTCATGAAGATCTGTAAATTCCTTGCTTGATTTTTCAATTCCTTGCTTGAATCCACGTTAGAAGATGCCTTTGGTGAGTTTGGATCTCCCCTAGGGTTTCTCCCAACAGCTCTCCTTGTTAATTCCCATTTCTTCCTCTCCTTCCTCCTCAAAATTTCGCGCAAAACTTATATTAGTGATGTACACGGTGGTCAACATGGCCCGTGTTTAACCCCGTGTTTCCCAGCGAAAGTTGAGCAGCACGAAACACGTTGTGCGACACACCCCGTGTTCTTCTTCGAAGTGTCAAGTAATAATGTACACGGGTATGACATGCCCCATGTTGTACCCCGTGTTCTTTTGCGAAGGCTGGTTAGCATGATACACGGGATATGACACAGCCCATGTTATACCTCGTGTTCTTTGTCAGGTAAACAAATTTGCTTCAATTCTTCACAATTTGAATGGTTTTGCTTCCGGATCCTTTTCTAATGCTCATATGTGTCATTTCAAGACCTGAAAATAAAATATAGAGCATCTAAGTATCCTTTTCAATCAATTTGCACAAAATACTAAGTAAATGAGTGATGAAATACATAGAATTTAGGTGCATTTGTGCATTTATCACTCAATGATAGGTGTAATGACAAAATGACATTTTTAATATCTATCTACTGTTAATACTATGACAAAATAACTAATTAAGATTGAGTGTTCAAAGGATTACACTTTAAAACTTGATTGATATTTAATCAAGCATCATTATATATGTGATTTTAATGTTGTTTTAGAAATTATAGTAAAATATAACAATTACATCAATTTTTATATAAAAAATGACTGATGTCATTTAATTTCCTATCATCATGGGACATAACATTAAATGTCATTTGCTTTCAAATAACTAATGTTAAATTTTTGTGATTCCATGATAGTTTATTTTAATAACTAATATAGTATATCTCACCACCCTAACTAGACTAACTAGCCTATTCCCTTATTCCTTACTCCCTTATCCCTAAAGTAAACCAACCCATCTTCTTGTTCCTCATTCCCTCATCCCTTATTTTTTGCTCCCTTAATGCTTATATTTCCCTTGTATTCCTAATTAGAAATAGAAATCTATATCTTTTATGACTCTATAGAATCCTAATTTCAATGATTTTAAAGAATAAAATAAATAGTAAAAAATTAAAAATTATAAAAAGTTATATACAATACCCTAAATAGATGTGGGTGTTTTATTAAATTTATCTTACTTATTGCTTAATATGTGAGGCATGTACTCCCTAGAAAAATTGGAGTATAATATTACACATTTTCATATGAATAAATAGTAAATAATAAGATAAAAT
Organism: Sindora glabra; assembly: GCA_020226215.1. Lineage (NCBI taxonomy): Eukaryota > Viridiplantae > Streptophyta > Magnoliopsida > Fabales > Fabaceae > Sindora > Sindora glabra. The sequence continues at coordinate 34,899,489 of CM035234.1, read as the reverse complement.
GAAAAGAACATAACTGAGATTAAATTTTTTATCTATACAAACCTATAACAACTACATCAAAATGAGAGTTAGGAAATAAAATTGAAAAAAGAAATTAAGTTATAAGAACAAACTTAAACACTTAATAAACCCTTACTTTTATATTTTATATTTTTCTAGAAGTGCTCATCCACATATATTTAGCAATAGGCTAATAGCGCTTTAATCTTGAAAAATAATTAGTAAGTAAAAATACAAAAATGAAAATAAGTATTTTAAGGTTGGAAGGAGAACATTTCTTGTTAAATAAAGAATCATTTTAGGATTAGAAGAGCTTTGAGATAAAATTTGCAAATGATATCATACTTTACTCTTTTTATTTTCAACTCTTATTATACTTTAACTTTTTCATTTTCAATTTACGCCCATGATTGAAGATTCCACATCGATTAATACAAAATAAAATCAATGTCTACATTTATATTAGATGTTTATTAAGTAAAAAAATACCATCATCTTTTATATAATGACATTGTTCCATTAAGTGATGTTTAATGTTAGTTATTAAACAGGAACTGACATTATAATATTAAAAAATATATTTCCTTTGCTTATGCAACTTTTTTAATAACTATTTCAAAACAATCCCAAAACCTTTCTAGAATCATTCTAAAATAGCTAAAGACATATTGTATATATTAAACCAAGAATAGATAACAATTTATATATACATCACACACACACACACACGTATGAAAGCAAAATCTAAAATGAAATTATATACATCATATATAATATACATACTACAATTTTTTAAATTAAGTATTGTAAGATTATTAACATCATTTTATAAATTAATTTATTTTATTTTTAATTAAATTTACTCTAATTGAAATCAATAACATTAAAAAAAATTTACATTATGATATTTTTCTTATACAATTAAACATACAAAAAGCAATAGATCGAATGTAAATGAAACATATGAAAAAAGGGAATAATCTATTTCAAAATTGATTCTACTATATTATTTATTTTCATATCAATATATGAACATATATAATGAAAAATATTATTTATAATGAATAATAGACTTTTCATTTCTAATAGATATACATGGCATCCTGACATAAATTAAAAAGAAAAATAATTATCCTTTATTCATAATTTCTTCATATTGCTAATTGCTTTTGAAATGGAAGGTATAGATAGTTGCAAACTAATAATAAATTATAATAAGTAGAAAATCTACTTAATTATTTTTGTATTTACTAATGATAAAATGGACATACTACTTCTTCTCACTATAATTTATTATTAGTTTTGCAGCCCCTTAATGTAGAAAGCTTTTAAGATGATAGGTGTAGATTATAGTACTTAATATTGAGAAGGTATTGGAATATCTTAGAGTTCTTTCTAAGGACTTGTACCTATACTTTATTAATGAACACAAGCATTATATAAAGAACATAAAAAGATTCTTGTTTAAAGTTTTTCATAATATTTTATAGAATTCTAATGTTTATGGTTGAAGTTTGGGTACATATTCCTAAAAGGAACCCTAATCGATTTCATAACCTTCTAATAGAACTAATTTTTGAAATTCATTGATAAAGAATGCTTTTAAGATGAAAGTTATAAACTATAGCATTCAACATTATTTAGGCTATTGAGAAAATTCTAGAATCTCTTAAGGTTCCTTCTAAGGACTTGTTCCAATGCTTTTAGCAATGAGCACAAGAATTATATAAATCATTTTTAAAGATTCTTGTTTGAAATATTTCCAAATGCTTTGTAGAGTACTCATGTTTATGAGCAAAATATAGGTACAAGTCCTTACAAGAAACTTTGAAAGATCCCTGGAACTTTTAAGTAGTCTTGGTAAAGTTGAATACTAAGATCGACACCCCAACTAAAATGCCTTCTTTTTTATAGAAGTAAAGTTATCTTCAGTACTAAATAACTAATGTTTCACGTTGGTCAATAGAAATTGGTTTATAAAAAAGTTAACATGTATCTTGATGTGATGGAATTTTTGAAATTATATGAAAATTTAAGGTGATAAAAAAACACAATTAGCATTTAACCATTGTATGAAAACTTAAGATGAAAATTTTTTATTTAACCATTATTTAAAAGGCATTTCAAAAGCCTCATTAGAAACTGTAAAAGCACATTATATTAATTTTAGTGAATTGCCTAAAAGTCTCATTGGAAACTATAAAAGTATATGACATTGGTTTTAGTCAGTAACCATCGTTTAAAAGATATTTTAAGAGTCTTGTTGGAAACTACAAAATTGTAGAAGCATAAGACATTATTTTTGTTTAATAACTAATGTTTATTATTTTACTATAAATCTTCTTTTTCTCGATATATTTATATGAACTGTTCTAACATCCACACTTCAATATGCTCTTAGGTGTGATGAGTTTATACATAATGTTACTATTAATATTTCACTCCATTTCATCCAGAAAGTGTATAATGAAAGAACCTTAACCTTTATTTCTCTTCCATTATATACTCTCTCATTTCCTATGGAGTAAAAATTGAATGGAGAAACTTGTGAATGAAAAAATTGCTAATCTCTCACTTTACTTTCATTGAGAAGGTGTACAATAGAAGAATCTTAATCCTCAACTTTTTTCCATTGCATACTTTCTTATTTTCTATAGAGTAAAACTAGAATGAAAAAGTTAGTGAATAATAATTTGATAGGTGGTTCTTCTATACTTTCACCCTATTTTCATATACTTAGAGTATATAAACTGGAGAAATTTAAGTAACAACGCTAAAGTTTGCATCAAGAATGAAAATTTTGATAAATAGTCATTTTTCTATTATTTTTATGTATTCGAATACCTAGTTTTTATTTGTTGATGATTCAATTTAGTTATTTTGTACAAATTTATA